>CM024761.1:78933218-78988125 GCA_014218235.1 Colocasia esculenta | reverse complement strand
TCTGTCTCATATCTTTTGCCTAGCCCGACTAGGCCATTTGTGATATATGTAGAGTGACTGTACATCTGGGAGATAGATTCTCCTGAATGCATTTGGAACCTTTCATATTGTACTACCAATATATCAATTCTAGTTTCTTTTACCTTATCTATTCCTTTGTGGTGAGGTTCAGCTTATCCCATATTTCTTTAGCTGACTTACACGCAGATATTCTGTTTGTAAGACCCGGCTTCCCGGCTTCCCGGCTTTCCGTCAGGTGTCTGGGATGACTAGCCACTAACTCGTCTAGGCTGGGTGACACGTTAGTGTCGCGTCATGAGTGTTCGACGTGACAGTCATCCGTGTCGTGACGAGCGTGTGCGTCGTGTCGTTGTCGCACCCGAGTTCTCCGTCACGTCTTCATGTCACGACCGGTCAACGGGTCGTGACTACTTTCTGTCCTTTCGGTCGTCTGATGCCTGTAAGGGTGGCAGGTGTGCCAGTATGACCGGTCAGGTGGTCGCGACGTCCCTGGGGGGCGTATTCTGGTCGCGTCCCATTGACCCGTCGCGTTAAGGTCCTTAACGCGACGGGGCGGTCCGTCGCATCTCGGGGGCCGAAGTCCAAAAGCCTTGGCCAGCGCCCCTTCCCTCTCTCTCTCTTCTTCTTCCCTTCTCCCTCTCCCTCCGATGGTGCTCTACCTCCCCCTCTCCCCTTGTGTGTTTTTAGGCGAGGAGGAGGGTCGTGCGTGGTGTCGTGGCATCGTGGACCTTGCGTGGAGCGAGGAGGAGGTGGCCAACCGACGTGAAGGGCCCCGTTGGGGTTCGTTCTTCATGAAACGTAGTGATTGCTTGAACCCTTCTCGATCCGGGTGGATTGGGAGACCCTCGGGATTTACAGATATTGTTTACTACTTTCCCCATGCTCCCCTCCCCCGTGTGGAATGTTTGTAGCTCGTGGGCGGCCCCAGGATCAAGGATTCTGTCGGTCTGCCTTTCTGATGATGTCGCGACGGCTCAACGCCTCACGACATCAGAAGAGACGTCGGCCCAGTCAGGTAGGACCTTATCGCGATGTGTGTGGCGTTCGCGATAAGGGTCTCTATTGCGACACGTTTCTGCGTCGCGACAGGGTTTGCTGTCACGGTGCTTCGCCCAATCGCGACAACAGCTATCACGGTGCCCTTCCCCGTCACGATGGTGTCGCAATGGCCTTGGGGGTCGCGACAGTACATGTGTTGCCTCGGGTGCTTCCGTGGGCCCGGTTGTGTGTCGGCGTGTGCCCCAGGGCAAGCTTTGCCCCTAGGACCTTCTGGTAGGGAATGTAGCAGGTTACCTCCCTGTGTTCAGTGACCGAAGGTGACACCTTCATGGCCGTGTCCTAGCAGTGGTGCTAGGAGGGTCGCGTCTGTCTAATAATTGATTGACTGGCAGTCAATCGATTATTAGCAGAGCGACGGGTTTCCGTGCTGACGGGTGGTGTTCCGAGGCTCCGACTTTTTCGTACATGTTTGGTTGGCCGACAACCCTTTTGAGGGTTTGTGCGTGCTTCTCGCCTGCTGTGCTTGTCGTGGGTTACAAGCCAGCGGTTCGGCGTGGTTTTGTTGTGCTGCCCCGCCTGTTCACCCGGTACTTGGCACTTGAGGGCTTGTCCCTGATCCGATAGGTTGTTACCGTTACCTGGGACCCCCATCCTCGGGTGCCTTCGAAGGAGGTATCGGGGCGACGAGCGTACTCGAGTCGACAGTCGAGTGAGGCAGACTCTGGAGTTGAGGGGAAAATGGTGGTTTGGACAGTGGTGTTGAGTCATTTGTAGAGCTCTCTTGGGTAGGCCTGGGACACCGAGGACGGCCGGAGTTCTACCCGGTGTAGGCTAGCCAGTCCTTTGTCTCACTGCCTCGCTCTACGTTGGTTCCGGAGCTGCATAGGGAGGTCAAGCGTGAGGCCGCAGCTTGGCCAGGCTGTGGTGTTGTGTGCATTGGTGTGTTTCTGTGGCGGCTCTGTCTCACCCTTCCACGGGGGTGGAGGCAGGAGCTAGGCTAGCGAGCAGAGCGTGTGGACTACGGGCCCCCCATCTTGGCTGCTAGCGGTGGTGGCTTTGTTGTTGTGGTTGTGACGGCGTTTCCTCACGACGTTTCCGAGTGTTATCTGTTGCACTACCATGCACGGCGGTTATAGCTTGGTCGTGCCTAGTTTCTATGGGTGTCGTTGTTCTGGCCTTGTGCGGACCCATGCTTCTGATGGTTTCTGCTTCGGTGTTCTCTCGGTTCCATGGTCCCATCCTTGGGTGCCAGTCCGTGGTGGCACCCGCGTGTGAGGCTTCCCGACCTCGTGGTGTGTCTAAGGTTTGGGGTGGTTCTGTTTGTCGGCCCTCGACCCTGTGGAGGTCTGAGGTGGCCGTGCTTGTGGTGAGGCGTTGCTCTCACCTGGTTGTTGCGTGGTCTCGGCAGGTGTGCTAAGGGTTGCTTCCGCTCTGTGCCCGACTCCGTTGGTTTCTGCAGGAGTCGTGTGTGTGTCACGACCTTGGTTGGTGGTTGTGGCGTTGCATCGCTCTGTTCTGCTGCTTTGTAGTACCATCCTGTAGGTGTTACTCACTTTACAGCTTTCTAGGGTAGTTTCCTATTTTTGGAGTTCCTACTGCTCTGGCCGATGAGGGACTGGTAATCCCTACTGGGCCTTGTTTGCGAGGCTCACCCCCCCTACTTCCTTTAGCTAGGGGCTCGTCGTCGCGGGAGCTCGGTGTCGGACGGGTTGCGGAGGCGGCTGTGGCGCCGTAGCAGCAGTGAGAGCTGAGTGTTGTGAGCTCTTGTACCTGAGTGAGTAGAGAGTTGTGCTTTGCAAGCCCTTGGGGTATGCCCCTTAAGGACTGCACCTTTCTTCTTGTACCTGTACTTTTGCTTGGGACACGTTGTACAGACCTTTGTATACTATACACACTACAAAAAAACGACTTATACCTTCGCATAATAACCGTAGTATATACCCAAAATCCGAAGGCAAAACCCTTTACCTACGAAAAATGCTACGGTTTGAATCCGACACGCATGCGCCCGTGACTAAAGCCTATACCCACAGAAAAATAACCGTAGTTATATATCGAATTATTCATACGAATATAAACCGTAGGTAAAGAATCATATAAAGCATAGGTAAAAGACCTAAAAAAGCATAAGTATTGCCATCTATACTGATGGTTTTGTCCTCGTAGGAATAAATATATATATACATATGGTTCTACAGCATTGTCTGTAATCATGTTTAGTCATGAATATTAAAAACCGTAGGTGTAGTTTTTTTTTTTTTTTTTTACAAATATAAACTAAATACCTGTCCATATCTGATATAAACATGTAGAATGTATTCTACAAACATGCATTCTAGACACATGCACATATAAAATACATATACATCCACATAACTAAAATAAAATTCAAATCCATATCCACTCATCTACATCACATAAACAAAACACCATTCAAATCTATAATATTCACATCCATAACAATCACATGTCCACTCAAATATCCACATAAATATCCACTATTATATTCATGAAGAGATTGAACTTAATCAAAGACATGAAAAAAAAATAGACATGACCAAAACATCTGTAATTATGATCTACTATAGGGAGAAGACGATCTCAGACCGCCGCAACCACGGGCCATCCTCTGTCAATGCACCAAATCTGGAGGGAGAAGGCAAACTCTGATGCCACAAACCCCTGCAATCCACACCATCCACATTAATAAGGCAGATGTATTATCTGAGTAATATATGTGAATGAACAACAAGACCATGCATTCTTAAAACCATCTTACTTTCCGTTGAAGAAAATTACAGACGCCGGTAAACAAGGGGTTTTGGAATATGAAAGATGAGGGGTCAAGCTTAGGAATGATAACATCTTGTGACTCCCCATAGTGGCAAACGCAAAACTGGTCATGAAGCAACCAAATTCCCTAGTTTTGGTATTTCTAGAGTGTAGCACTAAAACATGCCAAGACCATACAGAGTTTGCATTTTACATGCATCTTACTAGTAGGCTTGCAGTAGAAAGAATCCAAAAGACCCAACATTTGGAAGACTAGTACTTTTAAGATCTCAACAGTACACCTATTAATCTAAAATTTGAAGGTAGTGTTCAAGGATATATGACCTTCGCTGCAAGTTTAGGAATCCAGCATAATCACTATACCTTTTTGAGCCACACATGTGTGCATATTTACTTAAGGACAACTGCATTCATGTTTTTAACCTCCTCTATTTCCAACCATGACACAAATGCAAATACAAAACTTTGCACTACCTATTTAAAAGAACCATAACCGAGACATATAACTGCCTATTTAAAAGAAGAATCCACTGAGTATGCCATATCTAACTTGCCATGATATCGATGCCAGATTATCCTGCAAGAAACCTGGATCCAATGACATTTCAAACAAAATATAGAGTCTTAGCAAATTGATAAGCCAGAATTACATCAGATAAAATTGAGCAAGCCCATTTTACCTGGGTAGAGAACAGCTTCCCTGATGAGCTGAAAGCCATAGGAACAATATCCATAGCACCATCAGAACAGTTTGAAACACCCCATATAGCTTTCTTTCCTCATACTCAAATAAAAATATAATCATCCACATCTTAATTTTTTTTACATAACACCCCATATATCTTGCATCTCCTCGCATTGTTGACTGGGTGGGCACCTTGCTTGCCTTTTCAGATGACATAGGTAAGATGCTAACAAAAATTAAATTCATAGAAAATTGTGGTAAATGGAGCACATAAGAAAGAATAAAACTTGGAGATTGCACACAACACTGAAAAGAGATGAAACCAGCACACCCTCCCTCCATACAAGTCCACTTCAAAAACCACCTACACATGCCAGCATACAAGTCCACTTCAAAAACCAAAACAGCCTACCCACACATGCACACACACACATGTCTTTATCTTCTCCTTTAATCAGCAAAAAAAAGAAAAAACGGGATGATAATGCAGTAAAAAAAAGGAGTAAAAGAAACAATAAAAAAATAGATAAATAAATCAACATCATGTAAAATAAATAAATACCTTGATTATTAAATAAATGAAGAGAGAAGGAAAAGGATAAGAAATCTGAATCGAATAATAAGCAGATATAAACAACCTTTTTTTTTCCCCCTTCCTTAACTTCCTTTTTCGTGGTGCGGATTGGACATGGGACTGGGTTAGGGGGGGGGGGCGTGGAAGGGGCCCCGGCCGGGTTCGATCCCGGGCTGCAGGGCTTGGGTTCCAATGGTAACACCACTAAATTACAACCCCAAAATAAAAATTAAAAAAAATGGCAGCAAGCACATCTCATGTCCTTGATTCAACAAAATAATTAAGATGGGTCTTTCCACTGACTGGACTGAAATTAGATAACTCTGTGCAAATGTACACATACATACATACAAAAGTATGAAGCTATGGCAAACAATGGTTTGCGCAGTTGAAGCCAGAAAAAGGGAAATAGCTAATCCAACACTTCATGGATGCAACAAAACACAAGAAAAACCATGTTTAAATAATACTGCATGACGAGTAATATCACGTGAAATGAAAAATATGCAGCTAACTATCTTGCCGATTGGGAGATCAAGCAGGCATAGTTAGAGCAAACACATCAAGGATGGGGTTAGACATGTTATGATGCTCCAGAAACATGCCGTGTGCAGACATAAGATGATCTTAAGCAAGTGCAGAATGGCAGATAACCACAAATTTCAGAAAAATAGGTAATTATCTCAAACTTTGGTAAGATCTAATGTATATGTAAAACGCAGAATAAAAATTCAAGATGGGCTTTGTGCGTTCGATGCGACATTTCGAAAAATAAGGATCATCAGAATGGATTCACAGGAAGCAGAGAAGCATGGTCACGGATTGAAAGGGAACAGACTTGCAAGGAGGAGCATTAAGGCATCCCCATCCAAGCGAACGACACTACCAAGTTGAAAAGAAACCAAAGTTTCTTAATTGTAAGTTTGTAACTTCAGTTCATCATACAATACGAAACCTCTCCAGAAGGATCAGGAAATTTCTGACAGATGGCAATTAGACACCCATTAGCCTAAAAAGGATTGTTATCACACAGAAAATTTCTGACAGAAAATGGTGATATGCTGGGCCAACTTGAGCAAGTATTGCAAGGCAGAAGATGTAACTAAAGTCTACACTTGTAGAGAGTATAAATAATTGGGATCCATAAAAAGTTCAGCCGTTGTTTTGCTATTCTCCCTCTACAATCTCCCTTTTTTGTCAGTATTCTCCCTCCACAATCAAAAGCCCAGTCAGCCAAATACCACCTAATCAACTTGTTTCATATACAATATTGTAACTTGAAACAAATTCTGTGTCCAAGGAACTCACCAGGTGGTCTTCATGTTAGCATCTGTCGGTAACATAGGATGGCAGTATACAGACAACTTATGATCTATAAGAGAAATAAATATGGCGAAGCATCAGAAGACATATCCAAAAGTCCGGAAAATGCAGGCACAAAAACACAAGTTTTTGTGGAATAGCACAAGTCCCAAAGAACTATAAAAGTTATCCCATGACAATCTCTACTGGTTATCCAAAAGTTCACATGAAATCATTGCAAACCAAATATAAGCTGAGGGAGACAAATCTTGTCTGCCAGAGGATCAAATGCAGCATAAAGCTCACAATCTTGAGTGATCCAGCACAGTAAAACTGCAAAATAGGAGATGTTAACATGAGAAGCCTGTACAATGGAATGAAACTTGGAATACATTTTCCATCAAAGAATTCTAAGAAAAAATCCACAATTTATTTGTGATGAAAGGTAAACAGTACTATCTACTCCGAAATTAATTAGATGGCTAATTTAGTCTTGAGCGCATGCTCCAAAATAAGGACCAGACTTGTCCTATGTGAGTTTTATGGAGTTGACCCACCCATCATAGATTATGTAGCCCCACTTTCCACAGCCGACTTAAAAGTTATTTAATCTCATCTTGTATGCTTTGCGGTCATCAAGGATTTTAATATTAGTTTTTAATAATCTTCAAATAAAAAATGATAAGACATTTAGAAATGTTATGATGTCATCCCCAAGCATCTAACAAAGTTATTCATAAGACTTTCTAGCTAACAAGCCTCTAAGCAAAATTTGTACAAGTTTCTGAAAGGAATCATTGACTAGTAGTAGAGCTGCCCAGAATTAATAATCCTATCACCATCCATAATCTCCCCCCCCTTTTTTTTTTTTCTTGGCCAAAGGTAGAAGACAAAAGTCACTTTTTCACAACAAAACTTTGCCAAATGTACCCCACCTGAATAATATTGACTGATTAGATATCATCAGTTCATCAACTTACCATTATTTAAGCCATATGTTGATGCGTATGGGCAAAAAAGCGGCTTATCTCTAACCGGTTAATTAAATTCCTATTCTCCAGCAGCCCCAACCTCATTGTTTTTACCTGCAAATTGCAATATATTTCCATGTAAACAGAGGGTAGATGGCTCATTCGTACGTATCTGACACGCGCGCCCATCACTAGTTTTCTCCGTTCCCATAGTATCAACCAAGTTAAAATACCGTCAGCCACAATTCACTCCAACGGTCCAACCACAGCCCAGCTCATGGAATTCCCTGCTTCACTAATTTCGATTCTCTACCCCGCCATGTTCTTCATACATCCGGAGGACAATGAGCATTTCAAGTTTAAAGCATCCCACGAAATGGTCCATTAAAGTGAACACGCGGCAAAGATATAGGAAAAAGATAACTATATCTTATCTATTTCTACTGAAAAAGACGTAGTTCTTTTCAAAGTACGGGCGTGGTCTTCTGTCCAGTGTGTACAGGTATCAAGTTGGGTTTCAACCCCCCTCGCCCTCCCACTCTGTCCGCCCATTGACAGAATACATGCTGGTAACGGTGGCTGGAGATGAACTGTGAAGAAGAAGAAGATAAAGTACCTACAGTCCAATCGTCATAGTTGTAGAGTCCTCCCTGCTGTTGCGCCATATCCGAGTAAGACCATCCTACTCCGGCAGGAGACTCCAAGAACAACCATTTGACACTGTTTCAACGGAGTAAGAAACGGCTTATGGAAAGGCTCTAATGTCTAGACAACACACGTACGCATCACGAGAGGATCAGAAGAGGGGGAAAAAAAAGTATGCGAGGAACGGTGCTTTGTTCCATGAGCTGGGATTTCTTCGGAGCCCTTCCCAGGTCGAGGATAGAACGGCCCCAGCTCCGTGAATGCACCACCCCCAATCGACGAACAGCCAGGACCTAAAGCAGAAACAACAAAGCAGATCAGCACCATGAGAGGAGGAGGAATCACACACATTAACCTTTGAAGATGTCCGGGGTCACCGAGAGAGGATTTCCTCACCTCCGTTGAGCCAGAGTGTGAGCGGGAGGGCGATGTAGCAGCGGAGAGATGTAGCAGCTCGGCAGCCAAAGCTTTGGTCATTACTTGCCCAATTTTGGCCGTAGAAGGCCGCGCCCCTAACTCGAGAGATATTTTTCCCTTGGAAAGGGAGGGGGGAAGAAGCAAAGGAAAAGGTGACGCAGGGCATCCGGGGAAGCTGGGGGCTCGGACCCACCGCTTGCCGAGGAGCGGGGCCCGAGTCGCCGTCGGCCGGGGCGACGGGTTTGGCCGAGGAGGGGCCTCCATTTGGGCACGGGGTTTGACTCCTAACTTCTGGTGGTCGGTCGGGTTCTGTCGGACGGGATTGGCCCCGAGGAAGGCTGGTCACTTGTGGCAGAGGGGGTTGGGGATGGAGGCGGTGCTTGCCGGTGGAAGAAGACGATAGAGGAGAGACCAGGGAGTGAACGACGATGGTGGTGCCCGAGGGTGGAGAACGACAGTGGGTTTGGAGAGATGGTGGAAGGGATATCCCACACAAGGGAAACCCCTACATCTAGCCTTTTTTTCATCTCCCGCCGGAAATGGAAAATAATACCGCCAAAACTAAACCCTGGACCTACGGTTTTTTTTGTTTTCAGGTGTTACTAATGGACTAATACATATATTTTAAAATTTTCATAAGTATATTCTAATATTTTCTTATGTTTTTGGTAAACTGTAACTAAAATAATTATTTTTAGACATAATTATGTAAAACTGTAACTATATGTACATGTATACATACGGGTAAAATAATTGTATGTGTACCTTACAACGGATGCTTTTAGTGTATGTAATTATTGTTTATACTACGTATTACCCTGTCGTAGGTAAAATCTGTGGGTATAGACCCAATTTCTTGTAGTGACATATTGTTATAGTTATTTAAATTCAGTACATATCTCACTAG
This sequence comes from Colocasia esculenta, assembly GCA_014218235.1. Taxonomy (NCBI): domain Eukaryota; kingdom Viridiplantae; phylum Streptophyta; class Magnoliopsida; order Alismatales; family Araceae; genus Colocasia; species Colocasia esculenta. The sequence continues at coordinate 78,978,811 of CM024761.1, read as the reverse complement.
ACTATTTCTTCTAACGCTTCCGAATCTTCGAATTCGTGGATGGTGACGCGAACTTCAGGGTCCCTGGAGGGGGTCCGGGAGGTCGGGTCGTTACAGTTGGTATCATAGCTAGGAGTCTACTGAGATTGGTAATGAGTTAATAACTATAGCTGTCCCAAATAAAGGTACTAGTTCGCTACTAACACCGTCTGACTAGTGTTATGCTTGTTTTTTCAAATGTTTTGTAGGTGTGCGCTTCCCTGCATGATTCGTGCGCGTGCTGCAGGTTACAGTTGTTGCTGTGTCGCGTGCGTGGCGACTGTGGTCACTCAGCGTGTTCGTGTCGTAGCGGCGTGGTTGGCGCTGGACTCGCTGGCAGTGGTCTTCCTTATGTACAGGACGCTTGCAGGCAAGTCCAAGTGCGGTGCTCCTGGTCATCTTCGGAACATTTGAGCATGTGTGCATCGCGAAGGCTGAGAGAGCCTGCGTGTGGTGTGGCCTTCACCAATGCAGGGTTGTTGTCTGTGGAACCGGTAGAAGGAGTCCTTGCCTTGTTGGCTGCCCCTCTGTTGTTGGGGTGTGTGCTGTGTTGGTCTTGCATGTGGTCTCATGTTTGTGCGTTGTTGTGCACTGTGCTCTGCTCAGTTGGCATTGTTGCTCGAGCTAAGAAGATGTTCTGTGTGCCGTGTTGCATCACTGGTTGAGCTCTATGACACTTGCCTGTGGTTGTTGTCGGCCTGGTGCTGACTGGTTGTGCTTTTCTGTTGGTTCTGGCGGAAGTGAGGTTTCCCCAGAACTTTGTTGTGCTCGTTTCTGGTTACTGTTGCGTTGCCCTCTAGGCTGAGGCGCATCGCCTAGTTTCCCTGTATTCTGGCGAGGTTTCCCAGAACCGTTTGTTGTTGTCCTAGTGAGGGTTTCTCTCAGGACTATTCCACGCTCATTTCTGCTATTGCTGTGCTACCTCAGAGTCTGAGGTGTGCTGTTGGTTTGGCTGGTGCGTTCTGGCGGTTTTTCCCCAAACGATGCCTTGGTGGTTCTGGTGAAGGTTCTCCCAGGACTGGCTTGCATTGCTTCTGCTCGCTACAGTGTTCTCTTTAATGGTCCATGTTGTTTGGTCGTTGGGTTGTGCATTCTGGTGAAGGTTCTTCCCAGGATCACCCTTTGTCGATTCTGGCGAAGGTTCTTCCCAGGCGTGCTCTGTGGTCATTTTGGGCCACCGTTGTGTTGCCCATGTGGTTCGAAGTGTGCCGTTTGGTTGGACTGTGTTCTGGTGAGGTTCTCCCAGGATGGCTCTTGGCGCTTTTGGTGGAGGTTCTCCCCAAAGCTGCCTTGTGTTTGTTTTGGTTGTCTTTGCTCTCTCTCTGTAGAGATGAGCCTTCACTGTTGCCGATTGGACTATCCGTGTTACAATCTGCTTGGGCATTTCCGGTCAAGGTGTGGCGCCTTTGACCGTGTGTCCAGCCGTTGCGCTCGCCAGGTTGCCTTGCTGTTCATTTTTTAGCTTCTCTGCTGTGCTGGTGGGACTTTGTATGTCCCCGTGGTGCGGGTGGTTTGCGTCACTTCTCGCGCCATGCGTGCTCTTGAAGATGGTGGTCTGGTGAGTGTCGTGGATGTTTGGATGGATGTGCTTCTTGTGGAAGTGTCAGTCTTGCATTGCGGATTTTCCCTCTCGCGTGTGGAAGAGACTCGTTGTGTGTGTCTCCTTCCCCTGCTTTCCGTTGGTTGCTCGGGATGGTGATGCTCCACTGTGGCGTGGTGTTGCCAGGGTGCGCATCGTTGCGACCTTCTAGTGGAGTCATCTTCCCTTGAGTTGTTTTTGGGTTGAGCTGGTTGCTCCCATCGTGCTGTCGTTTCCTTGTGGCACCGTGGGTCGGTGGACCTATTCGTGCCCTTTGCCATTGTGATTGTTCTTACTGCCTGCCTGAACAATTTGGGGCATTGGGTCTTTGTTGGTCTAGTGTGAGGTAGTCCCATTTCCTGTTGGGTTGCTGCGTGAGGATTGTTCCGCCGTGCATTTCTGATTGGCTTGCTTGTGCAAGCATTGTTCCGGTGTATGCTCAGTTGTGCCACGGCTCGTGCGTTGGAGCATTTTATGTCGTCATTTTGGTGTTTGGACTCTCTATCAGTCGCGATAGAGGTGGTGCTTCTTGCTCTTGCACGCTAGGGAGTCGATGTGGTCCTTTGCTCCCCATGCGGTAGAGTCAATGCTTCGTGTTTTTGTGCCTCAAGGGCTGCGTGGCCTGTTGTGCCCTTTCATGCTTGTAGTTCCTTTCATGTGGCTTTTGGCGGGTCTCTTGTGAAGAGTTCTTCCTGTTAGCCATGGTGTTGTTTCGGCCGCTAGTGCACTTATGTTGCACTTGGTTTCGTTTTGGTGCTTGTGGTAGCACCGTGTGCTCGTGCTCGAGTGTTTCCGTTTTGTGCCGTCTAGAGCCTTAGTGCATTGTGTTGTACCCTGGGTGGCTCCCGATGCTTGTGATAGCACCATGTGTCGTGTCGTGTGCCTGTTCGCGAGATTTGAGTGTCGTTTCACAACTTCGCTCAGTATCGGAGGCATTGAGCTTTCCGCCTCTGGGACACGTGTGCTAGCCTGAGCCATGTGGTTGTACCGTTACCGCTGTGGGGTGACTGCTTTGCCTTGTCTAGGTAGCCCTATCGGTGGTACGCCAGGCTTTGGTTGTAGCAGGTGTCTGGGTTTTCCCTCTCACTTTGGAGCTAATGTGTTCGGTTGTGGTACCCTGCTTCAGTCTGGATCCCTCTAAGGTCGATGTGTTGTCCTCGACCTCTGCGGCTATTTTGACTCCTGTGGGTTGTGCGTCCTTCTGGTGGTTGGCACATTGGTACCGCGCTGAACTCTGTGTGCGCGTGGTGGGTGTGCTGCCAAATCCTCGCTGGTTCTCTGGTTGTGCGTGTCATTGTTAAGTCTGGAAGCCGATGGCGGAGTCTTCTGTCGGTTTGTCTGGTGACAGTGAGGTTTATTAGCTTGCTAGTACTCGACCACGTGGTTTGTCGACATTGGGAGGTGTCTGGCTCTGGCTTAACCTCAGACGTCTTTCATGCTTCCATCATGGTGTTCCACGTTGTAGAGCATGTAACTCCCAGTTTTTGTGGCTCCGCGTGCGTTGGTGTCCTTGTCGAACCACGAGGAAGGTCTGGGTGAGACCTAGTGGTGATAGTGGATACCATTTTCGCGTGTTGAGGTTTCTTCACGTGCGTTCGTTGTCCCTGTTGGACCATGAGGAAGGTCTGGGTGAGACCCAGTGGTGACAGTGGACGTCATTTCATGTGTTGCAGATCCTTCGAGAGCGTGATGTGTGCTCTGGTTCTCATCGCTCGTGTGGCTTCTCGGTTGGGCTGGTGACCGATGCTAGCTGCTGCTAGTAGCGCGAGGTTGTTCCCCTGAGACTTGTGGTTGGTTTTCAGGTGTTTCTCGTGTTGCTGCTGGCAACTGCGTCCTCTGTTGGGCCTTGCTGGCGACAGAGTGAGTTGCTGATTGGTTAGTCCCAATAGTGGGGTTCGTTGGTGGCTGCAGCCGTGCGGTTTTCGACTGGCGTTTTCTATTATTCAAGTCTATTTTGGTGTTGCTCGGCGCTTGTGGGGTTGTCGTCCCGTTTGGATGCCCCACGTGTGGCTGGAGTGAACCATTGGTTTTCGATTATGTGCTCCCTGTGTGTTGGAACTCGTTGTGTGAGCCGTTGGTTTTCCAACTTCATGTGTCCGCGTGCATTTGGCGGTGTGGTTGTTGCCACGAGGAAGTCGTGTTGTGACTTAGTGGCTTATACGCATTGGTCTTACGTTTGCTCCCTGTGTTTCGTTTCGTGCCTCGGGATCTTTCGGACTTGCCCCAATTTCGAGGATGAAATTATTTTAAGGGGGGTAGAATGTAATACCTGGCTACCCAGCTTTCCGTCTGGTGTCTGGGATGACTGGCCACTAACGCATCCAGGTTGGGCGATGCGTTAGTGTCGTGTCATGGGTGTCCGACGTGACAGTCATCCGTGTCACGACGAGCGTGTGCGTTGCATCGTTGTCGTGCCTGGGTTCTCCGTCGCATCTTTGTGTCGCGACCGGTCAACGGGTCGCGACTGCTTTCTGTCCTTTCGGTCATTTGACGCCTGTCGGGGTGGCAGGTGTGCCAGTATGACCTGTCGGGTGGTCGCAGCGTCCCTGGGGGGCGCGTTCTGGTCCCGTCCCGTTGACCCATCGGGTTAAGGTCCTTAATGCGACGGCGTGGTCCGTCGCGTCTCGGGGGCCGAAGGCTAAAAGCCTTGGCCGGCGCCCCTTCCCTCTCTCTCTCTCTTATTCTTCCCTTCTCCCTCTCCCTTAGACAGTGCTCCGCCTCGCCCTCTCCCCTTGTGTGTTTTCAGGTGAGGAGGAGGTCCGTGCGTGGTGCTGTAGCATCGTGGACCTTGCGTGGAGCGAGTAGGAGGTGGCCAACCGATGTGAAGGGCCCCATTGGGGTTCGTTCTTCATGAAAGGTAGGGATTGCTTGAACCCTTTTCGATCCGGGTGGATTGGGAGCCCCACGGGGTTTATAGATAGTGTTTACTGCTTTCCCCATGATCTCCTCCCCCGTGTGGAATGTTTGTAGCTCGTGGGCGGCCCCGGGATCGAGGATCTCGTTGGTTTGCCTCTTTGCTGACATCGCGACGGCTCAGCACATCGTGACATCAGAAGAGGCATCGGCCCGGTCGGGCGCGACCTTATCACGACGCGTGTGGCATTCACAATAAGGGTCACTCTCGCGACGCATTTCTGGGTCGCGATAGGGTTTACTGTTGCGGCGCTTCGCCCGGTCGCGACAAGAGCTGTCACCGTGCCCTTCCCCATCGCGATGGTGTCGAAATGGCCTTGGGGGTCGTGACAGTACCTGTGTCACCTCGGGTGCTACCGTGGGCCCAGTTGTGTGTCGGCGTGTGCCCCATAGTAGGCTTTGCCCTTAGGACCTTCTGGTAGGGAACGCGGCAGGTTACCTCCTTGCGTTCAGTGACCGAAGGTGACACCTTCGTGGCCGTGTCCTGGCAGTGGTGCTGGGAGGGTCGCGTCTGTCTAATAATCGATTGACTGGAGGTCAATCGATTATTAGCAAAGCGACAGGTTTTCATGCTGGAGGGTGGTGTTCCGAGGCTCCGACTTTTTCCGTACGTATTTGGTTGGCCGACGACCCTTTTGAGGGTTTGTGTAGGGGTGTAAACGAGCCGATACGTTCGGCGAGCAGCTCGACACTCGGTTCGATAAAAACTCGACTCAACTCGTTTATTAGATAAACGAGCCGAGTTTGAACAAAAAAAAAAGCTCGATTCATAAACGAGCCGAGTCTGAACACATGTGAGCTCGGCTCGATTATACTCGCGAACAACTCGTTTAAGTACTCGTTAAGAGCTCGATTAAGTACTCGTTAAGAGTTCGATTAAGTACTCGTTAAGAATTTATTTAAGTACTCGTTAACTATTTATTAAATATGTATTATTAAAATAAGTGTTAATTTGTTTTTTTATATAGTTGTTATTAAAGTATGTAATGTTTATGAAAACTTAAATATAAAAGACTAAATAGTAGAAGATACATGCACAAATCATATAAATAAAGTATACATAGATAATCTAATTTTAATAAAATCTTAAGAACAAATGGTATTTATGCAAATCTGAATTCTTCAAGGTCCCTGGGCAACTGGGGCTCATCTTCTTCATCCCACGGCCCGTGCACTGTGCCTGTCGCCACCCCTTCTTCAGACAGCACCGCGAGCCGGCCCCGTCCCCTCCGCCGCCGCCTGAGATGGACAAGCTCGTGGAGGTCGCGGAGCAGGAGTGGCCGGCGACCACGGGGGACCACCCCTGCACCGCGCCCCACCCCTGCACGGCGCTGCCCACGCCGGCCTCATCGCGCGCCCGGCTGCCGTGTGCCTGCCTTCTTCCTCCTCCCGCCGCCATCCCTGGCTCGCCATTGCTTCCCGCGATGCCTCATGCCAGATGCCACCCACCCACCAAATCTTCAACATCCGGCCACCCACCCCCTGCTCCAATGCCCACCCGCTCACACACGGCCACTCGGCCAGACCCTGCATCCCTGTCTCAGTGTCTCTGTCCCTTGTTTAGTCCCATATCGGCTGGGACAACTGTTGGCGGGCTGGGTTGCCTATAAAGAACCCCCGTTACCACCGGTCTTCCTTGCTCTATTTGCCTTCAAATATTAATAAAAAAAAGTCCTCTTGGCTGGCGACCGATGAGCACGTTAAATATTTTAAAAATAATAATTTATCAAAATATTTAATTATTAATTTGATTTTGAGTTTGTCTGAACTCGAATACGAATATTTGAGTTTGTGTTCGGACTCGAAATCGGGTTCGAGCTCGATTACATTAACGAGTTGTTGAGTTTATGTTCGGACTCGAAATTGAGTTCGAGCTCGATTACATAAACGAGTTGTTCGACGAGTCGAGTTCGAGTTGAGCAAATTTTTAATGAGCCGAGTTCGAGCATTAGTTGAAGAAGTTCGACGAGTTTCGAGCCGAGTTCGAGCTCGTCAAATGTAAACGAGTTCGAATTCGAGCAGAGTATAATTCGGTTCGACTCGGATCGTTTACACCCCTAGGTTTGTGCATGCTTCTCACTTGTTGGGCTTGTCGTGGGTTACAAGCCAGCGGTTCGGCGTGGTTTCGTTGCGCTGCCCCACCTGTTCGCCCAGTGCTTGGCACTTGAGGGCTTGTCCCCGATCTGAGAGGTTGTTACCGTTACCTGGGACCCCCATCCTCGGGCGCCTTCAAGGGAGGTATCGGGGCGACGAGCGTACTCGAGTTGACAGTCGAGTGAGGTGGACTCTAGAGTTGAGGGGAAAATGGTAGAATGGACAGCGGCGTTGAGTTGTTTGTAGAGTTCTCTTAGCTAGGCCTGGGACACCGAGGACGGCCGGAGTTCTACCCGGTGTAGGCTAGCTAGTCCGTTGTCTCACTGCCTCACTCTACGTTGGTTCTGAAGCCGTGTAGGGAGGTCAGGCATGAGGCCGCAGCTTGGCCAGGCTGCGGTGTTGTATGCGTTGGTGTGTTTCTGTGGCGGCTCTAACTCACCCTTCTGCGGGGGCGGAGGTAGGAGCTAGGCTAGCGAGCAGAGCGTTTGGCTACTAGTGGCGGTGGTTTGGTTGCTGTGGTTGTGACGGCATTTCCTCATGATGTTTCCAAGCGTTATATGTTGCCCTACCTTGCACGGCAGTTATAGCCTGGCCGTGCCTAGTTTCCGTGGGCGTCGTTGGTCCGCCCTTATGCGGACCCGTGCTTCTGGTGGTTTCTGCTTCGGTGTTCTCTCAGTTCTGCGGTCTCTTCCTTGGGTGCCAGTCCATGGTGGCACCCGCGTGTGAGGCTTCCCGACCTCGTGGTGTGTCCCAGGTTTGGGGTGGTTCTGTTTGTCGGCCCTCAACCTTGTGGAGGTCTGAGGTGGTCGTGCTTGTGGTGAGAAGTCATTCTCACCTGGTTGTTGCATGGTCTCGCCGGGTGTGCCGAGGGTTGCTTCCGCTCTGTGCCCAACTCCGTTGGTTCCTGCAGGAGTCATGTGTGTGTCACGACCTTGGTTGGTGGTCGTGGCGTTGCATCGCTCTGCTCCGCTGCTTTGTAGTACCATGCTGTAGGTGTTACTCGCTTTACAGCTTTCTAGGGTAGTTTCCTGTTTTCGGAGTTCCTACTGCTCTGGCCGGTGAGGGACTGGTAATCTCGACTGGGCCTTGTTCGCGAGGCTCACCCCCACTACTTCCTTCAGCTAGGGGCTCGTCGTCACGGGAGCTCGGTGTCAGACAGGTTGCGGAGGCAGCTGTGGCGCTGTGTGTTGTCAGCAGCAGTGAGAGCTGAGTGTTGTGAGCTCTTGTACCTGAGTGAGTAGAGAGTTGTGCTTTGCAAGTCCTCGGGGTATGCCCCTTAAGGACTGCACCTTTCTTCTTGTACATGTGCTTTTGATTGGGACACGTTGTACAGACCTTTGTATATTGTACATATTGTTATAGTTATTTAAATTCAGTACATATCTTACTAGACTATTTTTTCTAACCCTTCCAGATCTTCGGATCCGTGGATGGCGACACGAACTTCGGAGTCCCTGGAGGGGGTCCGGGAGGTCGGGTCATTACACTGTTGAATTCCTTCTTACTTAGAGAACAACACAATATACTCTTGGCCTTGCTATTCTGAGATAGTTTTTTCTTGTCATCATCTGTCCTCTTATCTTTGGTGTTGGTGACTGCCAGATCTCCATCTACTATTATCATCCATATTTGAAAATCAAGACCTTGATGAAAGAACTCCATTCTTGTCTTCCAGTAGTTGTAATCTTCTCCATTGAATCGTGGAGGTCTGTTAACAGATTGTCCCTTTGCATGACCTTGGGCTGCCATTTATCTTTGCTCTTCAAATCGTGAGATCTACTTACTCGAAGAGACTCAGCTCTGATACCACTTGTTGACCAGGTTGCAAGTCCAGAGGGGGGGTGAATGGATTGCTAAAAATTCATCTTAGAAATATTCTGAGACAAAATAACTTTAGAAGCACTAGTGAAACAGTTAGATTTAATGAGCAACGGATAAGGAGATAAAAGCAATCACATGAACATTAGAAATTTTATCCTAGTTCAGATCTCCTATCACAAGGAGTCCTACATCCACTCATCAAGCAACAACTTGGGATTCCACTAACCAAGGGTACAATCCCCCTCAAGAACACTTACACATCCAGCATCAGCTGACCTTCTCTTCACTCCACGAAGAGGTAATACACCATCTGTTAGCACAGGTCTTCATTTCTACAAAAGGGGATAAATGACCCACTCCACAGTAGGTCCTCTCTTCACAGATGAAGAGGAGAACTCAAAGAAGAGTAAAGAGGTGATGACCCCTAGACCAAGCTAATAGAAACAACACAATGCTTGGTCTGAGGTAGAAACTGAGAGAAAAAAAGTATTACACTAAGAAAAGTTCTCCAAATCTAAAACAACTCTCACACTCTAGAAGAAAATAGAGGAGCAGTGCTTTGTGGAAGCTAAGAGCAAGTGACTTTTTCTAAATGAAGGATCGGGCTCTTTTATCTTTCTATCTGAAGGATAATTTTGCATAGTGTAAACACACTTCTATTTATCTTCTCTTGAGGAAGTATCTGTTGAAGTGTCCGTTGTCTATCATCTTGAAACGTGTCTCCTGACAATTGTAGCAGGTCTATCATAGAAAACCCAAAAACTCTACAGATAATAAATGCTTGGATAGAGATACGGTGAGGAAGATCATGTGGATATCTTCTTCATTCTAGTCAACACGATATGTCAAACGTTGTAAACGTGTGTGACTACCGAAAACCTGTAAACAATAAATACTGGAAGATAGACAAATCAAATATATCTCAACTATCAGTCAATGTCACGTCCTGAGAATTACGCAGCAGATATTAGTTCGAATAATTCGAGTCGATATTTCGAGACGTGGACAGTCGGCAAATAAGCCTCTAGCTAGCACGCACTAAATGTGTATCACACAACATCATAATAGGGCCCAAATGTGAACTCAATTATAAATTGTATTCAAATCTCATAATTGTCTCAGATAAACTAATACAGGCTAAGACTCAATAAAAGCAAAAGTACATACTACCTCACTTCCTACTACATTTCTAACACTCAAATAAAACTAACTATAGATAGACTCATGTTTGGAACGCTCTTCACTTGGACGCATTCCCATCCTCGACTTGCTCTTCCTCTTGCACTTCATGGTCACCTAGATTGGGTAAAAGTAGGGAATGAGCAAACTAGCCCAGTAGGATTTATATCTCAATGTGCGGGCAATGATATAAGTGATTAAAATTTTAGAACTAGGCAAGTACTGAATGATATGCTAGTACGAATAAAACTTGTTAAAACATGATATATAAAACAAGCTAGAGAGAGTGATTACGATAGAACAAGATTGGTGAACGAGATAGAACTAGCAATAGATCACTTTGCACAAGCAAGCAAGATTTCAATTGATGTCAAGAAACAAAATATCATTAATTGCATTAAATGCAGGATGGCCATATCACACAAGCAAGCAAGCAAGATTTCACAAGCACGATCAAGTAACACTAATCAGGCACGTAGACACCAATGTACACCAGAAAAGATCCATCAAGAATGTACACCAGGACACGTGTATGTGGTTATGTATCTAACATTCAACAAGCAAGAAAGTACTCCCAGCGCAGATGCAACGCCAGTAATCATTATACCCCATAGTTAACAGTATATTTATGACTCTCCGTCATTGGGGCTAGACTGGAGCCCTTGACACACGCCGTGCCCTGTCAGCCATCTCATGAAAATTTTAAATGTAAATACCCACAGTCATTAATAATGACCAATGAGAGTTTCAATAAGTAAGCAGATGTAATGTCATGTTCATGATGATGATGGGAAGAAGTAATAAGTAATGGAACATGATTTCACGAGTACAATGGTCAAGAGATAAATCGGCAGCACAACGATACAATTATACTTTCGTTCAATCTCTACATTAATGGCTTAGTCCAGTTTGTAAGTCTCACTCACGAGAACAAGAAGAGAAAGGAAGTGCACGCTATCTCCAAGGAACTTCAATGGTACAACCAACTCGTCGGCCATGTGGGAATCCATGGTTAGAGGAGATTTACGGAGGCCTTGGTGAAAAGGTCGCTAGTTACCGATTCGGATGACCGGTAGAGAGTTTCCAATTTCCCAAGAAAACTGCCTAATAGTGCTAGTGTGTAGTGCGGTACGCGTGTCTCAATTCACAAACCATCGGTCTCAAACTCGCAGGAAGCACTTGACAATATAACATGGAATAAAACTATGCACTTTAACAAGTCATGGTTTGCAAGATTTTATGATAACCATTATCATTTAAACGTGAAAGAACAGTAGGAAGATTAAATCACAAGTAGCACGAATGGATCATAACATTTAAGGAGCACTTAGAATAGCATTCATGTAATTAAAGCTTTTTAAATGGGTTAATCATTTTTAAGCCATTAAACAACAATCATGTAATGATCAGACCCAAGACATGCAACTTACACAGTAATTATCACGTTTAAACAGACCTCGGGTATATGCGGTAAAACTTGTAAGAAAACATGGGGTTTCAGCTAAAAATCCTGAGATCGCGACATGGGCATGTAAGGAAGGCGACATGGTGTCATATTGCGACAGGACAAGGGCCGCGAAGGGATGGCTAGAAGGCGACAGGGGGTTGTGAAGAACGCGACTGGGCTGTCAGATTCAGGCAGCATGATCGCGACAAAGGTCTTGTCGCAATCAGGTCGCGACATGTCGGGCTGTCGCGACGAGGCCTCGGAAGGCGACGCATCGAGCCGTCACGTTCACAGGATCTGCGCCAGAACCTACCAGAGCAAGGACAGGTTCTTGGATTGCGGTCCAGAACTGCCATGTATTGACACAAGGTGCTTTCGAAATAGAGAATAAATTGTACAGTGCATGAAAAATAACGAAACCAGTTTTAAAACAACCTAGACATACAAGGGTACTTCCAGTAAATCGGAATTGAACAATAAAGATGGTTTCGATAGGCTTTGATCACGGAGAACACAAGGTCAGACCAAGGGTAACCTGAAGACGTAGTTTTTATGCAGCAACCCTATTACCATGCTTATAACTCTCTAACCAAAGAGATTTAGACAAAACGTTCAACATGAAACCTGATGAGAACATCTAGTAGAATAACTGTCATGTTATGAGCTTTCTCTAATTCGGTCTTGAAGCACGTGCAACATATTAAGAATGGGGAAAGCTCTAACAGTGCGCGACTTTGGCAAAACGCTTATAAATCAAGATCTACTAAATGGAATTCGATGAACCAGTGGAAATGAAGTTAACTTGATGCTCTACACATTGGTATAGGATATGTTAAGGTTTTGCCTGAGAAAACCTACCTTTTTGGTTGAAGAAGTCTCGTTATTCCAGAAAACCAGTGTTCAGACCACTTGTAGGAAAACACTTATTACTCTGTGTATACTGCATGGAATTTGGGCATTCCACTTGGGTTAGAACGTAGACTTGACCCTCTTTCCAGGGGTATAGGCCTTGCAAGGTTTGGTTTAGGTTTGACTCACCTTTGGTCGACTTCAAGAGAGTGGTTTGTGCAGGTCGCAGCAGATGAGAAGGGGAAGAAGAACAGCTTCTTGTGGTCGTTCCACAGCTCCTCAGCCACCAAGAGCTCCCCCACATGACCCTAGAAAGTTCTAAATTCGTTCCTAGGGTTTTGGTGAAGAGTATTTAAGTAACCATGGTGTTTAGGAGTCCTATTATAACTAGGAAAGGAGGGTTTCGAGATGGGCATGTTTGGTTTCCTATTTTTGATGATTTCCTCCTCCCTTTGAGTGTGTGAGGCCTTAGGAAACCTCCCCTCATAGTTAGGCACGAATTTGGGTTGCCATGAATGCATGATTGCATTCCAATCCATCTCTAATTGCCTCTTTTTAATTTCAGCTTATTTATGGTTACGAATTTCTATGTATTTTCTAGCTTTATTTGATTTTTGGGTCATATGTGGTCCATTGGCCCAATTATGATAATGGGTCATCAATATATAATGTTGGAAGTCTCTCCAACATTTTTATTAAATTTTTGATTGCGTCGTATTTTCGTGTTAACGGTTTTCCGACTTGTTTCCTTATTTAGATAATCGTCGCGCAATAACTCTTGAACCTCGCCCAAATGATTTTTATTGAATCAAATTTCTTGATGGGTCATTAGAGGATATTATTTGAAGTCCATATATTGTTTTTATTTAATTTTCTGACTCATCCGAGTACGTGTAATAATGGTTTTACGACTTATTCATGAATTACGATAATAAGTCGCGAAACACTTTAAACTTGGCTAATCTGATTTTTCTTGGCACAAATTTCTTTGTGAAACATTTAGTAGTAATATTTAGGGTTGATTTATAATTTTTACGGAATTTTTCGATGTGTTTTAGCACACACGATAATGGTACGTATGTTTTAAATACTCGATATTATGGAAATTATTTATTTCCATTTATCTGAATTTTTATGTAATTAAAATTTCCGGGGTGCTACACCCAATGTCACTGGCCAAATGCAGGAGGATATACTAAAGAGGAAACGTCATTTTTTCATCATTTAAAGTTCTAGCTAATATGTCATGAAAGTGATAACCAGTAAAACATGACGTGCATAGATATTATACCCATTATAAACCATAAATGCCTTAGTACAAAGGATACACAATAATTTTTGGGAAGATTTGAAATGCTCAGCATTTCAAAATTAATTTGAAAGGAACTGTGAGGCAAAAGTAAGATTAACATAATTTTATCATATTTAATGAGACCTTATTTGAAGCTATAATCAATATAATAATTGTAATGGTCATTATCAAGGTGTCAGTGTCCAAAACATAATCGATGTTTGAGGAGAGCCGATGTTCAGAGATAGTTGATGTCTAATGGATAGTCGATGTATAAACATAATCGATGTTCATAGAGAGTTGATGTTCAGAGATAGTTGATGTCCAATGGATAGTCGATGTATAAACATAATCGATGTTCATATAGAGTTGATGTTCAAAGACAATCGATGTCCAATGGATAGTCGATGTCTAAACGGAATTGACGTTCATAGGGAGTTGATGTTCAGAGACAGTCGATGTCCAAAGGATAGTTGATGTCTAAACAGAATCGATGTTCAAAAGACAGTCGATGTCTAAACATAGTCGATGTTCAAATGAAGTCGATGTGAGCGTAATCGATGTTGGAACGTAATTGATGTTTAAGTAAAATAGATGTTGAAATAAAATCGATGTCAACATGTTATTGATGTTTAAATGAAATCGATGTTTAAGTGAAATCGATGTTGAGATGCAATCGATGTTTGAATGTAATCGATGTTTAAATGAAATCGATATTGAAACAATAATCAATGTTTAAGTGAAATCAATGTTGAGATGTAATCGATGTTTGAATGTAATCAATGTTTAAATGAAATCGATGTTGAAATGTAATAGATGTTTTAGTGAAATCGATGTTGAGATGTAATTGATGCTTTAAATGGAATCAATGTTTGATTGTAATTGATGTTTAAGTAGACTATAATCGATGTGTCATTAAAACAATAGTCAATGTGAGCGTACAACAGTAGTTGATGTTGACTTAGATAAAACATATGCATTTGACTTCTAAATTAAATGAGTGTAACCAACTTACAGAATTTATTTTATTTGATATTTGTTGACAAACTTTATAAAAATATGTTAGTCAAATATTTCCATGGTTTTGTTTATCACCAATATATATATGAAGATAGGTTGTTCATCAGGGAAGACCTGTGAGCAAGGTGTGTACCACTCTAGAAAAGGGAAGGCCAAAGGAGTCTTGGCAGTTTGTTCCCCTTGTGAAGGGAAGGCTAGTTGTAGCTAGTGGCTTATTTTTCCCCTTGTGTAGAAGGGAAGACCAGTAAGTACCGAGGTGTTGTATCTTTGAAAGAAATAGTGAAATCCTAAGCTTGGCTTAGGGACTGGATGTAGGACTTCCATTGGAAGGAAGGTCTGAACCAAGATAAAATTGTGTCTTTTGTGGTTTGACAAACTTAACTAACGTGTGCCCTTAAGTCATTATTAAATCAGCTTCCGCCAAGATAAACGCGTTATTCACCCCCCCCCCCCCCCCAGGTGAAAAGCTCTACTGTCATCGATCTAACATCTACACCTTCTTCACAAAACCAAAAATCTCCAACTTCATATCATACCAAGAGCTACCAAAAGGTACCACCTCCTCCCTTTTAACCCAAGAATAATCAAAGGTACTCTAGAGGGTTTCAGAGATTCCAGCAAATGCACTCATGCCAAGGTAAGTACCAGGTAAAAAATAATATCATTTGCTTTAACTACAAAAAACTAGGTCATTTAGCCAGATTTTGCTGGAATAGGGATCAACATTTCCATAAATATGTCAAACTAGTCCAGTGCTTCACATGTCATAAAATTAGTCATATTTCTAGTGGTTGTTGGTGTAGTAACACGATATTTTTAATAAATAATTCAATCAAAATATTTAAAGAAAAATGATTTAATTAAAACACATTAAATAAAAAGAATTAATGGGCTTTCCTAAATAGTTTATATAAAAGTTATTGGACTAAAATAGGAATTTTAAAATATGGAATAAGAGGAAAATACCTTAAATTTGTAACCTTATTATTTCCTAAATTGAAAAAGAGCAAATAATCATTAAAATAGCTAATTTATGTTAGAATTGGACTCCTAACCCTACCCTAATTAGCTAGCCACGAAATTGGAACCCAACCTAATCCAATTAGGAGAAGGAAAGCTTGGAAGGTTGAAAGAAATAAGAAAATTCAGAATTTAAGGGAAGTTAGAGTTGAAATAGAAATTAAACTCACTAGATGCTTAAATAGACCCCCAACCTCTCCATGGTCGGCCCTAATACGTTACTGAGACTTCCTGGATGTGGAGGAGAGGCCAAAGGAGGAGAGAATCATCTGGAGAAGGCTTGCTAAAGGATCTACCAACTATTCTTTGAGTTCTAAGCCCTAGAAGCCAAATCGACCCAAAGGTAGGCATTCTCACAAGCAAAACTAAATTACTCTCGTGTGTAGGATGTTCTTGACATCAGAAACAAAAGCCCTCAATTTGCTCTAATTTCATCCATCCTATCTTGAGATTTTCATGTTGGAAGTTCTGTTATCATCATGCGCCCGAACCCTCTTGTTCACTTTAGATCTCTCTCCACACTTGATCTCGTGCTATGCAATTTTTACTGTAGATACTATATGTTTCAGGAATCGTTTACCATCCTTTTCCCCAATTTTTATTGAGTATCTTGCTCGAATTAAATCCTTTTTCATCACTGCATCATGTTCTGTGTTCTTCGTAAAAGAACTTGATTAAACCCTGTCCAAATCAAGTTATACCCTCGCAAGTCTAGTTTCATTTAAAACTTGTTTCATGATTTTTCATCAATTGTACACCGAGATTTGATTTTTTGAATGACCCTATATCAAACCATGGAAAGCTTGGACCGCAATCCAAGGTAGGCCTTTTCCTGTTCGGGCTCAGGCACAGGACTTGAGAATGGGCCGTCACATTCTCAGGAGCGGATCGCGACCATAACCTATCTCTTTCTAAAGACGACAGGCCCTCGCGTCGTGTTCTGTCTGCCTGTTCCAACGGTCCTATCATGATCTTTGATCTATCTTGTTCTAGACGTACCCTATCGCATTCCTTACAAGGGTACGTCGCCTTCTGGACTTTTGTGCATAAACCCTAGATTTTTGTTGTTCTTGTCTTTCTACAGAGACCACATACCCTGTTAACTATCTTAAACATAGTAAATGATGATGCTAAACATGGAGATGTAATTAGTTAATTAAAAGTCATGCACATGATCTTTTTCATATCTACGATTCTCTTTATCACATGCACATACTTGTAACCGTCCATTATAACTTGACTTGGCTTGAAAATGTCTCATAATATATTTGGTAATTTACTTCAATAATGTATATTAAATTGCCTTATTTTTAATGGACTTGTCTTCGTTTCTCTCGATGTTTGGAATAGCGTTACCGACGCTCCACTGTTTTAGAATTCCTCTAGAACGTCGAGCACTTTGTTTCTATATATACTTTCTCTTGACTTAGACAAACTCTCCATCGGATATTCCTTCTGCTGGACTAGTGAATCCTTGTTCAAGGCCTCCGTAAGTCTCCTCTGTCTGTGGATTCCCACATGGTCGATGAGCTGGTTGTACCCTCAATACCTATGATACCTTTTAGGGATCAGTAAGATACAAACGGCCTTAGAATGCTCTCTCTCTTATCATGAGATCACGTTGAACCTCTGGACTATGCTCGTAGTATGGCCATTGGTTGGTTAGTGAATTCTACCTGACTTCCAGCACCACTCATGCGTGTTGTGCAACCGTTACTATCATTTATTTAACGTTGTTTCATGCGCAATGACCACTAGTTCTCACCTATACTCTACTCGCTCATCTATTCACGTTCTTTATACTCTCATCTATTCATCAAATACTCTTATCTATTCTTGGTACTCTCTATGGCCATTTGGCTGATTGTCTAAAGATAAACAATATGACTAATGCTTGGCAATATAAAGGGCCCGGTCTGGTCCTGGGAGGTGCACCCAAAAGTGCTAGTGCCCGCGAGAGTTAATTGACCAGAGTGTTTGGCATTACACTCAAGTGCTATCTATCTCAACTATCTAAATGACAATCAAAGTGCTATGCTATACTCGACTCGTTATGCTATCATGAACTGTATTGTGCTATTTGTGCTATGGCCATCCTGCTCTTTGTGCTATACTTGACGTTGTGCTATTTGAATCATGTCATCGTGCTATCACTTGCTTGGCAATACTTGACTCTCGTTCTCTATCATTAGTTACTTTTCTCTTTAATACATTAATCATTTAAAGCATGCATGATCATAAGATTTAAGTCCTACTGGGCATTATCACTCACCCTGCGTTATTTGTTATGTGTTCTCAGGTGAGACCAAAGAAGATAGCTACACTCATGAGGATGGGAATGACCAAGAGTGAAGTCAAGAGTACCCTGGCATATTAGTACTATGTTAGAGTTTTAGTTTAGTTTTTTACTTTCATTCAATGTAATGATGTCAATTGGGCCCTATATAATGGCTCTGATATTAGTGGTTGTAATAGGTATTTGAGGAATTATTAATTAAATACCTTTGCTTTAGCATTTATTCTTTGTCCAATGGTTGATGTCTATTATACGCTCGATACTCGCTTACTTGCAACTGCCTCACCTTCCGATATTCCACGTCGGAGCATGACAGTTTTGTGGTATCAGAGCCTAGGTTGTTTTTAAGTATATGATGATCTAGGTTGACCTGCCTCGACTAGAGTCAATTACCCTACCTATGTGAGATATGGTTAGAACCATGGGTACTAATTAAAATAAACCCACACACGCACGAATTAAATTCCACATCAATATCATAACAACAAGTTACTTTTGTAGGAACTTAAGGTACTAAGATGACTGCTGAACGTGCCCAAATGAGGGGGATGCAACAGACAATTCAGGAGCTCACCAGTGCACTTCTGCAAGCTGCACAAGGTGGAGGAAATTGTGGTGCAGGCGAACTGCATCGTAACATTAGAAGTCTAAATCCACCAAGATTCAGTGGATCCACTGACCTGGACGAAGCCGAGCACTGGCTTAGAGAAACAGAAAGGATTTTTCATGTTATACAATGTGCAGCAGGGGATAAGCTGCTGCAAGCTACTTTTCAACTGGAGAAAAACGCCCGCGCCCAGTGGGAGTCAGTGGAAGCGACCAGAGCAAATGGTCAATTTACCTAGACTGAATTCAAGAAGGCATTCAACTCCAAATACTTCTCGGAGCATGTCTAAGAAAAGATGGCTGCAAAATTTACAGCTCTCAAACAAAGGAGCCTTTCTGTGGCTGAGTACAAAGCTTAATTCTCTAGGCTGGCACGCTACGCCAATCATCTAGTAAACACTGAAAGGATGAAAGCTAAGCATTTTCTTAATGGCCTCAAGCCTCAGTATATCACACAACTAGCCCCTCTCAACATCCAAACATATGCCGAGATGGTTAAGAAAGCCCAATGGCTGGAAGATGCTACGGACTTCACTGACCATATAAAGAGAAAGTTCATAAAGAAGAGCTGACACCAAGCTCTTCAAGTGCCAAGCTGATTGTCGGAAATAAACGTCCTTTCAACATCACGGAAGGATCTAGTCAAGAAAAGAAACCCAAAGTGTTTGTCCCCACTACTCCGGCTAAAGGCAACTACAAACACTGTGACAAGCCAGGTCACACCGATGATGAGTGATGGAGGAAGGTCGGCGCATGTCTGTGCTGTGGCAGTCGCGAGCATCACATCCCTGAGTGCCCGCTGTTGAAAGAGAATGAGAGGTGCACTAACCTGCCAAAGAAACAGGGAAGACTACAAGCCCTGCGAGATGAAGAAACCACTGAGGAAGGTGGAGTGGTGGAAGGTACACTACAAGTTTTCTCTCTATCAGCATTTTTTTTGTTTGATACTGGTGCTACACAATCATTATATCTCAAAACTTTGCTGATACCCTAAATGTAAAACCTATATCTATGGGATCTGAATTCTCTGTCACAACACCACTGAGAGAGAAAGAAAAATTGAACAAATACTTCCCATTAGCCGATGTAATGATCAGAGAACTCAACTTAAGAGCCGACCTGGTGTGTATGCCTATGGAAATCTATGACGTGATTCTTGGACCCGATTGGTTGTCCACCTATGGGGTAAGTGTCGACTGCAAGAAAGGGAAGGTTACATTTAGTGAGTTCCCTAAGCTAGCATTCACTGGGATTAGACATAAGAGACAGATGTCTCTAGTCTCTGCCATATAGGCCCAAAATATGATAAGGAAAGGTTGCATTGCTTTCCTTGCGGCCGTAGTAGTTGAAAAGAAGGGATCCAAGATATAAGACATACATATAGTCCACATAATGTCGCGCATTTTTCGGATCTTCGTGGATCCTTGTTTAGTGGGTTTGGTAGCCAGTGTGTGGCCCATTAACCTATGTTTCAGGCATTTTTGTACGTTGTGAGGCTTTGTGGGCTGGCAGATTGGGCCCAAAGTGCTCACAGGTTTTCTGCCTATGAACGCGACAAGGGTGTGCGTCGAGTTCTGAATGCGACGGCCCTGGTGGTCGTGTTCATGTTGCCGCTGTTTTGGGTTGTCATCTGCATGCGCGCTGCATGTCGCACACTGGGCGGCCATGCTGACATCGACAGTGGGAAGGCGATGGCCTCCTATGTCGCATTCAGGTCGCAACGTAGGGCTACATCGCATTCCCAACTGTTGGGTGTTTTTAAGTTGGTTTCGGTCAGACAGAGCTGTGGCAAGCTCTGCTCAGCCAAGGGAGGTCGCTGCGGCAGTTTTTCGGGCGATTCAAGGTTCTGGTGGAATTTTTTGCGCGCTCTCGCCACGAGGACGTCGCGTGGAGCGGGGGAAATGTCAAGTGATCTCCGGTTTTCACGTTCTTTGTGAAGGTAGGGAGTTCCTGCCCATTTTACGTTGTGAAATTGCATGGAATGCATGTGTGGATGGTTTCTGGCTTTGAGAACAATAGATATCATGTTAGGGTATCCATTAAAGCATGAAAAATGAGAATTAACCATGGTTTGTGTGGCTTGGGGTGGTGATCTGGGAAGAGGATCCCGGGTTAGGGTTTTCACCTGTGAAGGTGACGGCCTAGGGTGTCGCGTTCTGAACGCGACAGCCCGACCTGTCGCGTTCAACTTTTGAACGCGACATGTCGAAGGGCCACGTTCTGATGGCAACCAAGGACCCTGTCACGTTAACAGATCCGAGAGGTTTATGTTGTGCATGTTGGCATAATTATCCGATTATCGTGGTTTGTTGTGTATGGGCGGTGCATGGGCAGATGTAACGCCTGAGGAGTGTGTCGTTTATGTAGTTAGCAAGTTGATTATGTAGTTAGTGTGGTTTGAGTGTGTGCAAGGCATATACTCTATCGTGGTTTAACTTGTTAGTTGTGTTGGTTTGTGGTGACTGGGCAGTGAGGTTCCGGTGTGAACCTAGCCTTGTAGATTATATATCTAAGGGGAGTTTAACTAGTCAGGTGTAAGTATGGTTACAAGGTGATTATCGTATAACGAGTTTGGTATAGCCGTGGCCCGTGGAGGTCACTTTGTGACCAATGACAGGCTAAGATATTACTGGTTAAGGTAGTGTGTGTGTGTGTTTGTGTAGGTTAGCTTGTAGGTCACAGGGTGACTAGGACAAGCTATTCCTCACATTTGTATCGTGGTTTGTGTGTTTGCCGAGTGTGGTGGTCTGGCGCCTATTCCGGAATGCCTCTTCAGTTGGGTGCCCCAGGTTTTATGTGAGCTAGGCACGTGAGTGCTCGGGGCTTGTCCCGGTACTGTGTGTACCATAGAGGTCTATGTCATCTGTCCTGGACACCCTCACTCCTGTGTTTGAGTTGTACGTCCGGCTGAGGGAAAGACGACAGTGGGCAGCGACTTGTGTTTGTGGGTGTGCGGTCGCTTCTAGCGCACTCGTTGTTGAGGGTACGGACACCAGTAGACGTACTGGTCCCCAGCTAGTCTTGTTTCCAGTGCCTCACTTTAGGGAGCTCGGGCCATAGTCCTTAAAGGTGCCAGGCATGGACCTACAGCTGTGAGGTCTGCATGTGTGGTGTTGGTTGGTCTCCATTGTTCTTTGGCTTATGCATGTGGAGCGGCAGTTGGACCTTTCGTCCTTGACTGCGAGACTGAGAAGTAGTTCTTGTGTTGTGTTGTCCGGGTTGGATACTGGCGTCATGAACCACTAGTTCGTTCCTGGGTGGTGGCGTCGTTCCCTCCGACTCGTGCTTTGCATGTGTTGTAGGTTTGTGAGTGTTGACTCACCATTGTGGTTTGACTGGTTGTGGTGTGCCATGGTGATGGCACAGTTGTGTTTGTGGTTCTGTGGTGGTACCTCATGGAGGTAGATGCTTGTACCCTTTGTGGGTATCCGTTTCTCGTGGTACGCTGAGTACTAGCCTTTTTCAGGTGTTGAGGTGGAACTGTGCTCCGTGGAGGTCGTGTTGTAGGACCTTCCACTTGTTGTAATATACCCTTGTAAGGGTACCTTTCCGTTGTATTGTGATTTCAGGGTATGACGGACTAGCTTCTAGTTTAGCAGTCCTGTTACCCTTGCGTTTGAGGTTTCACTGTTGGTACCTAGTGATAGTAGGTACCTATACCCCTTGAGGGTTGGCTTTGTGTTGTGGTACGTTGTGTACCAACCTTTCAAGTGTTGCGATGAACGGTGTTTTGTGGAGGTCATGGGATGTGACCTTCCACACATATTGTGTACCCTGTTTAAGGTACGTTTCTGATTGTGGTTCCTCTGCTAGTTGGTCTTGGCACATTGATGCCAGTTCGGTTACCCTGCGTGGGTAGCTTGCCTTTGAGGCTTGTAGCCGAGGCGATGGTTTGCATATGAGACTAGAAGCCTGGGCAGTGGTCTGCCAATGAGGCTTGTGGTTGAGGTATTCCCAGTGGTTGGGTGGACTAGTAATGTTGTGCTAGTCCTGCTGTTCCTTTTTACCTTCCTAGGTTTATGTTAATTGATATGTTTATGTTAATTGTTGATTAACCATGGTTTAAATAAGTAGGATGTGGTTTGGCTATTGGTATGGCCAGTGAGACCCTTTGAGGTTGAGGTCTCTTCTGTTTAGTTGTTGTGGTTTTTGGGTGGTCCCTACTGAGCCTATGACTTGTTGAGGCTCACTCCCTTACAGTTCCTTTTAGGGCTTGCCGTGTGTTTGGCTTGCAGCGGCATTGTGGCAGACTTGTACCACCAGCAGTAGTGTAGTTGTTAGTGTTGTGTGAGCTTGTGCTCCCTCAGGGTATGTCCCAGGTAGTTGTACTTTTTAATTAGACATGTAATAATGTAATGGGACAATTGTACAAATATGTGAGCAGATATGAGCACATGTACTTTCTTATGTCTTATACTGTTGTGGTTTGTCTTTTATATTCTTACTGGACACGTGTGAGAGATATCCCTTGCGAGACTTCGGTCCGTTCGTGGGAGACGGATCTGGATATGGACCCTTATTGGGTATGGATATCCAGGGCCGTTTCAGTTGGTATCAGAGCAATGGTCCAGTTAGAATATGAAGAGACATTGAGAGTACAATGTCCCAATACATGGATTAATGTCCACTGCTGTTAGTAAGTCTGCAGTTTTGTGTTGGTTAAAGTGGTATTTATCTGAGTTTTTGTTCTATAAAACATATTTATGTGTTGAGAATTTGGCAGCCGTTAGCAGCAGTTAAAAGTTGATGTGAATAGAGGTGGTATATTCTATGTGATTATACCAGTGTGTTAGTTTGTGATAGAAAGGTATGGTTGTTAAAGATTCATAGTTAAAGAAATTGAGGAGATTAATAAGTTTAGATATGGAATTTAGTAAGTGAGTTTTAGTGAGATACAGAGTTAGCGGAGACAGGTATATGGTAATGGGGTGATGAGGAACAGATCAGTGTGTGTCAGAAATGATTAAATGTGCAGATTATAGCTGAGGACCTCAATAGAGGTATTGTGGCGTTAGAGATCTGAGTCAGATGATATCAAGAAACAGTATGAATGATAATGTGATTAGTGTTATGAAGAGCTTGGCATGATTAAGTAAGGCAGATCAGCTTTAAAAGAGGTACTGGCACATAGAAGAGCAGTGATTTATGGCAGATAGATTAAGTATGCCTAAGATTAGAAATTTGAGAATGGTATTTAAGAAAAGTGTTGTTATGAATAGTGATGGTAATAGGAAGTTTGATATGAGGATTTGTATAAATAGGTATAGAAAAGTTCAGTTGAATAAAGAGAGAGAGAAAATAAGAATTAGTGTGCAGTTGGATTTTCTAAGAATTGCACAAGAGAAATATTTAGTTGATGAATGGCAGATTATGAGAATTCTTCAGAATGAGTTATTAAAGATTGATGTGCTAAAGACAAGATCAGTGAAAGTTAGTAACTATGAGAAGTTTGAAGATGTAACGACCCTCCTTATACTAGTACGGTTACACCAACCCACGTCGGTATAATGAGCATTGCTACAGTGGCACATTGACCCAACATATACACTAAGTTGAGATGTACACAAATATAAACATATAACAGCGGAATTAAAAGAAACAACATGATTTGTATTCCATCATCCACATTAACATCCACAGTCCATATAGTACAAGAAAGAAACTAAAGTTCACATAATTGGATTCTAATCAATTACATTGTCCACAATTGAATTTCATAACATTATTGACTACATACTTATGGAATGATAATTACAATGCTACAATCTCCACAATAATCCCCTACTCTCGCTCCGAGTCACTCCTGGCTATCTCCTCGGAAGAAGTGGAGACACCTGCACCTGTACCCTGAAGCAAGAGTGAGTCTAAATAGACTCAGCAAGCCATCCATGCACATTATACATACACCCATCATATGTACTATTTACTTTCTAATACAAACAATCAACACATGTAGCATGGTTTGAACAATTCCAAAATTATGCATGAGATTTCGATAACATTAAAGGGCATAATACATGCTTTATGTTTCCATTCACATTAAGTATAAACCTATCACATGCTCTCTACACATTTCCTTGACATGCTTAATCAACTTAACATTCATTCAATTCATGCTACACTATAATCATTTAACTTAAGCATGGAATCACATGTAATGAAAGCAATATTTCTAGCATGGATTCTATATTCATTCTCATACATTTAATACAATTATAAACATGTTAGCTTGCTGTTTTGACATGGATTTAACACATTCATATAATATTTCACCAATTTACATGCTATCACATTAACTTTACACATTCACATATTCATTTACACTTTACACAATTTTATAATACACTTGCACATAATCACATTGTTCACATTTAGATGCCGTGACACATAGTCCAAACCACCTCTAGAAGGACACACAATCACATTCACATACCTCTCACCTAGGCAAAATAGTGATAGATCTTAGTTACTGCGCAGAACCTGGAGAAGCACTCTCCACCCTAACTAGTGGAACATGTCCACCTCCAGGATTTCATCCTATTGCCCATAGGATTTCACACACATGAACCTTCCCGTAGGGACTTTACTACGGTATGGTTCCACAACCCTCTAAGGTAGCAATGTCACCCATGGCACAGTTACATATTTCACATTATCTACACATCGTTTGTACACCTTTTAATACGATTATATCAAATTCCACATATATACATAAGCTTTAGTCTTCCTAGCATGATACTACTATTTACAGGAGTAAAATAACTCATATCATGACCCTAAACATGTTGTTAACCACTAATTTACATAGATTTAATTATAATATGCTCAATGTGACTATTATCCATGATACAATTAGCATTCACGCTTACTGTCAACAAAATGCATCCAAATTTTTATCATAGGTTAAAAACAGTAAACACATTACATATTCAATTTCTCAAAATTTCCAAATCTATATACTAATTATAACAATTAAAACCATTTCAGGTCTATTAATCAATAAACTCAATCATGCATGGTACACAGTAGGATAGTTCGGCCTAGCAGTCTCAAAACCTGTCTACAATTCTCATGAGAGTACAGAAATTTATAAACATCGAATATGTTAAACCTAATTATTCAGAATTTTCTATGATCATATCCCACCCACAGTTTGTTTATAGAAATTATAATAATTAGGACAGTAATCAGAAATTTGCCCTAGCCTCATGATACAACCTACTGCATGCACGGAACCATATATAAAATCTACAATATGTAATTACATCCAGAAGTCCGGAAAATAAATCACAAGGATCAAACATGCTTTCTGCAGAAACCAGAAGAACTTGGCGGCACACAGTTGGCCGCCAACAGCTGTTAACGGCACCAAAGGCTGCCGCCAACCCTAGATCTTAACTGGACGATATGTTGCCGTTAAGTTCCTGTCTGCAAAAGGTGCAGACAGTCCACACAAAACACCAATGAACGGGGGTTCCAGGACACGAGAAAAATCAGAAAAAATACCTAGGACCTACTAGACTTATGTATGGACAATGGTCAAGGGTTACTTGCCTCTAGATAAATCGTTAAAGGTATTGATTTGCCAATGAAGCTCTCCTCGGCCAGAGCCAAGAAGCCCTCAATTCCTTCCCCGAACCGGTTCTATGTTGAAGCAGATGGTACACCGTCGTTGGTGAAGCCTTCCTTGATGTTTAGACTCCCTCCCAGTCATGGTAGAACACCGGAAGAAGCCTCCAATCGCCTGATCCAAGGGTCCAAAGTTTAGGGTTTACACAAGGTTTTAGGTTTTTTTTTTTGACAAAAGAGTCAAAAGGACTCAATCCGTCGATGGGAGGTGTTTTTATAGGCTAGGGGTTTCGGGGATTTGATAAGGTAGGGGTTGTAGCCGTTGGACAACGCTTTCTAAAACAGAGAGCAGAGAAATCGCGGGCATTTCCGGATTTGAAGCGCAACAGATCTGGGGAAGTAGACGTCCAGATCCTTGGCCGCCTGACTGGGGTTGGCATCCATCGATGTGGATGTTGATCTCCCATTAACGTCAGCTCATGTTGATGCCAACAGGGTTTTCGGCCAGAACATAGATTGTAGTGATTCTGCTTACACTAGGTATATACATGCAATGTACCATACATATAACTTAATTATTAATACAACATCATGTATGTGATATATATATATATATATATATATATATATATATATATATATATATATATATATATATATATATATATAATACTTATACATATATACGCATGCACTCAATTATATACGTAAGGCATATACACATCACATGACAAAATCAAACTAAAATAGGTCAAAATTCGAGGGCCTTACAGAAGAAGATTAAAATTAAACTTAAGTATATGGAATGAGTTTAAGCTAAATGAAATAGAATGGAAAAAAGTGTATTAATGGAGAAGCAGTTAAGAAATATTGAGTTTAGAGATTTATGATATTTGAGAAAAGAGCAGTTAATGGAATAAGGGAAGCAGACAGAACAAGTTGATATATTTAAAGAGATTGGTGTTCAAATTTGAGTTTTTGCAGTATTTTAAAGAAAGATGACTAGATACCAGAAAGATTTATAGTATGAATGGTACAGTAAGATTAGTCATATAGCAGAATGAATAAGGGAAATATTTTGCAAAAAGATGTTATGATTAAAATGATTGGCAATTTAGATAAAGAAAAAGTATGGATTAGAGAAAGGAAGAATGTAGTAGATGATAAAATGAATAAGGTCAGATGAATTAGGAAGCATTCAGCCAGAATTTACATATCGGTGCAAAAAAAAAAAAGTGATTCAATTGAGCAGAAATGGACTGTTATTAAGATATTCCAGAGTTTGGTGCAGGAGCAGGAGCAGACCAATTAAAGAATATTTGGAAAGGTTATGCAACAAAATTATGAGATTAGCCAGAGAACGTCAATAAAGCAAGAAAAGTATATAAAGAGCACAACATGTTAATAGCGGTTTAGCAGATCAGAAATTGCAGTAATTTCTTCAGCATAAATTAATTGATTAAGATGATTTGAGAAGCAGTTAAAGTTAGAAATGAATTCAGTTGAAGTCAGAAGAAAGTAATTGAAAGCAATAATGAGAACAAAAATTGTGAAATATTTTGTCAAGTGTTAAGTGTGATCAGAGTAGCGCAGCGGAAGCAAGGAAGATTTAATATTTACAGATTATTCAAGGTTTGCTTGAATAAGGAGAAAGTGTAAAGTTTTGTGCAGGGGAATAAAGGAACAGAGGTTATTGTGGTTTTTAATCAGAGATGACTTAAAGCGGTATGAGCAGAATAATAGGAAAAGGCAAGAAATTTAAAGTTAGTGATTAGTTTTCTTTGAAAAGTTGGCAGTTGCGAATGTAAATGCAGATGAAGCAGGATAACAGCAAGCAGTGATAAATAGAAAAAAAGAAAATGGCACCAAAAAATTCAAGAATTTATAAAAATTATGGCATGGTAAAGTATTACAGTGTAAGATATTCGAGAAAGGTGAAGCGGTCCCGAAAGAAATATTGCAAACACAACCGAAAAATTGTGGAAGTAGGTTGAGTCCAAAGAGATAAAGCGCCAACAACAAGGTAGAATTGCTTATAGCTGAGGTAAAGAAAAAGTAGAATGTAATAATCGGGCAGTGCAGCTATGAAATGGATTAAAAAAAAGGAAAGCAAAGCAAGTATAGAAATGAATAGATTGAATCAGTTTTTCAGTCAGTGCAAGATGGTATGAAAAAGTAAGTGCAGTAGAAGAGTATTGTAACGTCGCACATTTTTTGGATCCTCGTGGATCGTATTTTTAGTGCTTGTGGTGGTCAATGTGAGGCCAATGTGGCTTGTGTGCCGTGTGTGTGTGTGTTTCTGGGGCTTACTGGGCCGACAGTTTGGGCCTACAATACCCTAGATTCCTCAGCCTGTCATGGCGACAGGAAGGTGTGTCGCGTTCTTAACGCGACAGAGGTGGCCGTCGCGTTCATGTGGCCGTTTTAAAGTGTTGAGCGTCTGCATGTGCGCCACATGTAGCGCTCAGGGCAGCGGGCGTTGGGAAGGCGACGCTCAGGTCCATCGCGACCTGGTCGCAATGCCACGATGCGTCGCGTTCCGGACCGCTATAGGTTTTTAAATAACCCCAGCCAAGCAAAATGCACAGGGGTTCTGTTCTGCCAGGGAGAGGAGCTGTGGCGATTTCAGCTGGGTTTTGGCGTCTTCGGCGTATCCTCACTGCAGGGAGTCTGGGAGAAACAGAGGAAACGCCGGGAGATCACTGCATAACGCGTTCTTCGCGAAGGTAGGTGAACTCTTCCCGTTTTCGAGTTGTAAATCGCATGGGATAGGGTTTTAATCAGTTTAATGTGTTTCTAACGATAGATACCATGCTTAGGTATTCACAAAAGCATGAAAACGAAGATTTAATGGTGGTTTGTATGGTGTGAAATGGGCTGTCATGGAGAGAGCCCGGATTAGGGTTCCCGCTTGATAAGGCGACGGGTCCCTATGTCGTATCCTAAACGCGACACAGCGATGTGTCGCGTTAAGGTTCAGGAGGCGACATGTAAGTAGGTCGCGTTCTGGACCTAAAGGCGACATGTCGTGGCGACGTCTTCTGAAGGCGACCCAATGGGTTGTCGCGACTTGGCCCGAAAGGCCCTATTTGTGCATGGTTTACACATGTGACTATCCAATTATAGTTATTGGTATGCTCAGTATTAGTGAGTAGTGCATTAGCACTTGTGGCGCTCTGGGAAGCGCATGGTTTTCGAGGCTAGCTCACAGGTTACCTAGGTAGCTAGTAGTTTGCCTGTGGACATAGGGTTCACACGAGGCAGGTGGTGTTCACGTGTTGTGGACCATCAGTACACAAGGTTTACGTGAGGTTTCACGTGGTTTGTATGGTGCGCACGTGGTTTCTGTGTGCGTGTCAGGTAGTAGACGCCTACCATGGTTACCTCTCCAGTTGGGTGCCCCAGGTTCTCTGTGAGCCAGGTTGTTAGCTTGGGGCTTTGTCCCGGTACTTGTGCTGTACCGTCGAGGTCTGTGTCATCTGACCTGGACACCCTCACTCCTTAGTTTGAGTTGTACGTCCGATGAGGGAAAGACGACAGTGAGATAGTGACTCTTGAGTTTGTTTTTAGTCACTTGTAGCACGCTCTTAGTTGGGGGTACGGACACCAGTTGTCGACACTGGTCCCCGACTAGTCCTTTTCCAGTGCCTCACTCTAGCGAGCCTAGGCCAGGGTCTCTAGAGGTGCCAGGCATGGGCCTACGACCGTGTGGTCCGCAGGTGGTGGTGTTTAGTTGGTCTCCATAGTTGCTTGTCTTTTTCACATGGAGCGGCAGCTGGACCTTTCGTCCGTGGCTGCGAGACTAAGATGTAGACCTGTGTTAGTTTGTCTGAGTCTATTGCTGGTGTCACAAACCAGTCTACGTGGCTCGAGTGTGGCGGTCTCTACCGTATCTCGTACACGTGTTGGAGTTTTGTCGTATATTTATTACAGTTGTTTTACGCAATCGGCTAGCGGTGAGTTTGTTTATAGCTTTAATATCCTGTTTAGTTGTGCTATAAATTGCTAGCATAGTTTACTACATTCGGTACTTATGTTTGGTTGGCTCAGTGTTGGGGGAGTTCCCTACTGAGCCAGTGACTAGCGAGGCTCACCCCTACTCCCCACAGGCGAGGGCGAGGAGGAGGTTTCTCTACCGTCATCTAGTTCGGAGCCGCGACGTAGCGGTGTTGGCCCAGCGCCTCCAGTAGTGTAGCTTTTCTTTCTTCAATTGTACCTGTTGTACCTCGGGGTATGCCCCAGGCTTGTGTACTTTCTTTTATTTCTTTTGAAATTGGCTATGTAAAACCTTGTATATTATAAATGCAATGGTGTGTTCCTTTGTGTTTTCACAGACTAGTGTGTGGTATCCCTTGCGAGGCTTCGGCCCATTCGTGGGAGACGGACTCGAGTCAAGCACGTTACTGGTTTAACGGACTTGGATGAGGCGTTCCATCACAGTTGGTATCAGAGCAAGGTCGTGTGAATATAAAGGAATTAAGAAGTTACATAGCCATATCTTCTTCTAGATACACTGCTGGTAGCTGGCCTTGGTTTTGTAATGACTCGTTGTTTTGCCTATGGTTGGCTTGTTGTGTGTGTAGGCAGTTGTAATGGCCGATAGAAGAGACTGGGGTGGTGGAGGAGATGACCCCGAGGAATCGACTCAGCGGATGATAGAAAGGATTTGGGAGAGCCTCGCTGATATTCGGATGAGGATGGATCGGCAGGCACCGGTACCACCAGTGATCGGAGAGGCGGTACCTGTGGCCCCAATTCCACCACAGCCAGGGGTGGAGGTACCTTTTGTGGCACCAGTACCACCATCACCACCCGTGATTGCGGCAGAAGAGCTAGTGGTGCAAGTTGAATAGTTTTTGAGGTTGCAGCCGCCCACTTATATAGGAGGGCCGAATCCAGATACAGTGGAGCACTGGATTCATGAGATTGAGAGGGTCTTTATGACCATGAGGTGTCCGGCAGTGGACAGAGTTCTGTTGGCTACTTATCAGCTGAGGGGATTTACGCAGGAGTTGTGGCGTCTAAAGATGCAGACCACCTTTGTAGGCAGAATAGAGGGTGCTATTACCTGGCCTGAATTTCTTGAAGTGTTTAATGAGACATTTTTTCCTATTCAAGTGTAGCAGGCAAAAAGGGAGCAGTTCAGGACCTTGCAGCAGGGTGAGACTTCGGTCCTGGAGTATCAGATGCGGTTCATGTCATTGAGCAGGTATGCACCCTATGTTGTCACGGATAATGCTATGATGGTTGAATATTTTATCCGTGGTTTGAGACCAGAATTGCAGACTGCAGTGATACCATTAATGTGTAGAACAGTTGAAGAAGCAGCCTAGAGAGCAGTCACTCTGGAAAGAGCAGTTCGGACTCGTCAGGTGGGCGAGTCAGGTTCGGGTAGTTTCCGGCTACCCCAGCAGTCAGCGGGTGTGAGTAAGGGCAAAGTATCAGCAGGACCTTCCTCATCAGGTTTTGGTAAGTGGGGCCAGAAATTAAAACAAGCATTTAAAGGTAAAGGAAGAGGATAGGGAGGTCGTCAACAAGTTCAGCAGGGTCGTGGTAAGCCAGAGGTGGAGGAATCGCAGCAAAGTACCGCCTGGCAGCCTACCCTTCTACCAGGCTATAGGTGTTTTAACTGTAATCAGCTGGGGCATTTGATCCGTAATTGTCCCTATCCGAGGGAATATGGTTATGGTAGAGGTATTCAGCAGCCGCAGTAGTCTCAGCAGCCACCGGCAGGTCGTGACAAAGGAGCACCACAACAGAGAGGTAGGGGCCAGGTTATGGCTATCACCCGTGCCCAGGCGGAGGCATCAAATATGATAGAAGGTACTATCCCCATTTATGAATATTCAGCAAAAGTTTTATTTGATTCAGGTGCCTCGCATTCATTTATTTCTGAAGAATTTCTGGATAGTATGGCTCATTCTTTAGAAGAAAAATCATGTGAATTAGTAGTGGAGTTCCCTCTGGTGAGTTTATGCTCACCTCGTGTTATATAGATGAGGCTCCAGTTGTGTTTGAAGGAACCAGATGCCAGGTCGATTATATGCTTTGCAGTTGACTGATTATGATATTATTTTGGGTATGGATTGGCTTGAGGCCTATGGAGCTATGCTAGATTGCAGGAAGAAAAGGATCAGGTTTTGTCACCCCAATGGCTCTTATTTGAATATCAAGGTATGCCTTTTTGTGCTTCTAAGTTTATAATTTCTGCAATTAGAGCTAGAAGGTTGATTAATGCAGGGTGTGTGGCTTACTTAGCTTCTGTAAGTTTGTTAGAAACTAGTAAGTCAGTTGAGGCAGTTCCCATGGTTAGGGAATTTGCAGATGTGTTTCCAGATGAGTTGCCTGGTTTAGCTCCACACAGAGAGGTGGACTTTACTGTTGAGTTGTTGCCGGGTACCATGGCGATTTCTAAAGCACCCTATCGGATGGCACCAGCAGAGCTCAAAGAGTTGAAGAAGCAATTGGAAGAATTATTAGAAAAGGGGTTCATTAGGCCGAGTCACACCCTGTGGGGAGCACCAGTGTTATTTGTGAAAAAGAAGGATGGAAGCTTTCGAATGCGTATTGACGAAAGTTGAATGATGTGACCATTAAGAATAAGTACCTGTTGCCTAGAATAGATGAATTGTTTGACCAATTGCAGTCAGCCAAGGTGTTTTCTAAAATTGACTTGAGGTCAGGGTACCATCAATTGAGAATCAGAGAGGAGGATATAGATAAAACAGCTTTCAGGACTAGATATGGTCACTATGAATTTGTGGTTATGCCGTTTGGGCTGACCAATGCTCCTGCAGCTTTCATGGATCTGATGAACAAAATTTTTCATCCGTACTTGGACCAATTCATTGTGGTCTTTATAGATGATATTCTGATTTATTCAGCTTCTGAAGAGGAGCATGCTGCTCATTTGAGGTTTACTCTTCAGTTATTAAGAGATAATCAGTTGTTTGCTAAATTTAGTAAGTGTGAGTTCTGGTTGAAGGAAATTCAGTTTTTGGGTCATGTCATCTCGGCAGATGGAGTGGCAGTTGATCCAAGTAAAGTGGAATCGGTGATGAAGTGGGAAGTGCCTAAGACAATTACAGAGATTAGAAGTTTCTTGGGGCTGGCAGGCTATTATAGGCGCTTCATACAAGATTTTTCTAAGATTGCGGCACCCATGACTAGACTGACTAGGAAGGGTGTGCCATTTGTGTGGTCCAGAGAGTGTCAGAGAAGTTTTATGGAATTAAAGAAAAGGCTTACTACAGCACCGATATTGTCACTACCGGCAGGAAGTGGTGGATTTGTTGTGTATACAGATGCATCTAGAAGAGGGCTGGGCGCAGTGTTAATGCAGCATGGCAAAGTGATAGCCTATGCGTCTAGGCAATTGAAGCCAGCAGAAGAGAATTATCCCACCCATGATTTAGAATGGGCAGCAGTGGTGTTTGCTTTGAAAATGTGGAGGCATTATTTGTATGGCGAAAGATTTGAAATTTTTACAAATCATAAAAGTTTAAAGTATATCTTCTTTCAGAAGGATTTAAATCTTCGCCAGCGTAGATGGGTGGAATATTTAAAGGATTATATTTTAGTTTGGCTTACCATCCGGGTAAGGCCAATGTTTTTGCTGATGCCTTAAGCAGGAAGCTTATGTAAGTCACATGATGATTAAAGAATGGAAGTTGTATGAGGAGATAGCAGAAAACTCCTTGTACGTGCCAAGTAGTCAGCGGCGGGCAGTATTAGCCAATAATACTGTAGAGCCGTCTTTGTATTGGCAGATTGTTGAAGCTCAGAAAGCAGATGCAAATTTAGCCGAAATTGTGAAAATGGAAGGAGTTACCCTGATGATAATTGTGTGGTCAGGCTCAGAGACAGGTTATTGTACCAGTAGAAAGAGAGGTGAAGCAGAGAGTGTTAGAAGAGGCACATAAATCTTAGTGCACTATTCATCTAGGCAGTACTAAGATGTACCAAGATCTGAGGAAGTATTTCTGGTGGCCTCATATGAAAAAGGAAATAGCTGAATTTGTTTCAAGATGTGTTGTGTGTCAGCAAATTAATGCAGAGCATCAGAAGCCTGGAGGTCTATTGCAACCGTTACCCATTCCGCAGTGGATGTGGGATGATATTGCTATGGACTTCGTGGTAGGCTTACCGAGAACAGCATCAAATCATAATGGAATATGGGTGTTTGTGGATAGATTGACTAAAGTGTGCAGATTGGTGCCAGTGAATATATCTTGGCCAGTGGATAAATTAGCAAAAGTGTATGCTGATAGAATTATTCCACTTCATGGTGTTCCGAAGTCAATTGTATCTGATAGAGACCCAGATTTACTTCAGGTTTTTGGAGGAGCCTGCAGAGAATTGTGGCACTGAGTTGAGGTATAGCTCAGCTTACCACCCGCAGACGGATGGTCAAACAGAGAGAACTATCCAGACAATTGAAGATATGTTGCGAGCTTGTTGTTTAGTTGGGGCGGTAGCTGGGAGCATCATTTGGGTATGGTGAATTTGCTTATAATAATAGTTACCATACCAGCCTTGGGATGGCACCGTATGAAGCTTTATATGGAAGATCATGTAGAACACCTTAAATTGGCATGAAGTGGGAGAGAGGCAGTTAGTGGACCCTGAGTTAGTTCAGCAAAATGCAGAGTTGGTAAAGTTTATTAAAGAAAAATTACAAACTCAGAGTAGGCAGAAAAGTTATGCTGATAATCGGGGAAGGCCACTTCAATTTGAAGTTGGAGATTATGTTTTTCTGAAAATTTCTCCTAGCAAAGGTATTGTGAGATTCAGTAAGAAGGGAAAGTTGAGTCCGAGATATGTGGGACCCTTCCAAGTGTTGGAAAGAATTGGGGAGACAGCGTATAGACTGGATTTTCCAGCAGATTTTGCAGATGTTCATGATATCTTTCATGTCTCCATGTTAAAGAAGTGTATTGAAGACCCAGCGGAAATAATCAGTTATCAAGGAAGTGATTTGAGACCGGACATGTCCATGCCAGAATATCCGGTGCAAATTACTGGTCGCAAGATGAAAAAGTTGCAAAATAAAGAAATTGAGTTAGTTAAAGTCAGATGGGAGAATAGGCTGGGTGGTGAGGATACCTGGGAGTTAGCCGACGAAATAGCTAAAGGATATCCTTACTTGTTTGAGTAATGTTTTAAATCTTTTTAGATGATAGTATTTGTAAATGTATGTGTACATTGTATAGTGAAACTATGTTATGAATTTCGAGGTCGAAATTTCTTTTTAGATGATAGTAATGTAACGTCGCGCATTTTTCGAATCCTCGTGGATCATGTTTTTAGCACTTGTGGTGGCCAATGTGAGGCCAATGTGGCTTGTGTGCTGTGTGTGTGTGTGTGTTTCTGGGGCTTACTGGGCCGACAGTTTGGGCCTACAGTACCCAAGATTCCTCAGCCTGTCATCGCGATAAGAAGGTGTGTCACGTTCTTAACGCGACAGAGGTGGCCGTCGCGTTCATGTGGCCGTTTTGAAGTGTTCAGCATCTGCATGTGCGCCACGTGTAGCGCTCAGGGCAGCGGGAGTTGGGAAGGCGACGCTCAGGTCTGTCGTGACCTAGTCGCGACGCCACGATGCGTCGTGTTCCGAACCGCTACAGGTTTTTAAATAACCCCAGCGAAGCAGAATGCACAAGGGTTCTGTTCGGCCAGGGGGAGGAGCTGTGGCGATTTCAGCTGGGTTTTGGCGTCTTCGGCGTGTCCTCACTGCGGGAGTCTGGGAGAAGCAGGGGAAACGCCGGGAGATCGCTGCATAACGCGTTCTTTGCGAAGGTAGGTGAACTCTTCCCATTTTCGGGGTGTAAATCGCATGGGATAGGGTTTTAATCAGTTTAATTCATTTCTAACGATAGATACCATGCTTAGGTATTCACAAAAGCATGAAAACAAAGATTAAGGGTGGTTTGTATGCTGTGAAATGGGCTGTCATGGAGAGAGCCTAGATTAGGGTTCCCGCCTGATAAGGCGACGGTCCCTATGACGCGTCCTGAACGCGACACAGCGATGTGTCACGTTAAGGTTCAGGAGGCGACATGTAAGTAGGTCGCGTTCTGGACCTGAAGGCGACATGTCGTGGCGACGTCTTCTGAAGGCGACCCAATGGGTTGTCGCGACTTGGCCCGAAAGGCCCAGTTTGTGCATGGTTTACGCATGTGACTATCCGATTATCATTATCGGTATGCTCAGTATTAGTGAGAAGTGCATTGGTACTTGTGGCACTCTGGGAAGCGTGTGGTTTTCGAGGCTAGCGCACAGGTTACCTAGGTAGCTAGTAGTTTGCCTGTGGACATAGGGTTCACACGAGGCAGGTGGTGTTCACGTGTTGTGGACCGTCAGTACATGAGGTTTACGTGAGGTTTCACATGATTTCTGTGTGCGTGTCAGGTAGTAGACGCCTACCGTGGTTACCTCTCTAGTTGGGTGCCCCAGGTTCTCTGTGAGCCAGGCTGTTAGCTCGGGGCTTTGTCCCAGTACTTCTGTTGTACCATCGAGGTCTGTGTCGTCTGACCTGGACACCCTCACTCCTTAGTTTGAGTTGTACGTCTGGCTGAGGGAAAGATGACAGTGGGACAGTGACTCTTGAGTTTGTTTTTAGTCACTTGTAGCGCGCTCTTAGTTGGGGGTACGGACACCAGTTTTCGACACTGGCCCCCGACTAGTCTTTTTCCAGTGCCTCACTCTAGCGAGCCCAGGCCAGGGTCTCTAGAGGTTCCAGGCATGTGCCTGCGACCTTGTGGTCCGCAGGTGGTGATGTTTAGTTGGTCTCCACAGTTGCTTGTCTTTTTCACGTGGAGCGGCTGCTGGACCTTTCATCTGTGGCTGCGAGACTGAGAGGTAGACCTGTGTTAGTTTGTCCGAGTCTGTTGCTGGTGTCGCGAACCAGTCTACGTGGCTCGAGTGTGACGGTCTCTACCGTAGCTCGTACACGTGTTGGAGTTTTGCCGTTTATTTATTACAGTTGTTTTACGCAGTCGGCTAGCGGTGAGTTTGTTTATAGCTTTAATATCCTGTTTAGTTATGCTATAAATTGCTAGCATAGTTTACTGCATTCGGTACTTGTGTTTGGTTTGCTCAGTGTTGGGGGAATTCCCTACTGAGCCATTGACTAGCGAGGCTCACCCCTACTCCCCACAGGCGAGGGCGAGGAGGAGGTTTCTCTACCGTCATCCAGTTCAGAGCCGCGACGTAGCGGTGTTGGCCCAGCGCCTCCAGCAGTGTAGCTTTTCTTTCTTTAGTTGTACCTGTTGTACCTCGGGGTATGCCCCAGGCTTGTGTACTTTCTTTTATTTCTTTTGAAATTGGCTATGTAAAACCTTGTATATTATAAATGCAATGGTGTGTTCCTTTGTGTTTTCACGGACTAGTGTGTGGTATCCCTTGCGAGGCTTCGGCCCGTTCGTGGGAGACGGACTCGGGTCAAGCACATTACTGGTTTAACGGGCTTGGATGAGGCATTCTGTCACAAGTATCCTACTTGTTCTGTGCACGGTTTTGTTTCTTTTTAGGTGATAATCCAATTTACCATGATTCGTGTTGAATGTTGAGGACGACATTCCTTTTTAGGTGATAATAATGTAACATCGCGCGTTTTTCGGATCATAGTGGATCCTTGTTTAGTGGGTTTGGTGGCCAGTGTGTGGCCCATTAGTCTGTGTTTCAGGCATTTTTGTAGGTTGTGAGGCTTTGTGGGCCGACAGATTGGGCCCAAAGTGCTCACAGGTTTTCTGCCTGTGAATGCGACAAGGGTGTGCATCGCGTTCTGAATGCGACGGCCCTGGTGGTCGTGTTCCTGTTGCTACTATTTTGGGTTGTCGTCTGCATGTGCGCCGCGGTTGCACGCTGGGCGGCCATGCTAACTTCGACAGTGGGAAGGCGACGGCCTCCTATGTCACGTTCAGGTCGCGACGTAGGGCTACGTCGCATTCCCAAATGCTGGGTGTTTTTAAGTTGGTTTCAGCCAGGCAGAGCTTGTGCTCTGCTCAGCCAGGGGAGGTCGCTGCGGCAGTTTTCCGAGCGATTCAAGGTTCTGGTGGAATTTTTGGCGCGCTCTCGCCGCAAGGACGCCGAATGATCTCGTGTTTTCATGTTCTTCGTGAAGGTTGGGAGTTCCTACCCATTTTATGTTGTGAAATTGCATGGAATGCATGTGTGGATGGTTTCTGGCTTTGAGAACAGTAGATATCATGTTAGGGTATCCATTAAAGCATGAAAAATGAGAATTAACTGTGGTTACACAGGCTTGGGGTGGTGATCCGGGAAAAGGATCCCGGGTTAGGGTTTTCGCCTGTGAAGGTGACGGCCCAGGGTGTCGCATTCTGAACGCGTCTGCCCGACCCGTCGGGTTCAGCTTTTGAACGTGACATGTTGAAGGGCCGCGTTCGATGGCGACCAAGGACCCTGTCGCATTAACAGGTCCGAGAGGTTTATGTTCTCCATGTTGGCATAATTATCCGATTATCGTGGTTTGTTGTGTATGGGTGGTGCATGGGCACATGTAGCGCCTGAGGAGTGTGTCGTTTATGTAGTTAGCA
The DNA here is from genome assembly GCA_014218235.1 of Colocasia esculenta. Classification (NCBI taxonomy): domain Eukaryota; kingdom Viridiplantae; phylum Streptophyta; class Magnoliopsida; order Alismatales; family Araceae; genus Colocasia; species Colocasia esculenta. The sequence continues at coordinate 78,940,555 of CM024761.1, read as the reverse complement.
AGTTGATTATGTAGTTAGTGTGGTTTGAGTGTGTGCAAGGCATATACTCTATCATGGTTTAACAGTTGTGTTGGTTTGTGGTGACTGAGCAGTGAGATTTCGGTGTGAACCTAGCCTTGTAGATTATATATCTAAGGGGAGTTTAACTAGTCAGGTGTAAGTATGGTTACTAAGTGATTATCGTATAACGAGTTTGGTACAGCCGTGGAGGTCACTTCGTGACCAATGATAGGCTAGGACATTACTAGTTAAGGTAGTGTGTGTGTGTGTTTGTGCAGGTTAGCTTGTAGGTCACACGGTGACTAGGACAAGCTATTCCTCACATTTGTATCGTGGTTTGTAATAAAGATAATATGTGTAAGAATCGTGGTTTGTGTGTTGTCGAGTGTGGTGGTCCAGCACCTATTCCGGAATGCCCCTTCAGTTGGGTGCCCTGGGTTTTGTATGAGCTAGGCACGTGAGTGCTCGGGGCTTGTCTTGGTACTGTGTGTACCTTTGAGGTCTGTGTCGTCTATCCTTGACACCCTCACTCTTGTGTTTGAGTTATACGTCCGGCTGAGGGAAAGACGATAGTGGGCAGCGACTTATGTTTGTGGGTGTGTGGTCGCTTGTAGCGAGCTCGTGGTTGGGGGTACGGACACTAGTAAACGTACTGGTCCCCAGCTAGTCCTATTTCTAGTGCCTCACTTTAGGGAGCTCAGGCCAGAGTCCTTAAAGGTGTTAGGCATGGACCTGCAGCTATGAGTTCTGCAGATGTGGTGTTGGTTGGTCTCTACTGTTCTTTGGCTTATGCTTGTGGAGCGGCAGTTGGACCTTTCGTCCTTGACTGCGAGATTGAGAAGTAGTTCTTGTGTTGTCCGGGTTGGATACTAGCGTCATGAACCATTAGTCCATTCCCGTGTGGTGGCGTCGTTCCCTCCGACTCGTGCTTTGCCTGTGGTGTAGGTTTGTGAGTGTTGACTCACCGTTGTGATTTGACTGGTTGTGGTGTGCCCTGGTGGTGGCACAGATGTGTTTGTGGTTCAGTGGTGGTACCTCGTGGAGGTAGATACTTGTACCCTTTGTGGGTATCCGTTTCTCATGGTACGCTGAGTACTAGCCTTTTCAGGTATTGAGGTGGAGCTGTGCTCTGTGGAGGTCGTGTTCTAGGACCTTCCACTTGCTGTAATGTACCCTTGTAAGGGTAGCTTTCCGTTGTATTGTGATTTCAGGGTATGACGGACTAGCTTCTGGTTTACCAATCCTGTTACCCTTGCGTTTGAGGTTTCAATGTTAGTACCTAGTGATAGTAGGTACATGTACCTCTTGGGGGTTGTCTTTGTGTTGTGGTACATTGTGTACCAACCTTTCAAGTGTTGCGATGAACCGGTGTTTTGTGGAGGTCGTGGGATGTGACCTTCCACAGGTGCTGTATACCCTGTTTAAGGTATATTTTCGATTGTGGTTCCTCTACAGGCTGGTCTTGGCACATTGATGCCTGTTCGGTTACCTTGCGTGGGTAGCTTGCCTGTGAGGCTTGTAGCCCAGGCGATGGTTTGCCTGTGAGACTAGAAGCCTGGGCAATGGTCTGCCAGTGAGGCTTGTGGTTGAGGTATTCCTAGTGGTCGGGCGGACTAGTAATGTTGTGCTAGTCCTGTTGTTCCTTTTTACCTTATGAGGTTTACGTTAATTGATATGTTTATGTTAATTGTTGATTAACCATGGTTTAAATAAGTAGGATGTGGTTTGGCTATTGGTATGGCCAGTGAGACCCTTTGAGGTTGAGGTCTCTTCTGTTTAGTTGTTGTGGTTTTTGGGTGGTCCCTACTGCGCCTGTGACTTGTTGAGGCTCACTCCCCTACAGTTCCTTTCAGGGCTTGCCATGTGTTTGGCTTGCAGCGGCATTGTGGCAGACTTGTACCACCAGCAGTAGTGTAGTTGTTAGTGTTGTGTGAGCTTGTGCTCCCTCGGGGTATGCCCCAGGTAGTTGTACTTTTTAATTGGACATGTAATAATGTAATGGGACAGTTGTACAAATATGTGAGTAGATATGAGCACATGTACTTTCTTGTGTCTTATACTGTTGTGTTTTGTCTTTTATATTCTTACTGGACACGTGTGTGAGATATCCTTTGCGAGACTTCAGTCCGTTCGCGGGAGACGGATCTGGATATGGACCCTTATTGGGTATGGATATTCATGACCGTTTCAGTCTAGGACTACGCTGGCGTTTTCCCCGAAGAGCTGCCAGGAATTCCCCCTTAATGAGATGTTAATTTCTTTATCGATTTAATCCCTGGAGCTACACCGGTGTCACATCTACCATACAGGATGTCACCTGTCGAGTTAAAGGAAATAAAGGCACAATTGACGGAATTACTAGAAAAGGGGTTCAATAGACCAAGTACTTCCCCTTGGGGAGCACTTGTCTTATTTGTAAAGAAGAAAGATGGATCTATGAGGCTATGCATTGACTATCGGCAACTTAATCAACTGACCATCAAGAACAAGTATCCATTGCCTAGAGTCGATGCACTCTTTGACCAGATAGCTGGAGCTCAATATTTCTCCAAGATCGACCTCAGATCCATCTATCAACAAATGAGGATCAAGGATGACGACATATACAAAACGGCTTTCAGGAGTAGGTATGGACACTATGAATTCACTGTTATGCCTTTTGGTCTGACAAATGTGCCTGTAGCTTTCATGCAACTCATGAACAGCATATATCGGCCATACCTGGATAAGTTCGTGGTCGTCTTCATTGATGATATTCTCATATACTCCAAGACCAAAGAAGAACATGAAGAACATCTGAGGATAGCTCTGCAAGTCTTACGAGACAACCAACTATATGCTAAGCTGAGCAAGTGCGAGTTCTGGCTCAAAGAAGTGTCCTTCTTGGGCCACGTCATCTCTAAGGATGGCATCTCTATTGATCCCTCCAAAGTTGAAGCTGTACTTAAATGGGAGAGACCAACTAATGTCACAGAAATCAGAAGCTTCTTAGGACTAGCTGGCTATTATAGATGGTTCATAATAGACTTCTCCAAGATCGTCGTTCCTCTCACTCATCTTACCCGGAAGTAGAATCCCTACTCGTGGAGTAAAGAGTGTGAGATAATTTTTCAAACTTTAAAAGAATGTTTGACCTCGGCACCTATTCTCACTCTTCCTATAGAGGGAGAAGGTTTCTCAATCTATACCAATGCTTCGGGAATTTGCTTAGGCTGCGTACTGATGCAGAAAGAGAAGGTCATCGCCTATTCTTCAAGACAATTAAAGACCCATGAAGTCAACTACCCTGTACATGAGCTAGAGTTGGCTACTATGGTCTTCGCATTAAAAATCTAGAGACACTAATGGAGAGCAATTCACAGTCTATTCAGATCATAAAAGCTTGAAGTATTTATTCTCTCAGAAAGAACTCAACATGAGGCAGAGGAGATGGCTACAATATTTAAAGGACTTCGACTTCAACATCCAATATCATCCAGGCAAAGGGAATGCTGTGGTCGATGCTCTTAGCATGAAGCCGATGGCATCCTTATCTAGTTTAGTTCTTTTCGAAATGCAACTACTAGAACAATTCGCAAGGTTAGACTTGAATATTGAATATAGAGATGATCGAGTCTTGGTTGCCAATATCAAGATTCAATCTGACTTGCTTGTGGAGATCAAATCCCAACAAGATAATGATCCATTCTTGGTTCATATTAAGGACACCTTGGTAGCAAAACCGAACTTTGCTATGACCAAGGATGGAAGGTTAGTATTTCAGAGGAGGACATGTGTACCTGACAATGAAGAATTGAAGAGGAAGCTAATGGATGAAGCTCATAAAACCAAGTACACTATTCACCCTGGCGGTACCAAGATGTATTAGGACATGAAAAGAACATTTTGGTGGCCAAATATGGAAAAAGAAGTAGCTGAGCATGCTGCTCATTGCCTTACTTGCCAACAATTAAAAGCTGAACATCCCACCCTACTGGTGTACTCAAACCTTTACACATCCCAAAGTGGAAGTGGGAAATTATAGGCATGGATTTCATCATGGGTTTACCCAAGACTCGTGGTAGACTCGACGCCACATGGGTCATCGTTGATCGACTAACTAAGTCTGCACACTTCCTGCCCATCAAGAGTAAGTGGTCTGTGGACGTGTTAGCCGCTCTTTATGTAAAGGAGATAGTAAGACTTCATGGAGTACCATCATCTATAGTCTCAAACTGAGATCCAAAAATTTTAGTAATGCTTTTCATCCACAAATAGATGGACAAACTGAGAGGACAAATCAAATTGTAGAAGACATGTTAAAAGCCTACACCATAAACTTTGAAGGCTACTGGAATAAGCAACTATCATTAATCGAGTTCGCCTACAACAATAGTTACCAGGCGAGCATAAAAATGGCTTCATTTGAAGCACTCTATGGTAGAAATTGTAGATCCCCTGCATGCTGGAATGAAGTTGGCGAGCAGCAATGGTTAGGCCCAGACATGGTACAAGCCACAGCCAGGGATATACAAGTCATTCGGGATTAGCTCAAAATTGCACAATCCAGACAGAAGAGGTATACTGACAAGAGAAGGAGAGATTTGGAATTTCAAGTAGGAGATCATGTGCTCTTGAAGGTGTCTCCTACCAGAGGAATTCATAGGTTTGGTGTCAAAGGGAAGCTAAGTCCAAGATTCATTGGTCCTTTTGAAATACTCGCAAGGATTGGTAAAGTCGCATACCGACTAGCACAACCACCACACCTAGCATTCGTACACAATGTGTCACACCCCGACGCGGAATTTTGGAACGCGCAGTTATATTCAGATCATAAATAGAGCAAATAATTTGGATGTGATATTAACATAAAATAAACTTCATTTAAATTCAAATGATAACACCATACTACATCCATAACCGTCAGAGCCAGCCATAGGGCCCATTATTCAAATTACAATATAGTCTCTATGAAAATGTATCATCATTACATATACTACTCAAACATTTATTCCTAGTATTTCAGCTTCACATGACGGGTGCTCTTCATGCATGCCCTGCCCCAAAAGTGTCTACGAAATCCTCATCACTACCTGAAATGTATAGGATGATAGGATGAGCAAAGTAGCCCAGTATGATTTACATCTCAATGTGCGGGTACTAATATACATGATTAGCATATTAAATAAGCACGATATTAACAAGAACATGATGACTATACATGCATGCATATCTAACAAGTCAAATGGCTGAATAGAATAGATATCATAACAAAGCAAATACTGACCTTCATATGTATTGGACAGGTAATTCAAGAATAATATCGTATCACAAGGATTGGCCATATTCACATAGATATCACATATTCACATGATCAAATGTATCATATCGAACTTATCGTATCAAACGAAGGCACATTCACACAAATCTTGCACACATACCAGTGCCATGCCAAGCACCACAAGTCCATACTCTCGCGGTTAATAAGTACGATGTGGCGCTCTTCCCCAAGACTAGACAGGGCCCTTATTGCATAGGCATTAGTAAAATGGACCAAAATCCCACGTTGTGCCGATCAAACATATACATATTATGGCCACAGATTTCCAATAACAAGCTCATAGTAATAAGGACATGATCATTCATAGAGTTCAAGGTATGACAATAGTCTCAAGAGATTATTTGGACAGCATAACGGTGTATCTTATGTTTAATAATCTTTAGTGTCTTTACAAGAGGATGGCTAATGATACATCGTACACGATACAAGTGCTCTCTATCTCCAGGGTACGTACTTCATGGTACAACTAGCTCGATCTCTATGGGGGAATCCACAGAGTACGAAGACTTACAGAGGTCTTAGGGAAAAGGTCGCTAGTCTGCCGATACAGAATGATCGGCCGAGAGTTTCCAATTCCCTAAGAAGGGTGTGCCTAATCGTGCAAACGTGTAAGTGTTGTGACACGGAACTTTCCTAATCTTGCGTGCAATTGATGAGAAAAATATGGAAAACCTCAGAAGCACGTAAATAAGGGAAGTCCACATGCAACAAGCAAGCAACATAATAAAAAAGCTTTAAACTAAGCAAGTCCATTTAAACATGTATCATCCACAGATTCATAAAACATCTTATATTATGACAGATTTCATATCAAATGAACGTAAGATCAATCACTTCGTATTGTGCATTAGAATCATATTCATGTCATTATAGTTTTCAAATGGGTTGGCCACGTTTAGGCTAATGCTCAACTAAGTAACATGATTATAGACCAAGACATACACATGTTTGACAGACTAACCAAAAGGAACAGTCTCGGGTCGGCCTTTGAATCACGATGAGTTCAGACATCTCTTTTCAAAGAACTGTACACAACTGAGCACGACCATGCATAAAGGTACAGAATCGCGACAGACCTTCCTGTCACATTTAATTCGTGACAAGACAGATGGTCGCCTTTCAGACACGAATCGATTTCCAGATCAATTACCCAACCAAGATCGCGATGGACCTTCATGTCGCATTTCGGACAGAATCAATTGCAAGATCGATTACCAACCAAAATCACGACGGCCATGTCTGTCGCATTCATAACGCGACAGACCGATATGTCGTGATGATTCTTGAATCGCGATGCTTCGATACGTCGCGTTCAAGAATTGACTTCAAATTTCCAATATAAAAATTGTACGGAATCGGAGGGCGGGAAAACTACCAAATCGCGACGGCACATGCTGCCGCGTTTAAGACAGGTCCAGAAACCCACGTGACACACAGTTTGATGTGTGAAGGTTGACCGGTCAGACCTGAATACCGGACGGATAACTTGGTTGCCTATACTTGAATCGCGACGTACGTGTACGTCGCGTCTATGCAAACAGAATCGCGACGTCTGGATACGTCGTGTTCTTGGATCTTGCCCGAAAATGCATAAAATAGATACAACCCTTCATGATAGACCTATAACATGAAATCTAGTGATCTCTAGACAAAACTCTAAACATGAAAAGTGTTGAGGACATGAAATAGAAGAGAATCATGGTTTTGGTTTGACTCAAAACGACCTCAATTTGCGTAAATCACAACATAACCATGGAAAGCCCTAAACTTGCACAACTTATGGAGAACACTTAATATGACTAACATGCTCGATGGAACTTGGACAAAATAGATGCAAAAGAAACTAGACTTGATGCTCTTTCAGATGGTATAAACCTTGTTTAGTTCTGGCCCGAGATCACCTACGTTCGAGTGGATCTAAGAGGGTCTTCTACTCAAGTCGCAACAGAGAAAGGTTGGAGAAGATGGTGTCCTCCTAGCCATTCTCCTCCTCTCCCAGTGCTCAAGCTCACCTCCA
>CM024761.1:78582506-78933118 GCA_014218235.1 Colocasia esculenta | reverse complement strand
TAAATTTCTCAGTTATGAAATAGTTAGTTTCCTTTTGTTCTATATGGACTGTGGATAAAGTGTAGATGATGGAATAAGATTTCATATTCAGTTCTTTCTATTCCGCTGTTATATGTTTACATTGTGCACATCTCAGCCTATTGAATGTGTTGGGTAAATGTCCCACTGTGGCGACGCTTTCTATATCGATGTGGGTTGTATAACCGTATCGGTATAAAGAGGGTCGTTACAGTTACTCTGCCATTTAATGCGTTAATTACTTAAAGCCTACTTAACTATTGAGATTTAAGTCCTACTGGCGTTATCGCTCACCCTTCGTTATTTGTTATTGTGTCTCAAGTAAGTCAGACAATGACGTTATACGTACCAATGGGACGGGACCAGAGTGATGAGTGACCTGGAGTCAATGACGAAGTTACCCTAGCACGATTGGAGTCTAGTAGTTATTGCTTTAGATTTCTTTTCATGTAATGATGTCATTGTGCCCTATGTATTGGCTTCGAATTAGTGGTTGTAATGGTCTTACTGATTTTATAATGAAATCAAGAGTTTATTTCAATTATTGTTCATTAGACGCTCTGATGTTTGCGAATGTATGCGCAATTTACGTTACCATACTCGTTGCTCACGTTCTCCTCCGATTTATTCCGCTGCTAAATTGGAGGGGCGTGACACTGAGGACGGGGCCAAAGGGACCAAGGGGGGCGGGTCTTACAATGATGACTATACATGCATGCATATCTAACAAGTCAAATGGCTGAATATAACAGATATCATAACGAAGCAAATACTGACCTTCATATGCATTGGACAGGTAATTCAAGAACAATATCGTATCACAACGATTGGCCATATTCACACAGATATCACAGATTCACATGATCAATTGTATCAAACGAAGGCACATTCACACAAATCTTGCACACATACCAGTGTCATGCCAAGCACCACAAGTCCATACTCCCGCGGTTAATAAGTACGATGGGGCGCTCTTCCCCAGGACTAGACAGGGCCCTTATTGCACAGGCATTAGTCAAATGGACCGAAGTCCCACGTTGTGCTGATCAAACATATATATTATATGGCCACAAATTTCCAATAGCAAGCTCGTAGGAATAAGGACATGATCATTCATAGAGTTCAAGGTATGACAATAGTCTCAAGAGATTATTTGGACAGCATAACGGCATATCTTATGTTTCATAATCTTTAGTGTCTTGACAAGAGGATGGCTAATGATACATCATACATGGTACAAGTGCTCTCTATCTCTAGGGTATTTCATGGTACAACCAGCTCGGTCTCTATGAGGGAATCCATATAGTACAGAGACTTACGGAGGTCTTAGGGAAGAGCTCGCTAGTCTGCCGATACGGAATGACCGGTCGAGAGTTTCCAAATCCCCAAGAAGGGTGTGCCTAATCGTGCAAACGTGTAAGTGGCGTGACACGGAACTTTCCTAATCATGAGTGCAATTGATGAGCAAAATATGGAAAACCTCATAAGCACGTAAATAAGGGAAGTCCAAATACAACAAGCAAGTAACATAATAGGAATGCTTTAAACTAAGCAAGTCCATTCAAACATGTATCCTCCGCAGATTCATAACACATCTTATATTATGACAGATTTCATATCAAGCTAGATCACAAGATGATAATCAAATGAACGTAAGATCAATCACTTCATATTGTGCATTAGAATCATATTCATGTCATTATAGTTTTCAAATTGGTTGGTCACTTTTAGGCCAATGCTCAACTAAGTAACATGATTACAGACCAATACATAAACATGTTTGACTGACTAACCAAAAGGAACAGTCTCGGGTCGGACTTTGAATCGCGACGGGTTCATATGTCGCTTTTCAAAGAACAGTACACAGTTGATCACGACTTTGTATAAAGCCACGGAACCGCGACAGACCTTCCTATCACGTTTAAATCACTACAGGACAGATGGTCGCCTTTCAGACATGAATCGGTTGCCAGATCAATTACCTAACCAAGATCGTGACGGTCATGTCTGTGGCATTCATAATGCGATAGACCGAAATGTCGTGATGATTCTTGAATCGCGACACTTCGATATGTCGCGTTCAAGAATCGACCTCAAATTTTGAATATAAAAATTGTACGAATCAGAGGGCGGGAAAGCAGCTGAATCGCGACGGTACATGCCGTCGCGTTCAAGACGGGTCCAGAAACCCACGCGACACACAGTTTGATGTGTCAGGGTTGACTGGTCAGATCCGAAAATGCGACGGATAACTCAATCGCCTATACTTGAATCGCAACTGTAACACCCCAAAAATTTTATTTATGGAAAATTGCGAAAAGGATGATCATTTTTTATTGTTAGACATAATTTACTTTCATGAGATATAATTATCTTTAATTTAGGATTATTTTTATTTAAATAATAAAATTCCAGTGTTCTCTTCAAAGGTGCGCACTCCGACAGGGCGTCACCGGACTCGATAACGGAATTAAAATCCAAAAATATCATAATTTCTAAAAAAATATGTTGGTTCTAGAAACGTAAATGTTTTGAATTATTAACGCAGAGATATCAAGATTAAGTCGACACAATGATTTTTCGGGTAATTTTTGCTGGATAAAAAATTAAATCCAAAAATTAAACTAAAATTGTCATAATTTGTAAAACCTTTCAATTAGCTTATGTTTGAAATTTCAACTTTATTGGACATCATTTGAGCACAAAAATATAGGGACCAAAGGGCCAAATAAATTAACCCCTATTTACTTAACCCATTTTTTTAATATTGATTACGTAGTCTTGGCTACGTAAGACCCTTCTCACTTGGTGTAAGTGGGTTACACGTAGCTTAATACATGTAAGTGGGGTAAAACTCCATGGTTAATGTGGTTGGGCTATAAGAAAATTGGGTTTTACGGCAACATGTGTATGGCTACGTGCCATACATGCATGAAGCCTAGACTTCTACTTATACCCTCCTTTGCCCACTTCCGTAAGAGTTTACCCACCTTGTTCATCCTTCCAACTGCTGATGTTGCTCCTGCCGTAGCTGCTTCTGCTGCTCCTGCTATAGCTGTAGCTGCTGCTCCTGCTGAAGCTGCTACTGCTGTGACTCTTGCTGCTGCTACTGTTGCAATTGCCACTACTACAACTGCTGCTGCTACAGCCATATGTTTTGTTGAGCAGAGGAGAAGGATCTCCATCTTTTCTAAGTCAAGTAGGATTCTCTTTTTCTTGTCTCCTTCTGTTAGAACCTTGGGTTGAAGTGTCTACCATGTTCTTACCTTGTTCTTACCTAGACTTGTGTTCTGTAAAAATTATTAGGAATGTCTTTCTTATCCACTGTGGTCATGTTTTAGCTGATGCTCATGTCTTGTTCATGTATACTTGTTGAGAACTTTCTACTAGATGCAAGGAAGATTCTCTTAGAAGAGTTATATATATACAGTAACCTTCTTTTCATAAGTGTTTCATGCCACCCATGCTGTAAAGATTTTTTTTCCTTTGTGGATCCTTTCCTCCATGAAAGATATGTCAAGAATTGTATATAAGATCCACTACATGTTGTTTGATCCTTCATAGAATAGTAGGAACTCTTAGAAGAGTCTCCTAAGTTGATGTTAAACCATTCTTGGAAGAATAACTTGCGGCCGTCGACAGACAGAACCCAACTGTCGACAGGTACCTTGCTTCCAGAACCCAAAATTCCAGAACAACCAGTAGATGTCGACAGATAGAAACCACCTATCGATAGATGACAACCATCTGGATGAACCAGTAGCTGTCGACAGCCACAGGTGGCTGTCGACATCCACCAGTCTGTGATGCTAACAAGAACCATTCCTTCCTCAGTCAGAGGTGGTACACTTTGTACTATCCAAACATGTTACTTTTGCACATTTCCTTGGATTCTAAACTATTACATCATTGAGATGAATTATTAATCATCATCTACATCCAACCGTGAATTATTCTTGAACATCTTCAATTATGACTACATTTTCTTGAGATTATTAACATTGACTCATAAACCCTGTTACATGTGAGATTTTGAGTACCTATGTACCATACTTGAGTGTTTAACATAAATGATTTGTGATGACCACTTTGGGTCTTTGGACTCAATTGAAATAAATGCATGTGCAAGTGGGGCTGATCCAGTCTCTGGAGGAGCACCCGAATTCGTTTACTGGCCGTACGGAACCATAATAGATCTACTGGATGTTTGGCATTGCATCATACTTGCTTGATTGGTCATCATTTTATTCAGTCATGAGTTGATTATGTACTTCTTACCTGAACCAGAGTGTGATTACCATACTGAATTCTTTTCTGTACAAGATTTATTCAATACTGTTATCAATCATATGTATTGCCTAATTCTTTGGTGATCACAATTTTTTGATAAGAGGGTGAATCCTACTGAGCACAATTTCTCATTAAATCTTACTTTTTCAGGTGAACAAGATGAGCCTAGTTCTTAAGAGGGTGTGCTGAGCGGGTCAACAAATCACTGGAATCCCATAGATTACCTTTTGAGGACTATAGTACTAATATAAATGTTATTTTGTTTTCTTTTTCTCACTCCTCCTGTGGATTGTAATGAGGAGTGTTTTGTATGTAAAGCTTCCATTGTAAAGTTAACAGACGTTTATATAAGCATGGTTTTATTTCTTAAATCCATTTTCTATCATTTTTTGATAAATAGATATTTATTAGGACGTGACAGAATATTTGGTATCAGAGCCTTAAGTTCCATAAACCTAGGGAATGACCAGTGAGTTGGGGTAGAAATCTGGGATTAGTTATGAGGTAATAGAAATTTCTGTATATGTGTATATACTTAATTTGTTATTTGTTACAGAATGGAAATGAATGCTCAAGAACGGCTACTGACTACAATAGAACTACTAAGACAAGATGTAGAATTATATGCTCAGGCCCTAGAGAGAAGCACATGTGCAAGTGAAAGAGGAAGTACTGAAGCTAACCACTGGCGCATTTCTGGCAAGAAATTCCCATGCTTCTTTAGAATTCATGACTCAAATAATGTGCAATTTGAATAGTCTGAAGCTAGGACTGGACATGTTGCTACATCAGATTGAAGGATATTGGGAGGTGTTGTCTGATGCAGCAAGGGAACTGTATCATGGGCCTGAGGGAGATCAGCAGCCATCTGTGGAATCTACCACACAAACCTGAATCAAGCTAGGAAATTAGGAACTTACTTTTGTTAACCTCTCCTTTTGTTAAATAGTGAGTTGTATGTATGACTCCCCATGTAAATATGTAATGAGAGGATAAGGATGATGATGATGATGTAAATATTTTTGGCTTATTAATGAAAAGTATGTATGTTATGTGGTAAAAGAAAATTTGTATGTGATGAATGTATGTATTGGTTTGGGTGATGATATTAATGTATGAATTGTTGGATGTCTCAGATATTTCCTTAAAATAGTTATGGAAGGAGGCGATGCAAACTGGAAGAAGATGGAAAGCACCATGCATGACTTGACACGAGTAATGAGGACAGTGGGCAAAAACAATACACACAATGGAACAAATATGTTTAAAGACTTCCGAAGTTTAGATCCGCCAAGATTTGTAGGTAGTACAGATCTTGATGAGGCAGAAAATTGTTTAAAGGATACTGAAAGAATTTTTCGGGTGATTCGATGTGCAGAGGAGGATAAAATACATTTAGCAACATTTCAGTTGGATCGTGATGCTCGAGCTTGGTGGGAGGCTGTAGAGTCTACTCTAGAGGATCCAAACCAGATAGGTTGGGAAGAATTTGTTGAGTTGTTTAATGAGCAGTATTTCTCTGAAGTGGTTCAAGAGAAAAAGGCTATTGAGTTTGCTAACCTAAAGCAACTCAGAATGATGGTGTCTAAATATGAGGCGCAGTTTGCTCGACTGTCTAAATATGCTTCTCATCTAATAGCCACAGAAAAATTGAAGGCGAAAAGGTTTATAAATGGCTTACATCCAACATCATTACTCAGCTAACGCCCCACTTAATTACAACATATTCTTAAATGGTTAAGAGGACCTTGGCTTTGGAAGCTGCAAACGAAACTGTGGAAAGGATTAGAGGGAAGTTTGGTGAAAGTTCTTCCACAACTGACCGCAAAAAGAAGTTTGAGACAGGAAATGACCCTAAGGTACAACAGTCTACCAAGAAAACAAGAAAAGCTCCAGTTGGAAATAAAGAGTTTGTCGACATTGTCATCTCAGTGGACATAAAATCGAGAATTGTTGGCGTAGGTTGGGTGCTTGCCTCCGATGTGGAAGCAATCAACATTGGATTCCTAAATGTCCTATGATGAAGAATGTGCCAGCAACCCAAAATCCCCGACCCAAACAAGGGTGTTTGGAAGCCGTTCAGGAAGTGGAACCAGAATCTCCACAAGAGGGTGGACTTGTTGAAGGTACACTTTTAGTGAACTCCAAACCTACATATGTTTTATTTGATTTAGGAGCTACTCATTCCTTTATTAGTCAAGAGTTTGCTAAATCTTTAGGAATACAATCAGTTTCACTACGTGTACAACTAGTGGTGGCTACTTCTCTTAGCGAAGGTAAGAAACTCAAAGAATATTACCCTGCCATTCAAATTCTAGTTGAAGAACATAATTTCCCGGGTGATTTGATATGCCTTGAGATGTGGGAGTATGATGTAATCTTTGGGGCAGATTGGCTATCTAAACACCATGCAAATTTGGATTGTCATTTAAGGCAAGTAACCTTTCTAGGTAAGGAGGTTTTCTCCAATGACATTTGATAAACCTCGTGTAAGAAATATACCCATAATCTCAGCAGTTAAAGCATGCAAGTTGGTACAGAAAGGGTGTCAAGGATATTTGGCGTCCGTGAAAATAATGAACCAGAATACTTCAGGGTTGAAAGATATTCCGGTAGTAAAAGATTTTCCTGATGTATTTCCTGAGGAACTACCTGGCTTACCACCTAGTAGAGAAGTAAATTTCTCTATTGAATTGGTTCCAGGAGCCACACCAATTTCAAGAACACATTATCGAATGTCAGTGCAAGAATTGAAAGAATTAAAAAGGCAATTGATGGAACTTATGGAAAAGGGATTCATTAGACCCAGTACGTCACCTTGGGGTGCTCCAGTACTGTTTGTTAAGAAGAAGAATGGGACTATGCGACTATGCATAGACTATAGATAGTTGAATCAGTTAACAATTAAAAATAAATACCCACTCCCTAGGATTGATGATCTATTTGATCAATTGTCTGGAGCCCAATATTTTTCAAAGATTGATCTTAGATCCGGGTATCATCAATTGAGAATTCAGGAAGGAGATATTCATAAGACAGCTTTTCGAAGTAGATATGGGCATTACGAATTTGTAGTGATGCCATTTGGATTGACCAATGCACCTTCTGCTTTCATGCGACTGATGATGATGTATTCAGATCATATTTGGATCTATTTGTGGTTGTATTGATTGATGACATATTAATTTATTCTAAGAGTATGGAAGAACATGAAGCACACCTTCAGGTCACTTTACAGTTGCTACGAGATCATAAGTTGTATGCAAATTTAGTAAATGTGAATTTTGGTTGGAACAAGTAACGTTCTTAGGACATGTCATTTCTAGAGAAGGATTGTTAGTGGACTCCTCCAAAATTGAAGCTATTCAGAGATGGGAACAATCTAAAAATATTACTGAAATTAGAAGTTTTTTGGGTATGGCTAGCTATTACCGGCGATTTGTCAGAAATTTCTCCAAAATTGCTTCACCTCTTACATAATTAACCCGAAAGGGAACTACATTTGAATGGAATGAGAATTGTGAACAAGCATTTCAAAGATTGAAGGAATGTTTATCATCCACACCAATTCTGGCCTTACCAGTAGAAGGAAAAACCTTTGAAGTTTTTATTGATGCATCAAATACCGGGTTAGGATGTGTCTTGATGCAAGAAGGAAAAGTTATTGCCTATGCATATAGACAACTAAAGAATCATGAAAAAAACTACCTGGTACATGATTTGGAACTAGCAGCGGTAATCTTTGCTCTAAAACTCTGGAGACACTACTTGTATGACAATCAATTTATCGTGTATTTTGATCATAAGAGTTTGAAATATTTATTTTCACAGAAAGAGTTGAATATGAGACAAAGAAGATGGGTGGAATATATCAAGGATTATGATTTTAAGATTGAGTACCATCCCGGAAAAGGTAATATTGTAGCTGATGCTCTCAGTAGAAACCCCATGGTAGAAATATTTCATTTGCAAGTCAAAGAATGGAAACTTTTGGAAGAATTCTCCACATTGAATTTTAAAGCTGAACTACAAGAAGATAAGGTTATGATTGATAACCTGAAAGTGCAATCTGATCTTTTAAGGTAAATTGGTGAACAACAAGACAATAACACCACATTGGTAGAAATTAGAGAAAAACTGAATTCCAGACCTAATTTTAATAAAGATTCTCATGGAAATCTTCGGTTCCGAAACAAATTGCGCATACTAGATAATTCAGAAATTAAGAAACAAGTATTAGAGGAAGCTCATCGGGCACATTATACCATCCATCCGGGAGCTATTAAAATGTACCAAGATCTAAAGAAGAATTTTTGGTGGTGTAACATGAAGAAAGACATTGTAGATTTTATTACTAGATGCTTAACATGTTAGAAAATCAAGGCTGAATACCAGAAACCATCTGGGAAACTAAAACCTCTTGAGATAGCAGAGTGGAAATGAGATAGTGTTGGCATGGACTTTATTGTGGGATTACCCAGAACACGTAATGGATATGATGCATATGGGTAATAATGGATTGACTCACCAAGTCAGCTCATTTCCTGGATATTAAGATAAAATGGTCTGTCAATATATTAGCGGCCTTGTACTTAAAAAAATTGTTCGGCTACATGGAATTCCAAAGGATATCATTTCTAATAGAGATGCAAGATTCACTTCACACTTTTGGAGAGAACTACAAGATGTACTGAGAACTAAGTTAAAATTTAGTACGACATTTCATCCTCAAACCGATGGACAAACAGAACAGGTAAATCAAATTCTTGAGGATATTGTCGTGCCTGTGTTTTAGAATTTGGAAATGACTGGAGTAACCATTTAGCTATCATGGAATTTGCTTATAACAACAGTTAATAGTCTACAATTCAAATGGCACCATTTGAAGCTTTGTATGGCCGACAGTGCAGATCACCACTATGTTGGATTGAATTGAAGGAATCACACATCCTTAGACCTGAAATGATACAAGAAACTACAGAAATTATAAAGTTGGTACAAGATCGAATGAAAGCCGCTCAAGATCGACATAAAAGTTATGTTGATCGACGAAGAAGAGAGCTGGAATTTCAACAAGGAGATTATGTTTTTTTCAAAGTATCACCCCGAAGAGGAATCAAGAGATTTGGAGTTAAAGAGAAATTTAGTTCACGATACATTGGACCATTTGAGATATTAAGAAGAGTTGGGGAAATGACGTATCAGTTAGCATTACCACCCCAATTGTCCAATGTACATGACATCTTTCATGTGTCAATGTTACAGAAATATGTTCATGATCCAGAACATGTTATTGAATATCAGAATCTGGAATTATAAGGAAATCTGGCGTATGAAGAGAAACCTGTGCAAATTCTTGACCAAAAGATTAAACAACTCCGGAATAAGGAAGTTTCATTACTAAAGATTCAATGGAATAAGCGAGGACAAGAAGAAGCAACATGGGAATTAGAAGATGCTATCAAAACCAAGTATCCATAATTATTTTCAGGTCAGTATCACTTACGGTTAGATTCTTATAAGTTAAATTTGGAGGACCAAATTTTTTTTTAGTAGGGGAGAATTGTAACACCCCAAAAATTTTATTTATGGCAAATTGAGAAAAAGATGATGATTTTTTATTGTTAGACATAATTACTTTCATGAGATATAATAATCTTTAATTTAGAATTATTTTTATATTAATAATATAATTCCAATGTTGTCTTCAGAGATGCGCACTCCGACAGGACGTCACCAGAATTCGGTAACGAAATTGAAATAAAAAAATACCATAATTTCTAAAAAATGTGTTGGTTCTAGAAACATAAATGTTTTGAATTATAGATGCACGGATATCAAGATTAAGTCACACAATGATTTTCCGGGCAATTTTTGCTGGATGAAAATTTAATCCAAAAATTAAACTAAAATCACCATAATTTGTAAAACCTTTCAATTAGCTTATGTTTGAAATTTCAACTTGATTAGACATCATTTGAGCACAAAAATATAGGGATCAAAGGGCCAGATGATTAACCCCTATTTACATAACCCTTTTTTTTAATATTGCTTACGTAGTCTTGGGTACGTAAGACCCTTCTCACTTGGTGTCAGTGGGTTACACATAGCTTAATACGTGTAAGTGGGGTAAAACTCCATGGTTAATGTGGTTGGGCTGTAAGAAAAATGGGTTTTACGGCAACATGTGTATGGCTACGTGCCATACATGCACGAACCCTAGACTTGTACTTATACCCTCCTTTGCCCACTTCCGTAAGAGTTTACCCACCTTGTTCATCCTTCCAACTGCTGATGCTGCTCCTGCCATAGCTGTTGCTGCTGCTCTTGCTATAGCTGTAGCTGCTTATAACGACCCTCTTCATACCGGTACGATTATACCAATCCCCATCAGTACAAAGGGTGCCGTCACAGTGGGATAATAACCCAACACTAATAGGCTGTTTGGTTACAGTTTTTTATCAATTTTTTCTCTCAAATTTAAAAAAAGAAAGAGATGCTCATACATACACGTTTGGTAAGGTAATTTCTTTTTTTTAGAAGAAAACTAACTCCGTTTAAAACTCTCCCCAAAACAAAACAAGTCCTCACCAATTTTTTTTTTAACACACACACGTGACTCCGGCGTGACTCCTCCTCCTCGCCCCTCCTTCTCCTCTCTCTCTCTCTCTCTCTCTCCTCTCCCCCCCCCCATTAACACACCACACGACTCCTCCTCTCCCAACCCCCCCTCCCCCTCCTCATTCCCCGCGAGCCCCCCGCCGACGCCCCTCCTTCTCCTCTCCCCCCCCCTGCGCTGCACCCCCCCTCCCCCGCCCCCCCCCGCCGCACCCCCCTCCTCCACCTTCCCCGCGAGCCCCCCCTCCGGTGCCCCCTCCTTCTCCTCTCCCCCCCCCCACGCTGCACCCCCGCCCCTCCCCCGCCACCCCCCCCCCCCCCCCGCCGGCGCCCCCCTCCTCCTCCTTCCCGCGAGCCCCGTCCGCCCCCTCCTTCTCCCCCCCCGTCGGCGCCCCCTCCTTCTCCTCTCCCCCTGCATCACCCCTCGCCAGTGCCCCCTCCTCCTCCTCTCGCCCCCTGCTCCCCCTCCCCAGAACCCCCACCCGCCCCTAGCCCCCCCCCCCACCGGAACCCCCTCCCCCGCCCCGCAACGGCCCCCCCGCTCCTCCCCCTCTCCCGCCCGCCCCCCGGCGCCCCAAACACATAGTCATATTTTTAAAAATTTTGATGTTTTTACCAAATAGGTAATATCATGTTACCATAATTTTAAATTTTAAATTAAAACGAATCTAACATATTTTTTTTAGGTAGAAATAGTTTTTTTTTTTAAATTGCTCCCAAGCACCCTATAAACGATAGGTTGATATATACATGAATACAAATGAGTACAGTGGGAATAAAAGAAATAACTTGTAACGACCCTCTTTATACCGTACGGATATACCATCCCACGTCGATATGAAGAACGCCATTACAGTGGGACATTTACCCAACAATGACATACAAGGTTGAAATATACACAAATATAAATAACACATGGCAATAGAATTTAAAAGAACTGAAGTTGGATTTGCATTCCATCATCAACATTCTATTCACAGTCTATATAGAAGTATAGAGTTAAACAGTTCATAAATAAGAGACCAAAAGATTACAATGTCCACATTAGACTACACAGAGTCTTTATTACATACTTTTTCAGGTAAGGGAAAATACAATAATATGTCCAAATCTCAATCTCCTACTCCCGCTCCAAGTCGCTCCTAGTGATCTCCTCAGAAGAAGTAGTAGTCTCAATACCTATACGCCGAAGCAAGAATGAGTTCATAGAACTCAACAAGTAACGCTAAGCACACAAAACTTACATGTACTGTATGTCATTTACATTTGACATCACATTTAGGCAAAGAATTTAACAATCTTTAACAACTAGAATCCTAAACATGAGTTCTACACATTTTTTGCATGGCATTTATTTAATATGAAGTATTCACTAGCTAAATGCATATCACATGCTTTCTACACAATTATCAATATGTCAACTCAATCACACGTTCATAGCATTTATATATGTACAAGGTAACACTTATTACCTTAAGCATGGAAGCTACTTATAAAAGAAACATAATTCTCTAACATGGATTTTAAATCATTTACGCATGGAACCACTTATTATAGACAAGTCACATAGCATATAAGACTATCGATTTACATGCTATCACAAGGGTTTAAACTAACACATGCTTATTTTCACAATCTCACAATTTATACATGCACTTACACTTAACACAATTCACATTTATTAATGCCGTGACACATAGCCCAAACTACCAAAGAAGGACACACACTAATCGCAACACATAATCATCACCTAGGCATACTAGTGACAATTCTTAGTTACTGCGCAGAACCGGGAGAAGCACTCTCCACCCTAACCAGCGATACTTGTTCGCCTCCAGGATTTAATCCCAATGCCCGTGGGATATCACACACTTGAACCTTCCCGTGGGGACTTTACCACAGTACAGTTCCACAGCCCTCTAGGCAGCATGTCACCCTTGGCACATTTTCACATTTTTAATACAAAATTTCACATCATTTTTGACACATTTCTTGTGTTCATATCTATACACATATTTCAGATTCCTTATCATGGTAGGTTACATCAGTTTATATGTCATTAGCATGCTGTAATTAAAAAGGTTTTAAACAGTAATTATATTAATCATGGCTTAAGGAATCATTTAAAATGGAATAAACAGAATTTGTACCTACGGTTAACCAATTCTCATGAAATTTTAACCACAGGTTACTTACTGTTCACACATAACATAGACAAATTTCCACATTTTTATGATGATTTCACTAATTTTTAAAATTTGAACAGTGATCAAATTACTGATTAAAATAATCAAATTCATTATATTGTTAACATTTGGTCTCACAATTTATTCTTCACATACATACTAACAATACCAATCATGTGTACATTTTCAGGGATTTATCTACTTTCGTAGAATTAGATATATTTTCTATACAATCTAGTCATGCTCACTATTTCTATTTCCAAAAAACATATTAATTCACACAGTCGGTAGAAAATTTCCAAACTTTGACAACATGTTCTACTAATAGTGTACACATCACATAAATTTTCTGACCTTGATCTCTTACAGATTCACACAGTAACAATTAAATCATGCTCAAGCACTAAATTTCAGAAATTTCCACAATTCTACAGTGAACGAAAATTCACCAAAATTACGTAGCACATTCTATATTGCTTACTTTATATTACACACAATTTACCTTATATCCTCATGCGGAAAATCCCGGAAACTAGGTTATATAAGTCAAACCAGCATAATGTTGCAGTCTGACAAACTTAACGGCAAGGGGTAGCCGTTTAGCAGGTTAACGGCATCAAAGACTGCCGCCAACTCAGGATCTTAACGGCAAGAGATTGTGCTGTTAATCTCCTGTCCGTGCAAAACACAGACTGCTCATAGAAAAATCGCTTGAATGGGGGTTCCAGGACACGAGGGAAAATCCACAAAATTCCTAGGACATTCCATACACTTGTAGGGACTGTGTGGGAAGGTTACTTGCCTTAGGTAAATTCCACAATCGTCGATTTGTGTCGGAGAAGCTCTCCTCAGCCTGTGCCAAAGAGCCTTCGATTCCTCCTTCCACCGAGTCCTTTGTTGATGTAGCACGCTATCCGATGATGGGGAGCCCTTCTCCTACGTGTAGACTCTCCTCTAGTCATGGAAAATCGCCGGAAAGAGTCGTCGATTGCCGGATCAGAGGTTGCAAAGATCAGGTTTCCGCACAGAACTTTAGGGTTTTGATAAAAGAGTCAAAAGGGATAGATCTGGCCGGAAATTGGACAATATAAAGGGTTGAGGGCCAGACATACGTAAGGGTAAGTCATAGAGCCGTTGGGGAAAGGTTTCTAAAACAGATGGCGAAGTTTCCAGAGGCGTTTCCGGATCTGGAAGCGTAACAGATCTGGGAAATAGACGTCCACATCTCTGGTCGCCTAATCATAGTGGGCGTCCATCGATATTGCCGCCTATTACTAGTCAACGTCAGCTGATGTTGACGCCGACTGGTCGACAAAACACACTTAAAATACGCAGAATCTATAAACACCACACACACACACACACACACACACACACATATATATATATATATATATATATATATATATATATATATATATACATACTATAAGCAAGCAAAGAGAGAAAAAAAAATCAAATCAAGGGCCTTACACCCTCTCCCCCTTAAAGAAACTTCGTCCTCGAAGTTAGACTTACACTACTCAAACAACTGAGGATACTTCTTCTTCATTGCATCCTCAAGCTCCCAAGTAGCCTCCTCTCGCGAGAAGTTACGCCATAAGACCTTTACTGACGCAATGCTCTTGTTCCGGAGATGCTGAACCTTTCGATCAAGAATAGCTACTGGTTGCTCCACATAAGAAAGATCTGGCTAGATCTCCACTGGCTCGTGGCTAATAACATGAGATGGATCTCTGACATATCTCCTGAGCATAGAAATGTGGAAAACAGGATGAACACTAGCTAACGATGGAGGTAAAGCTAGCTCATATGCCACGTTGCCCAAACGTCGGAGAATCTCAAATGGGCCAATGAATCTCGGACTTAACTTACTATGCCTGCCAAATATAACTACACCACGAGTAGGAGATATCTTTAAAAAGACATGCTCACCTACCTCAAACTCCAAATCCTTCCTCCTATTATCGGCATAACTCTTCTGCCTATGCTGCGCCGCAACAAGCCTCTTCCTAATCAACTGAATCTTATCTGAAGTTTCCTGAACTAACTCCGGACCGATCAGCTGCCTATCGCCTGCCTCCTCCCAACATAACGGAGATCTACAAGGCCTACCATATAACGCCTCAAATGGAGCCATACCAATGCTCGCATGAAAACTATTGTTATATGCGAACTCCACTAAGGGTAAATGGCGCTCCCAATCATCCTTCCAATCCAGCACACACACCCTCAACATATCTTCTAGTGTTTGGATAGTCCTCTTGGACTGTCCATCTGTCTGGGGATGAAATGCCGAACTAAGCTTCAACTCCGAACCTAAAGCATCCTGAAGACCCTTCCACAGCCTCGAAGTAAATCTCGGATCTCGATCCGAAATGATCGACTTCGGTACCCCATGCAATCTTATAATACTACTAACATATAATCTAGCTAAGCTCTCTACTGACTGCTTCTTTTTCATGGGCAAGAAATGTGCAGTCTTCGAGAATCTATCTACCACTACCCAAATCGAGTCATTACCTCGTCTAGATCGAGGTAAACCCGTGACAAAATCCATAGTGACAGCCTCCCACTTCCATATTGGAATCTCCATCTTTTGCAAAAGTCCAGATGGTCGCTGCCGCTCGGCCTTCACTTGCTGGCATACTAAACATCTAGACACGAACTCTGCTACATCCTTCTTCTTGTCAGACCACCAAAAAGATCTCTTCAAATCCTGGTACATCTTAGTGTTACCCGGATGAATAGAGAACCTAGATCTATGAGCTTCTGCTAAAACAAGCTCACGAACATCTACAATGTCTGGAACACAGACACGGTGATGGAATCTAATCACACCATCCTCATCAAGAGCAATGCCCGTCTTGCCTACTAACTCTTGGAGTCTAGGGTCGGCTTTCTGTTGCTCGATCACCTCATCCAACACCGAAGACCTAATGGACAACTGAGCTACAAAAGCCTGGCACAATGATGGCTCCAACTCAGTCATCGCACAAGCTACATCTTCCAACATCTTCCAATCCTGCTGGACAGACGATCTCTTCCTGCTAAGGGCATCTGCTACGACATTCGCCTTCCCAGGATGATACTGGAGGTCGAAGTCATAGTCCTTCAGAAACTCAATCCATCTTCTCTGCCTCAGGTTTAATTCCTTCTGGGAGAAAAGATATCTCAAGCTCTTGTGGTCAGTAAACACCTCAAATCTGACACCGTAAAGATAGTGTCTCCAGATCTTCAGTGCATGAACCACTGCTGCAAGCTCAAGATCATGAGTCGATAGTTTCGCTCATGCTCCTTCAATTGACGTGAAGCATATGCTACTACCCTTCCTTGCTGCATCAACACACAGCCAAGGCCAATCCGAGAAGCATCAGTGTAGATAGCAAAACCCTCTACACCGCTCGGCAAAACTAACACAGGAGCCGAAGTGAGCTTAGTCTTCAGTAATTGAAAACTACTCTCACATTCCTCAGACCAGATAAACTTCATTCCCTTCCTGGTAAGCTGAGTCAAAGGGGCGGCGATGGATGAAAATCCCTCAATAAATCGCCTATAATAACCAGCCAAACCAAGAAAACTCCTGATCTCCGAAGGGGTCTTGGGAGTCTCCCAATCCATAACTTCCTGGACCTTTGCTGAATCGACTGCTACACCAGCACCGGAGATAATGTGCCCAAGGAAATGAACCTCGCGCAACCAAAAATCGCACTTGCTGAACTTGGCATACGCTTGTGCTCACGAAGAATCTCTAATACCATCCTCAAATGCTGACGATGTGTGGCCTCATCCGGAGAGTAGACCAACACGTCATCAATAAAAACCACCACAAAGCTATCTAGGTAAGGTCTAAACACCCTGTTCATGAGATCCATGAATGCTGCAGGGGCATTAGTCAATCCAAAAGGAAGGACCAAAAACTCATAATGTCCATAACGGGTTCTGAATGCCGTCTTGGACACATCCTCGCTCCTAATCCTCAACTGATGGTAACCAGACCGCAGATCAATCTTAGAAAAGACTGATGCTTTCTGTAGTTGGTCAAACAAATCATCAATCCGAAGTAAGGGATACCTGTTCTTCACCGTCACTTGGTTTAGCTTTCTATAGTCAATGCATTACCTAAGTGACCCGTCCTTCTTCTTTACGAATAAAACAGGTGCGCCCCAAGGGGAAACGCTAGGGTGAATAAATCCCTTATCTAAAAGATCCTGCAACTGCTTCCTTAGCTCAGCTAACTCCGCAGGTGCCATCCGATAAGGTGCCTTTGAGATAGGAGAGGTGCCTGGAAGCAACTCTAAGGTGAACTCTATCTCTCTAACCGGTGGCAAACCAGACAAGTCATCAGGAAAGACGTCTGGGAACTCGCGCACTACGTCTAACTCCGCAAGGGTAGGTGACTCATCAGCATTGGGTAATAATACCACGCTGGCAAGAAAAGCGTCACATCCCTTGTTCACCATCCTAATTGCCTTCATGGCAGAGATGACAAACTTCCCTGCCAAATTCCTTGGCAAAGGATGAGAAAACTCGTCCTCACCAGGAATACGAAAAACTATCTTCTTCCCTCTACAATCTACTAGGGCATAATGCTCTTCTAGCCAATCTAGACCAAGAATAGCATCGTAGTCCTTCATCTTAAGCAAGAAGAAACACCCTTCTAGCACTCTATCCTCAATACACACCGGTAAAGACGGAATACAGTTCCTAGTCGATACCGTTCCCGCAGGTGTGTGCACAGACAAGGGAACTTCTAAATCCTCAGACTCCAATCCTGACTCTAAGGCTAACTGCCTAGCAAAATGCTCAGAAATGAACGAGTGTGTAGCACCCGTATCAAACAACACCCGAGCATGCACACCAAAAAATAAAACCGTACCTTCCGTGACATGCTCCGCCTGCTCGGCGTCCTCTCGTGCAAGTGCAAACACTCGAGCTGGGGCTCGAGGTCTCCCTGGTCGTCCTGTCACTGGCGCTGCTGCTACTGCTGCTGGGGCCGCTCCTCGCTGAACTTCCTACTGAAGTCTGGGGCAATCCTTTATTCTATGCTCAGTGCTCCCACACTTCAGACATTTCCCCGCCAACTTCCAGCACTCCGTACCACCATGTGCCCTCCCGCAATGAGGACACTCCTTCCTACTACCGGGGGAATACTGAGAAGGTACCTGACTAGTTCCCGATGCCACTGGACGCTGAGGTGACTGAAAGGTCATCTTCTTCTTCTCCTGCCGCTGGAAAGGAGCTACTGGCCTCTTCTGAGAAGCCTTCTTCTCTTCTAGGTACTACTCCATCTCTCCCTCCTGCCGACACGCCGCGCTCAGTGTTGCCTCGAGGGTGCGATGGTCAAAGGCCACCAATCTTTTCCTCAGTGACGGTCTCAAACCCATCACGAACTTCTTGGCCTTCCTACGCTCATCAGCCACAATGTGAGGAGCATACTTTGACAACTCTGCAAACCTGGCCTCGTACTCTAGTACGGTCATGGAGCCCTGAGTCAGCGAAAGAAACTCCTGCTCCATCTTATCCTGGATGTGCTCTGGGACAAACTTAGCTCGGAAGAGCCTCACGAACTCGTCCCAGCCAACTTCCACAGCACCATCCTCGAACCGGGTACGTAGCTGTGACGACCACCACACATCGGCCCGCTCCTGTAGCATGTAGGTGGCTAGGGTAACCTTGTCATCCTCTGCACACCTAATAGCCCGGAAGATCTTTTCGATCTCCCTCATCCAGCTCTCTGCAAGAAGCGGATCGCTCTCCCCCTTAAAAGAGGGTGGCGACATCCTCTTGAACCTTTCCATGATGGAGGGTCCACCATGGTCAACCTGAGGGGCTGGTACCTGAGCCTGCTATAAGAAACAACATAAGCATCATATACTTATGACATGGCAATACAACAACAACATAGAATTAAATAAAGTATAGACTACTCTATTCTATTATTCTACCTGAGCCTCTAACTGGGCCTGAAGTGCTGCCTGGGTATGGGCCTGCGTTTGCATAGCCTGCACCAAACCCTGCATGAAAACTCCATAATCTACAGGTGGCGGTGGGGGTAGTACAAAACCCTGAGGTGCCGGGGCCTGTTGCTCTCCCTGATCCTCACGCCTCGGCTCATCTCTCCTCTGCTCACCCTCGCGAGCAGGTGCACCACGTCTACCACGTGAAGCCATAGGCTGCAAAATTATTAAATTCTTAATTAGAAAGCAACTATCTAACTAATTTCTAATTATGTGGACAATCTACACAGACTTAGCATATAATGAAGATGATGGTATTATGTATATATTTATGTACAATTTCAACCTGTAGGCTCTGATACCAATCTCTGTAACGACCCTCTTTATACCGGTACGGATATACCATCCCACGTCGATATGAAGAACGCCATTACAGTGGGACATTTACCCAACAATGACATACAAGGTTGAAATATACACAAATATAAATAACACATGGCAACAGAATTTAAAAGAATTGAAGTTGGATTTGCATTCCATCATCAACATTCTATTCACAGTCTATATAGAAGTATAGAGTTAAACAGTTCATAAATAAGAGACCAAAAGATTACAATGTCCACATTAGACTACACAGAGTCTTTATTACATACTTTTTCAGGTAAGGGAAAATACAATAATATGTCCAAATCTCAATCTCCTACTCCCGCTCCGAGTCGCTCCTAGTGATCTCCTCAGAAGAAGTAGTAGTCTCAATACCTGTACGCCGAAGCAAGAATGAGTTCATAGAACTCAACAAGTAACGCTAAGCACACAAAACTTACATGTACTGTATGTCATTTACATTTGACATCACATTTAGGCAAAGAATTTAACAATCTTTAACAACTAGAATCCTAAACATGAGTTCTACACATTTTTCGCATGGTATTTATTTAATATGAAGTATTCACTAGCTAAATGCATATCACATGCTTTCTACACAATTATCAATATGTCAAGTCAATCACACGTTCATAGCATTTATACATGTACAAGGTAACACTTATTACCTTAAGCATGGAAGCTACTCATAAAAGAAACATAATTCTCTAACATGGATTTTAAATCATTTACGCATGGAACCACTTATTATAGACAAGTCACATAGCATATAAGACTATCGATTTACATGCTATCACAAGGGTTTAAACTAACACATGCTTATTTTCACAATCTCACAATTTATACATGCACTTACACTTAACACAATTCACATTTATTAATGCCGTGACACATAGCCCAAACTACCAAAGAAGGACACACACTAATCACAACACATAATCATCACCTAGGCATACTAGTGACAATTCTTAGTTACTGCGCAGAACCGGGAGAAGCACTCTCCACCCTAACCAGCGATACTTGTTCGCCTCTAGGATTTAATCCCAATGCCCGTGGGATATCACACACTTGAACCTTCCCGTGGGGACTTTACCACAGTACAGTTCCACAGCCCTCTAGGTAGCAGTGTCACCCTTGGCACATTTTCATATTTTTAATACAAAATTTCACATCATTTTTGACACATTTCTTGTGTTCATATCTATACACATATTTCAGATTCCTTATCATGGTACTACTGTTGGTGAGGTTACATCAGTTTATATGTCATTAGCATGATGTAATTAAAAAGGTTTTAAACAGTAATTATATTAATCATGGCTTAAGGAATCATTTAAAATGGAATAAACAGAATTTGTACCTACCGTTAACCAATTCTCATGAAATGTTAACCACAGGTTACTTACTGTTCACACATAACATAGACAAATTTCCACATTTTTATGATGATTTCACTAATTTTTAAAATTTGAACAGTGATCAAATTACTGATTAAAATAATCAAATTCATTATATTGTTAACATTCGGTCTCACAATTTATTCTTCACATACATACTGACAATACCAATCATGTGTACATTTTCAGGGATTTATCTACTTTCGTAGAATTAGATATATTTTCTATACAATCTAGTCATGCTCACTATTTCTATTTCCAGAAAACATATTAATTCACACAGTCGGAAGAAAATTTCCAAACTTTGACAACATGTTCTACTAATAGTGTACACATCACATAAATTTTCTGACCTTGATCTCTTACAGATTCACACAGTAACAATTAAATCATGCTCAAGCACTAAATTTCAGAAATTTCCACAATTCTACAGTGAACGAAAATTCACCAAAATTACGTAGCACATTCTATATTGCTTACTTTATATTACACACAATTTACCTTATATCCTCATGCGGAAAATCCCAGTAACTAGGTTATATAAGTCAAACCAGCATAATGTTGCAGTCTGACAAACTTAACGGCAAGGGGTAGCCGTTTAGCAGGTTAACGGCATCAAAGACTGCCGCCAACTCAGGATCTTAACGGCAAGAGATTGTGCCGTTAATCTCCTGTCCGTGCAAAACACAGACTGCTCACAGAAAAAACGCTTGAATGGGGGTTCCAGGACACGAGGGAAAATCCACATAATTTCTAGGACATTCCAGACACATGTAGGGACTGTGTGGAAAGGTTACTTGCCTTAGGTAAATTCCACAATCGTCGATTTGTGTCGGAGAAGCTCTCCTCAGCCTGTGCCAAAGAGCCTTCGATTCCTCCTTCCACCGAGTCCTTTGTTGATGTAGCACGCTATCCGGTGATGGGGAGCCCTTCTCCTACGTGTAGACTCTCCTCCAGTCATGGAAAATCGCCGGAAAGAGTCGTCGGTTGCTGGATCAGAGGTTGCAAAGATCAGGTTTCCGCACAGAACTTTAGGGTTTTGACAAAAGAGTCAAAAGGGATAGATCTGGCCGGAAATTGGACAATATAAAGGGTTGAGGGCCAGACATACGTAAGGGTAAGTCATAGAGCCGTTGGGGAAAGGTTTCTAAAACAGATGGCGAAGTTTCCGGAGGCGTTTCCGGATCTGGAAGCGTAACAGATCTGGGAAATAGACGTCCACATCTCTAGTCGCCTAATCATAGTGGGCATCCATCAATATTGCCGCCTATTACTAGTCAACGTCAGCTGATGTTGACGCCGACTGGTCGACAAAACACACTTAAAATACGCAGAATCTATAAACACCACACACACACACACACACACACACATATATATATATATATATATTGTATACAATATGTACATTACAATAATAATAATTTATTCAATTCGTATAAATAGATACTATGCACAATAATCTATACATCAACAGTATACACTTATATATATATACATACTTAAGCAAGCAAAGAGAGAAAAAAAAAATCAAATCAAGGGCCTTACATAACTTAACTTCATTCCATCATCATCACACATTCCACAGTCTATATAGCAAGATTAAGATATGACAATGTCAAGATTATTACAATTTCAGATGAAATGCATTGTCTATTACATTGTCCATGCAAATAACATTATTCATACTATGAAAGAAAAAGTACAACTATATAGTGAACTCCACAAAATGCTACTCCTCGTGCTCGGGGATGCTCCTCGCTACACCCTCTCCAAGTATGGAAACACCTGTCTCACTTGTACGCCGAAGCAAGTATGAGTCTAAAAGACCCAGCAAGCAATCTAAAGACTCAACCTTACACATATCACACACATATTAAACTACCAAACAATAAAGAAACACATGCTATCATTTAAACCATAACAATCTACATGGCACATGCTTTATATAATTAACTACACGTAAAACATCTAAACACGTTCCTAACTAACACATGTTCATATTAAATCATGGATAATAAACATACACCTATACACGCTTTCTACACCTAACATGTAACATGATTTAACAATCCAAACATTATCCATGTTATGGTACAACTCTACCAACTAGAGCATGGAGTTAAGCACCAAGTAAATAGCAACCTAGCATGATATCTATTCATATTTCACATGCACTTTTCATTCAATTACACATTTTATTTGCTGTTTTCATATAAATAAATCATAATTACACATGATATCACATATTATTAAACATGAATTGAAGGTTTAAAACATATTCAAGTCTGTTGGCAACTATATACATTTGAAGCATGAAACTATGTACTAAGTAAATAGCATATCTAGCATGGAATTTAGACATTCTTTCATGTATTTATCACAGTTATAATCATACTTTGCTTTCTATTTTGACATGAATTAAATACAATTACATAGTTTTACATTTGTTCACATGCTATCTTATTCATTTAACAATTTCACATACTCATCTTTCACATTGCACAATTTACATGTTTACATACACACATTCACATATGCTACTACAGGGATGTTATTAACCTATATAATATGACACTAAACATGATGTTACATCAACATATTAACATATGAATGATATGGATATATGCCTTATTACCTTGGTTTTCACATGCAATCATGCTCTCATTAACATTTACTCTCCCTTACACATCATTTCACACATTCTTCACATCGTTTACTCTTGCACTTTTACTTATCGCATATCACATCACTTGCACTTACTACGTGCCACATTCACAAGTCACTCTACACTTTATTCACATTTTATCACTTAAGTTGTCGTGACACATAGTCCTAACTACCATCTAGAGGACGCACGTGCCCATATCACATAGCACGTATCACATAGCACATCACATCACTTGACACATACCCGCCACCTGGGCAATTTAGTGGCGAATCTTGGTAACTGCACAGACCAAGAGAAGCCCTCTCCACCATATCCAGTGGTACTTGTCCACCTCTAGGGTTTCATCCTAATGCCCTTTGGATATATTTCACAACGTTGAGCCTTCCATAGGGACTTTTCTATGGTACAGCTCTCAGACCTCTATGGTAGCAGCGTCAATCTCGGCCTAATTTTACATTAGCACATTATCACATTTCATCACATTTTACTCACACTTATATACACACTTTAATCCCTTTTCACATGCACTTAGCATAATATTTACCTTTCAGTTTACAGCATTCACTCTTACTATTTAACAGTGATAAACAACTCATAACATAATATTAATATGTTGTTAACAATGAAATTTACATGTTTAAGCTAATCATGCTCATTATAATTACTTTCACTTGTTATAACACAAACAGCACCTACTATTGTCACATCAGTACCAAATTTTTATCACATGCTACATGCAGTTAGTATATCACATATTAAATTTTCCAGATTTTTATGAGTAATAATTCAAATTTTAGTAATTAAGATAGAATTCAGGCATATTACTCAAGATTTTCACTTAATTAGATTTCACAGTGAAACAGTAATGTCTAACAGTTTCAAAGCATGAAAATAGTCATCATACTAATAGGGAAAATTATAAACCCTAACATGCAGCAAATCTAATTATTCCGGGTTAAACATAGATAAACCTTGCTTCTCTCATTAATACAGAAATTTCGATAATTACCACTATGTACAGAAATTCAAAATATCCTCATGATATGACCTAATGACTGACCCTGACCACATACAATTTTTTACAGCATGCATATACATCCAGAAGTCCAAATAACACATTTTAAAGATCAAACAGTGCTCTTTTAGAACCCTGAAGAACCTAGCGGCACAGTGTATGCCGCCAACTGTGTAAACGGCACAATCTGGTGCCGCCAACATAGGAACTTGGCGGCACAGTTTGTGGCCGCCAACTTCCTGTCTGCAGACCATGCAGATAGCACACAAATGCAAGGGAAATTTGGAGGTTCCATGACACGAGAAAATTTCGGGAAAATGCTAGGACCTACGGGGACATGAGTAGGGTTGACATCCATAGGTTACTTTCCTCCAAATAAATGCACAGAGATGAAATGTTGCTGACGAAGCCCTCCTCGGCCCAGCCAAGAAGGTGCTCAAAACCTCTCTAGATCCAGTCCTTCTGTTGATGTAGATTGATCCTCGAAGTTGGGAATGCTTCCTCTATGTATGGGCTATTCTCCAGTCGGAGAAGATATCCAGAGAACTCTTCCAGTCTCCGGATCCAGCTCCTCAAAGAACATCTTTTCTCCACAAAGGCTCTAGGGTTTCACAAAGACCAAAAGACTTAATCTGGTCGAAACAAGGTGATTTTATAGAGTTGGGTAGGTTGGGTACGCATTAGGGTAGGTCTCCTACGATTATAGATGGGTTTCCTAAACTGGAACCGAACGAAACGCAGGCGTTACCAAATATGAAACCATCATACAGCTGGGAACTTGGCATCCACCTATAGTGCCGCCAACAGGGGGGTTGGCATCCATCGATCTAGACGCCAATCCCTCTGGCCATGCAGTCAATGGCCTGCATGTTGCCGCCAACTGTGCATCTCGGCCAGAAACAGATATACATTAAAATAGATGTACCAACACATCATAAACAATTTAATGGTTACGGAAATAAGTATATATTACATGCACAAGGTTAAACATATATATATATATATATACATGTGTACACAGCGTAATTACATACAACATGCATGGGTTTAAATAAATATAACATGTACATCAATAATTAGATAATGCATGCACATTTAAATATATTACATGCACAAATAACCTTACGTGTACTTACAAAATATATAGCAATACTTACCTATCATATGCACAACATTACTTAAATACAACATGCATAGGATTTAAATAAGTACATCATGTACAAAATTAGCTAATTACCTATATTCACATAAAATGATATATATACTTATGTATGCACATGAGTGATTTAATAATTAGAATATGAAGAAATTTAATATACACACTATACACATAACAAGTAAATATCACATGCATAATATAAAATGAATAAAAATTTCGGGGTCTCACACTGCTGCTCCTGCTGACACTACAACAAATTGGGGCTATACCTACAGAATTTACCTACAGTAGGGTAATACGTAGGTATATACCCCACTTATACATGTTAAATCTGTTCATTCTAAAGTTATACACACGCTTTTTTTAGCCATATGTAGATACGAAGATATAGTTACGGTTTTTATAAAGTGCGAGAGAATAGTTTCCTTTTAGCCATGGTTTATTAGTAAATGTAACAAAAAAATATATATACCTATAGATAGCTATTAAATATAGGTATTGATGTACTTGTGACATCCCAGCAAAGTTGGAACCGTGGGTATAATGTTAGCGCCAATACATGTCCATTGGGCGGGAAATAAAAAGGGTGGGGTTCTCCCTTGGGCGGTGTTCTGCACCTTCTGGTTACTCCCTCGCTCTCGGAGCAAGGAGCTGCCGCAAAGGAGGCCGCCTTCTCCCCCCTCACCCACCGCGTTCATGTCGCAGAACCCATTTGAAGCCCTCCTCAGGAGCTTCGAGTCCGTGGCACGGAGCGTTCAGGCTCACGTGTCCCGGCTCTTCCCTGCCGACCCACAGGAGCAGCGCGGCCGCCACCCCAAGCGGCGCTCGGAGTCGAGCTCCTCCGTGCCACCGCCGGCCGTCATCTCCATGCCCTCTAGAACGGCTGCTGAAATGGAGGACCTTTTTCCCCTTCGGCCAAAGGAGGATTTGTCGGAGTCCGGTCCCCGCCCTAAGGTGAACCAGTCAGTGCTGCCCTTGGTTGTGCGAGTTCTGAAGTTACTGCTTCGTCTTCCTCAGATTGGAGTCCCTTTGTTTCTACTCTTTGGGAAGTTAATTATGGAATAGTTCTGCGTGGTTTTATTAAGTATCTTTTCTATATCCTCGCGCCAGGAAAAATCTTCGGGAGCCGTGAGCAAGGAAGAGCTTGGGAGGGCTACCTGGACTCTTCTTCACATGATTGCCGCAAAGGTTCTCAGTTAAAGATCTCTTTAGCAATCTCTCATTAGCATTTCTATTTCGTTCTAGAGTGCCCTACTTGGTGACAGCTATGATGCTTGAGAAGATTTAGATGCATTCAGTACTACATTGTACTTCTTGTTGGAGCAAGATAAAATATTTTGTAATCTGAAACTGAAACCTCTCTCATGGAATTAAGAACAGATTGAAGTGGTTGAACTTGAACAAGTTCACGGTCTGGTTCCGGGCCAGTTTGCTCCATAACTAGGAGTAGACCAGAAACCAGAACCAGCATCTGAACAAAGACTAGTCCAGCTCCAATATCTGATTTTTAATCCTTTGCTGCATTTTCCAATTTATTTTACATTTAATTCGTTTTTGTAAAGTTCTCAAGATTATACCAACTTATTTCTTCTAGATTTTTTATTTTATTTTAGTATTACCCATTTTACTCAGAGCCCTCTGAAGGAACACATGATTGTGAACTTGTAATAACATCTGTGGGAAACCCACTATAGATTAGTTCTCGTGTCCTTCCCATGAGGCA
Organism: Colocasia esculenta; assembly: GCA_014218235.1. Lineage (NCBI taxonomy): Eukaryota > Viridiplantae > Streptophyta > Magnoliopsida > Alismatales > Araceae > Colocasia > Colocasia esculenta. The sequence continues at coordinate 78,905,697 of CM024761.1, read as the reverse complement.
TTACTTGGGTAGACAGTACGCCAAACTAAGGGGGCGATGGCACATATGGAGTCTTTCTTTTATGGGGGGAGGGGGTGGGGTGTAGGAAGTTTTGCTGAATACTGATTATTTCTCTTTTCCCTCAATGAGCATGGAGTTAATACATGGGCTATTTGTAGTTTCTTGACATTCTAACTTTCTTTATTGTAGCATTTGATTGTTGGTATTCTTTTTTCAGTTTCCAGAACGCCCCACTAGACAACAGAGACGTGATGCTAAAGAGCTGGTAAGAGATGCATGTTTATGTTGAGTAAATTATTTTCCATGCATATTTTTCATCCTATAATTGAACAATAAACTGATTATGTGTTCATGATGAGTGCCTCAGTGTTTTGAGGAATCTGATAAGATAATGAGACTAATATGTCAGAAGCTTCTATGATGATAAAGCAGTGGTGAAGGATATGTTACTTCTGGGACATCAAGTTATGTGTATTAGCATGTCATAATAAAACTGTATGCCTGTTGGAAAAGTTTTTGTATGTGTCTGTTGTTTATCTTTTGTGGTCTCCTTAAAGCAAGAAAGTTGGTTTGTGGACATGGAAACAATGTTGCATTGCTAGAGAGAAATTTTTAGGAGATATACGTAGACCAAGTTAACTGGTTACATGGTAAGCTATTCTATTCATGTCTTTTTAGCTGGTTCATTTGTTTAATGACGTGAACATTACTTTGATGGAAGATACAACTTTGGAGGAATGAAATGTAAAGTGACCTTGTTTTATTTTGTGGGGCGACTTGCCTCTTTCCTTGCTAGAAGACCTGGTGTACATCATCTTGAGGGGGCATACTTACAGGCTTATGTGGCACAATGGAGTTATTGGTTGCAACTTGCAACTGACATGGGCATGCCAAAGCAGTGCCATAGATCATTAGATGCTTGTGTTGCCCTGATATAGTCTTAGACTATGTTTGGTATTTGGATAGACTGGGGATAGAGTGAGGTTTGAGTTATAACCTCACTCTATCCCCAGTCTATCCAAATACCAAACATAGCCTTAGAGAATACTGGTTCTCACGATCATAAGGAAATTCATGCTTGTTGAGTTATTGGTGAGAAGGATGCAGGGGGAAAGGGTAGAAAATGGTTAGCATTAGGATCTCTCCAACTGAAGAATATGTGAGATTTGTTGATTCATGTTCCGCAGCAGGTAGACCTTTGGGATTCATGCAGGTCATGTGACATTGAAAAGGGGCTTATGATATTTTCTTTGCATAATTCCAAACTGCCCCACCTCCCCTTCAACAAAGGAGGGGAAAGAAGGAAAGAAAACATGGAACAAGCCCTTCTTGATGCTGATGAATGATTGGAAATTTTGCTCATACTCTGCTGGTGGTAGTGTTGTACGTGTTTATCTTCTGTTGTGTCCAAGGGTTGACGTATGTTTACTGCTATATGGGTTTCAATAATGTCAATAATGCACATATATGCACCCTTCAACAGGGAGAAATCTCATGATTCATGAAATTTAATGCCACTGGTTGGTCAATAGCGAGCAGGAAATACAAAACTGTCCACAAGTTGGCATATTTTATGCATATATTTTTATCCTTTTCCTCTTGGATCGATATGTTATTACATGAGGTTCTTTTTCTTCATTTGCTTTTTCTACTTTTGCACGGTATTGTGTCATACTTGAATAGGGAGATTCCTGAGAATAGAATGAATACTTTTTTGCTTGCAAATGAATGATATGGACATCTTTGTCTGCAGATGGCCATCATATCTCGCCTTTATCCTTGTAAAGAATGTGCTGATCATTTCAAGGAGATACTAAGGCAAGTGACTCTCATTGTGTACATCATTTGGAAGAATTTAGAACTTGCATTTATTCAGTGTCTTAGATGATATCGCAATTTCCAGTTGTACTTTCTTTTTTGATTACAATGAAAAACTTGGGTTTTGTCATTGGCACCCACCAAATCCCAACTAGTTGACTTAGGAAACACATGGCCTATCCAAATCATGTGTGGATCATTCTTTCAGTTTGCTACATAGATATTAATATTGATGATAAGTGCCCTTTTGTGGAAACAGTGGATAAATTGTGGACCTGTAAATCTGCTTCATGATTATTGATACATTAGGTGAGTGTACTTTTGCATCCTTTTTCCTTGGATACTCTCAATTTGCTCTTTCCAGCTACATGTAATTCAAGTATGACCAAGCCTGTCATAGCTTGAATTGCTAATAGAATATAGTACTCGCCATTGTGATCCCTGAATGCCAGATTAGCTGGTACACTTACGTTGCCTGCCAAGGCTTGAATGAACTTAAACTTTTGCTACCATTCTGGTGTAGGGATCATAAGATTGTAGTGCTAACTTCAAAGATGCTACTATGTACGATGTGATAGAGAGTTTACATTTTAACTGGGTTTGGCAGTACAAGTCTCTTACTATAATGTTTTCCCCTTTGTTTAGGAAAATGAAAGCTCCTCATCCTGTTTTAATTAATTCCCAGGTGTCGGACTTAACAGCGAACTTTTGTCATGGCTGTTCCAGGATGGCTTGCTCATTGCATTCATCTGAGGGTCAATGAATGGAATAGTCATGTATCAAAATCCATCTTTTGTTGAGGCCTCGTGTACTCTGTCCCACGTGCCTTGGAATATAGGCATGATTGAAACGCAAATTCACTAGAAGCATCAGAAAAATTGCAGATAGGATTCTTTGTAAACAATTCAAAAATAAAATAATTTGTTCATATATGTTTAAGTCTGTAAAATACATAACCCTATGATAGTGGGAGAAGGTGAAAGAATGGGAATTTGCTCATCATGCACTCAGTTGTGACTTCTCTACTTCTAGGTCTTTATCTTTCATTTTTCACTGAAGAAATTGGGGTTGTAAACAATTCAAAAAATAAAATAATTGTTCATATATGTTTAAGTCTGTAAAATACATAACCCTATGACAGTGAGAGAAGGTGAAAGAATGGGAATTGCTCATCATGCACTCAGTTTGTGACTTCTCTACTTCTAGGTCTTTATCTTTCATTTTTCACTGAAGAAAATTGGGGTAGGAGTGTAATAACAATATTTTCCCTCTCATCTACTGAAACGGAACAGCAGGGTGTTCAGGAGGGAAGCTAGGTCTGAGGATAGTTGTATTTTCCTTTGAAAAGATAAAGTGCTTCTCTGGGCCAAAATTTATGTAATGGAGATGGCTATAACTCCTCTCTCTTTTGCTTTTGGGGAGTTAATGGGGGGGCATTCTGGCTGCTGCGGAGCTTTTTATTATTTTGACTCAGCCTGCCTCATGTTACCAGATTACACTTTTTTTAACTTAGTCAACTAATCCTGAAATCATCAGTTCTAAGTACCTGTCATCACTATTCTAGGTTCTAAGCACCTCTCAACTACAAGAAGTCCAATACTCCTAACAAATCATTTTATGCCTCTTGAGTAGTCATTTATATCTTCTCACTTATTGGGAGGGTTAGAAAAGAGCAACAACTTAGAAGAGGGTTTGGTAGAAACAACTGGAGAAAACTTTGACGCTTATAAGCAACGCCATGTATCTGTTGACTAGTACCGCCAAGCAGTCTTCATAAGACATGTTATAGCTTCTTTTTGGCACATGGTTGTCCTGTGTCTTGACTTCTTGTGTTTGAGATGTGGCTTAAGTTGACTATTAGCATTGATTTTATAACTCCCATCATCCCATCTCTGCAGGTAGCAAATGCTGTTTTGTACCTGCTTTATTTGGCATGACACTGACGATGATTTTATTCAGCCACATCATTCAGATCGGATATATGATGCCTATGAAGTAAGCCCTTCTTTGGAAAGTGCCTGAATGTTGCATCTTTTCTTCAAGTATTTATTAATTACTGAATGCTACATGTTTTGGTCAAGTATATGACAATCAGCTCCTTCCCTTTTGACGATGGAGGCTGCCCATGATTGGCACATTTCATCATTAAAAACTGGCAATGTGGGTCTTTATGCTTCTTTCCCTCTTCCATTGCTTCTTTCTTGTTCTTCAATTCATTTCCTCTTCCTTCTGCCATCAGGTTTTCCAAAATAGATGAAAATTCTTGGAATCAAAAAGTAGAGGAAATCTCCCATTGTGATAAAAATGAAAATTGTCCTTGTCTAAACAAAATAACTATCTTTGGACTGAAAAATCTCTGTGCTTTCAGAGTAATTCCTTCCATATTTGGTTCTCATTGTATTCTAGAGGTTTTCTGCTGTTGTCTACTGTGATGTGTGCTTAAGTGGATGTATACTTGCAGGGGGACAAAATATTATCAAGTTTGATGGAGATCACAACTCTCCTCGCCCACAATTCTATTTTGATTCCATAACATCTTCTTTCATAATGTGTTGAAGCCTCCAAAGGATCCTTTTGACAATCATTCTCATCAGACCGTGCATGACTATCTTGGCTAGGTTAAAATCTTTTCAAAAGACCATGATGCTAATCTTACCTGCAGCATTCATCATGAGAAAGTTCTACCTGCATTTTTTTTTTCTTATTCCGGTTCTTGGATATTTACTTCATAGGACTTTCAGCTGGCATACAGATGATGCTATCAATCAAATACGTCTCAGAGACCCATGAGTCGAATGAGGTATGTAACCTTGCTAAACTGCTGCTTGAGATTGTGGATTACATGATTCATCTATTTTAAAAGAGCATGTAATAGGCCGAAGTCTTACTTTGCTCTATCGTTTCAGCCCTGTGAGTATAGGATAAGCATTTAGATTGTCTAAGCAAGCTATTTTGTTGCAAAAATCACCCGTCCTTTTAACTCTAGAGATGGTGAAAATTGAACGGGCTTATCAATTAAAGGATTAGTGTTCTTTTTGTGACCGTCTAAATCTTGTGAGAAAAGGTGATGGAAGAGTAGGATCATCCATACACGGTGGACAGAAATGTCAAGAGTTGCATTTGCATTATTTTTTAGGGATGCAAATCATGGGGGCAAATTAAAAAAATTGCCAGCCAGCTACTTCATCTTATTCTAGAAGTATTGATGCATCATATACAATGGTCTTTCTGCAATCTTGTATTGACTACATGTCAGTCCATTGTTGGAAGAGATGTAACTTTTCTTTCATGCCATGTTTCCACCAAGTCATCTGAACCTGAAATATTTCTAACTTGGGATTCATTCCCAACCAATCAACATTCATTTCAACACACCTAAAAAGAAAAAAAAAAATGAAACTCTGTCTTTTTGGAGCTGCAGTGAGGGCCCCAACATTAAGGGTGTAAAAAAAAGAAAAAAAAAGATACCTTGTGATGGTTTTTCGATTAAATGGAGTCATCTTGGTTACTGCTTGGTGATTAAATGGGAGCCCTCTAGTTATTGGAGCTTGGAGGAAGATTTTTATATGGTTTGGACCTTTCTATGGCTGGTTGTTAATTGTTTGCACCCATTCTGAAATCAATAGATTCTTCCTAGTTGTGGAATATTATAAAACCTTGCATTTTTTAGGAACATGTTTGTAGCATGAGCTGGAATGGTATTACAGGGGTTATGGATTGTTATGATGGGAACCAGGACAGATGGGAAACCAGGACAGAAGTAAGTTCATAATCTGTTTCAGCAGGGCCTCTTTCTTGCTTTGATGATGAAGAAAAAATTGTGTTTGGCTCTAACTAATGTTGATAATCTGGTTTTGAATGGTTGAACCTGTAGGCAAGGAAAGGTTGAAGGTTGGTATGGACTTCTGAAGCATAGCTTAAATATTGTGACCCACATTTCAGATTCAATAGCAGTACAACCACATTTTATGGTTAAAGGACTATGTAAGTAGTTAAATATTTTCTTCAATTTAACATTCTTTTCTATGTCTTCAATTTGTAACTTGTAGCCTTATATGATCTTTTTTCAGGTTATGGTCCATCCATGATGCTGCTCAGTTTCGATTCATGTTGACTATATGCATGAACATTGCTAGAGGAACTTTTATTTTGAGATACACTGGCCTTTTGTCGATATAGACTTTCTATTTTGAGATACACTTAACTTTTTTAAAGTAGACTTTTATTTTGGATACACACATGGCCTTTTTTTTGTCATGACTTTTATTTTGTATATGGAGGTCATGTGCTTGTATATGGTTGCCAGGGGCTTTACTGGAAATCCCCTTTTATATATGGACACGCAGGGTCAGCTGTACTTAGATGGATTTGTATGTCTTCTTGTGTAGATGCCACTCAAATGGCATGTCAGGTGATGTCTTACCACAGCTTTCATGAATTTAATTTTGATAGATGCTCGTTCTTATCTTTTTTTAAAAAAATTTGTATACAAAAGGAATCAAATCTTCAAATTAAGATTGGCTATGTGACCATTTCCTATTTTCTCATACATTGTTTGGTTTGGTAAAACTAGCTGTAAATGTTTGTATTTTTCACTTCTTCAGTTATGTTAAAAGTCACATGCCTTTTTTTCACTAGCTGTAAATGTTGTGAATTTGATATGATGTGCAGGCAGTCCTTATTTTACCTGGTGCAGATGATATTATGATTTTATTAAGTTTGATATTTGAGTGGACATGTGAATGTTATGGATGTGAATGTGATATTATGGATTTTAATGTGTTTTGCCTATGTGATGCAGATGAGTGGATATGGATTTGAGTTTTATTTTAGCCATGTTAATATATCTGTATTTGTATTTCATGTTTACATCAGATGTGGACAGGGTTTTAGTTTATATTTGTAAAATAAAATAAAAATTAACACCTACGGTTTTTAATATCATGATTAAATATCATTACATACCATAATTTAAAGCCGTAAGTATAATATTGTAATATTTATTCATTCATTTATTTATCATCTCAAAAAAAAATGGTTACTACGGTTATGAAACAATCAGTATAGATGATATCTATACTTACATTTATTTATAAATCGTCTCAAAACTATATTACTACGGTTATAAAACCATAAGTATAGATACCAATACCTATGATTTATATAACTCTTTACCTACGTTATATTTGTATGAATAACCCGATATATACCTACGATTATTTTTCTGGGTATAGTCTTTAGTCACGGGCGCATGCGTGTCGGATTCAAACCGTATAGCGCTTCCGTAGGTAAATGGTTTTACCTTCGGTTTTGTGGCATATACCTACGGTTATTATGCGAAGCTAAGGTCATTTTTTTTGTAGTGTGAAGCTGCTACAGCTGTGACTCCTGCTGATGCTACTATTGCAATTGCCACTACTACAACTGCTACTGCTACAGCCGTATCTTTTATTGAGTAGAGGAGAAGGATCTCCATCTTTTCTAAGTCAAGTAGGATTCTCTTTTTCTTGTCAACTTCTTCTGTTAGAACCTTGGGTAGAAGTGTCTACCATGTTCTTACCTTGTTCTTACCTTGACTTGTGTTCTATAAAAATTATTAGGAATGTCTTTCTTATCCACTGTGATCATGTTTTAGCTGATGCTTATGTCTTGTTCATGTATACTTGTTGAGAGCTTTCTACTAGATGCAAGGAAGATTCTCTTAGAAGAGTTATATATACAGTAACCTTCTTTTCATAAGTGTTTCATGCCACCCATGCTGTAAAGATTTTTTTTCCTTTGTTCCATCCTTTCCTCCATGAAAGATATGTCAAGAATTGTATATAAGATCCACTACATGTTGTTTGATCCTTCATAGAATAGTAGGAACTCTTAGAAGAGTCTTCTAAGTTGATGTTAAACCATTCCTGGAAGAATAACTTGTGGCTGTCGACAGACAAAACCCAACTGTCGATAGGTATATTGCTTCCAGAACCCAGAATTCTAGAACAACCAGTAGATGTCGACAGATAGAAACCACTTGTCGACAGATGACAACTATCTATTGACAGCTACCTATAGCCTGTCGACAACTAAGGGCCAGATTCCAGAATCCAGTTCTGGATGAACAAGTAGCTGTCAACAGCCACCTTATGGCTGTCGACATCCATCAGTCTGTGGTGCTAACAAGAACCCATCCTTCCTCAGCCAGAGGTGGTACACTCTTGTACTATCCAACATGTTACCTTTCCACATTTCCTTGGATTCTAAACTAGTACACCATTGAGATGAATTATTAATCATCATCTACATTCAACCTTGGATTATCTTGAACATCTTCAATATGACTACATTTTCTTGAGATTATTAACATTGACTCATAAACCCGGTTACATTTGAGATTTTGAGTACCTATGTACCATACTTGAGTGTTTAACAGAAATGATTTGTGATGACAACTTTGGGTCTTTGGACTCAATTGAAATAAATGCCTGTGCAAGTTGGGTTGATCCAGTCCCGGGAGGAGCACTCGAATTCGTTTACTGGCTGTACGGAACGATAATGGATCTACTGGAGTTTGGCATTGCATCATACTTGCTTGATTGGTCATCATTTATTCAGTCATGAGTTGATTATGTACTTCTTACATAAACCAGAGTGTGATTACCATACTGAATTCTTTATGTACAAGCTTTATTCAATACTGTTATCAATCGTATGTATTGCCTAATTCTTTGGTTATCATAATCTTTTGATAAGAGGGTGAATCCTACTGGGCACAATTGCTCATTAAATCTTACTTTTTCAGGTGAACAGGATGAGCCTAGTTCTTAAGGGGGTGTGCTGAGCTGGTCAACAAATCGTTGGAATGCCATAGATTACCGTTTGAGGATTATAGTACAAATATAAATGTTATTTTGTTTTCTTTTTCTCACTCCTCCTGTGGATTGTAATGAGGAGTGTTTTGTATGTAAAGCTTCCGCTGTAAAGTTAACAGACGTTTATATAAGCATTGTTCTATTTCTTAAATTCATTTTCTGTCATTTTCTGATAAATAGATATTTATTAGGATGTGACAGTGACGTACCTGTATGTCGCGTTCATGCAAACAGAATCGCGACATCTGGATACGTCGCATTCTTGGATCTTGCCCGAAAATGCAGAAAACAGATACAACCATTCATGATAGACTTATAACTTGAAATCTAACGATCTCTAGACAAAACTTTGAACATGAAAAGTGTTGAGGACATCAAATAGAAGAGAATCATGGTTTTGGTTTGACCCAAAAAGACCTCGATTTGCATAAATCACAGCATAACCATGAAAAGCACTAAACTTGCACGACTTATGGAAAACGCTTAATACAACTAACATGCTTGATGGAAATTGTGCAAAATAGATGCAAAAGAAACTAGACTCGATATTCTTTCAGGTGGTATAAACCTTGTTTAGTTTTGTCCTGAGATCACCTACCTTCGAGTGGATCTAAAAGGGTCTTCTACTCAGGTCGTAGTAGAGAAAAGGTTGGAGAAGATGGTGTCCTCCTAGCCGTTCTCCTCCTCTCCCAGTGCTCAAGCTCGCCTCCACACGACCCCAACACAATGGTAAACTTCCCCCAAAAGTCTTAGGATGATTACTTATAGGATTAGGGTTTATTTCAAGTCCTAATGAAACTAGGAAGGGTGGGTTGCGATTTTTGCATGGTACCTTCCATGTATTGGGGATTCTCCTCCCAATTGGAGTAGCAATGCCATTAGGAAACACCCTCTCATGGCTAGGTCCAATTTTGATTGCTTTCTATGGCTAATTACCTTTGTTTTAGCCCTAATTTGCCCTTTCCTATTTTCTACATAATTATGGTTGCGAATTTTGGGTTTTATTATTATTGGGTCTTGTTCTTTGGCCCAATAAGAGTTGTGTTGGTCCCAACAAATCTAAATGGTTGATCCCACTTCTTGGGAGTTTAACACCGACATTTATTTATTTATTTAACATTCTTATTTATTTTGTTATTCCTAAAATTTTTAAATCCATAGATTTTTGGGCGTTACATAATGTGTTTCATGTTTCCATGCTCAGGAAGTATATGTACGATCCGACTCACATCATTCGCCATGAGGACTTAGTGCTGCATAAAGATATAACCTACGAAGAAAAGCTGATCAAGATACTAGATCAGAAAAGCAACAACTCAGGAACCGGCCTATTCATGTGGTGAAGGTTCTATGGAATAGTCGTGGAATGGAAGAAGCCGCATGGGAACTCGAAGGAACAATGAGGCGAAACTACCCTGACTTATTCGGTAAGACATTCTCCCTGTTACGATCATGTCTCACTTTTAGACTTGGTCTCAAGTCGGATTTTATTGTTAGCATCCTCAATCATCGTCACCTCCTGCTCCGTTTTGAGTCTCAAGAGGACTTCCTCCTAGTTCTTCACCGCAAAAGCCTCTATATAAAGGGTTATCTATCATTTCTTTTGTTGGTCGGCAACTTTTGATTTTGAGAAGGATCCTTCCATGATGCCGATCTAGGTTGGCTTTCCTGGTCTTCCTATGAGCTTGTTTAATGAAGATTATCTGTGTTCTATCGCCAACAACTTAGGTCGGGTTCTTCGGATCCATGAAGCTACTTTGGCCTGGACCCAGACTGCTGAAGCCTTAGTGTGTATAGATCTGGACATCGTTCTTCCCTTACAAGAGAAATTTTGGATTGGTTATGCCGACCAGGGTTTCTGGCAGAAGATTAACTACCATAGGGTGCCCTCTCTGTGCAAGTTCTGTAACTGTATCGGACACAGTGAAGAGTCTGGTTTCAAGAAAAATAAGAACAACCTGACTAAAAAGCCTGATGTTCTTGGTGCACCTGTCACACCCTGACGCAGAATATCGGAACGCGAGGCAGTTGCAAGTGAACGGTATAGAGCGAGTACTAGACATCAAACCATTGCACAATGAATAATACTAAAGAAAATTCATTTCATAATAATCTTTCAAATGTCTAGTTACAACCACTAATATCAGAACCATTCTATAGGGCCCAATTACATTGAAATAAAGCAAAAGACTAACTATGACTCCAACATATTGCTAGGGCGCTAGGGGACTTGTGACGTCACTCCTGGTCATCCCGTCCTCTTGAGTGTATAGTTCATCCTCGGACTCACCTGAGAACACAACGAAAAAACGCGGGTGAGCGATAATGCCTAGTAGGACTTAAATCACAATAGTCAAGCAAGCTTTAATAAATTATTTAAAAGGTAGAGTAACTAATGAGCGAAGCGAGTCAAGTAAAAGATAGCAGGATAGCACGTGAACGAAATAGTACAACTTTCAAATATAGCACAAGTGTCGAGTATAGCACAAAATAGCAAGATGGCCATAGCATAAATAGGACAAAGTATAGCAATAGCACAACGAGTATAGCACTTTGTTGTCAACGGACAACGAGAGAATATAGCACTTTTTTTCAATAGACAACGAGATAATATAGCACGTTTTGATTGTCATTTAGATAGTCGAAATAGATAGCACTTGAGTGTAATGCCAAACACTCTGATCATTTAACTCTCATGGGCACTAGCACTTTCGGGCGCACATCCCAAGACCAGATCGGGCCCTTTATATATTGCCAGGCATTGGTTATATTTTTATCTTTAGACAATCAGTCAATGGCCAATATAGAGTACCAAGAAATAGATGAGAGTACTAGATGAATAGACGAGATAGCAGAGTGAACGTGAATAGATGAGCGAGTAGAGTATAGATGAGAGCTAGTGGACATTGCACGCAACACATCGAGTAACTAGGTGATAGTAATAGTTGCACAACACACGCACGTGGTGTTGGCAGTCAGGTGGAACTCACTACCCTTCCACTGGCCATGTTAAGCACAGGTCCAGAGGTCCGGCGTGATTCAAGATAAGAGCGAACTTCTAATAGCCGTTTGGATCATATTGATCCCTAAAGGGTGTAATAGGTGTTAGGGTACAACCGGCTCATCGACCATGTGGGAATCCATGGATAGAGGAGACTTACGGAGGCCTTGAACAAAGACTCACTAGTCTGGCAGAAGGAGTATCTGACGGAGAGTTCGTCCAAGTCAAGAGAGTGTATATATAGAAACAATTGCTCGACATTCTAGAGGAATTCTAGAACAATGAAGCGTCGGTATCAGTGTTCCAAAACATCGCGAGAAACATATGCAAGTATATTTAAGAATGAGGCAATTTAATGACATAATTACCAGATAAATTGTGTAACATGTTCATGCCAATTAAGCCATATTTGGATGGTTCAAAGTGTGTGTGCATGTGAATAAGAAAATCATGGACAAGATAGATCATGTGATTGACTTAAATTATTTAAAATATATTCCGTATTTACAACTTCATTTTTCAGTGTTTAAAACAGTTAACAAGATATGGGAATAGCTGAAGAACACAAGACTTGCAAAAAGATGGGTTTCCTGCAAAAAGTCAGATCGCGACACACCTTAATGAGGGTCGCGACAGGGTCCACTGAGATCGTGACGGGGTCTTGTACAGGTCGCGACGGGCTTGTCGGTTCGGGCAGGCAGGTCGCGACGGGTCATGTGAGGGTCGCGACAGGCTCAGGCAGACCGGCAGCAGATCGCGACGACAGGCCCTATCACGATCAGATCGCGATAGAGGGCACTGTCACGATGGCCCTTGTGAACGCGGCCTATTGGGCCGTCGCGTTCACAGGGTCTGTGCCCGAGTCTGACAGGGAATAGGCATTACATGGGATTGCGGGCTAGAACTTACCCTATTTGACACAGGATGATTCAGAAAATCATAACTAATTGTACAAGCGATGAAAAATCATGAAATCAATTGCAAATTGTTCTAGACATGCATGTGTACTTACAATAAATAGGAATTTGAAAACAAACAGGGTTTCGACATGCTTTGGTCATGGTATTCATGAAGAACTTAGAACAGTACACAGATGAGATCAACGAATTAATTCGCATGATAGGATGGATGAAAATTAGGAATTTTAGGGGCAAAAGAAGTCTAACGACCATCAGAATCTCCAATAGAAATTTCGTGGCATGAGATCAAGTGTACAAGGAGAACAAGATTTAAAAAGGGGGTTCGGGGTCAAGATGAGTGCAGAACTTCGAAAAGTAAAAAGTAATTATTAACTCGGTGATAAATCATGAAACTTGATGGTATTGTTCTTGGTACATGGAATGATCTACAGTCAAAATCTCATTAGTTTTGCTCGTGAGAATGCCTACCTTTAATGGTTTTTCTCTTCTAGGGTTTGAACTTGAAGAACTCGGGGAAGAACTTGAGGGATCCTTCTTCTCCATGAATTCTCCTTCCCTTTGGCTCCTTCCCACATCCAGCAAACCCTTGGCACGAGCTAGGACCGTCTATGAGGGTTTTAGAGGAGTATTTAAGCATCTCCCCATTCTATTTCCTATTATGACTCTAATTCCTCCTATTTCCCTCTCCCCTTTTTAGGCATGAGATCTCCTAATTGGTTTAGGATGAGAGCTAATTTCGTAGGCAACTTATTTGGGTAGGTTTAGGAATCCAAATATAACTCAAATTGCTAATTTAATGCATTAAATACCTTTTATAATTAAGTATTATTTTAGTTACGAATTTAGGGTATTTTTTCCATTCCCTTTTAAAAATTCCTATTTTGGCCCACTAAATTCTATTGGGTCAATTTAATAAAGCCCATCACTTCTTTCTTTTAATGGGTTTTAGTAAATCTCTTTCCATTAATTCCTATTTAATTATTTTATTTTATTTGATTTTTAATAAATTTAATTAGTTTCTTTTTATATTATTAAATTTTTATTTTTCAAAAAACAGGTTGCTACATCCTCCCCTCTAAAAAGAATTTGGTCCCCAAATTCATATGATCATTATGGAGGGAATGTCTTACCGAAAAGATCGGGGGTAGTTCCGTCTGATGGTTCCTTCCAGTTCTTATATGTGGCTTCTTCCACACACGGTTATTCATAAGACTTTAACCACGTGGATGGGACGGTCCTGAGCTATTGTACCTTCCATTCCAGTATCTTGACTGGCTTTCTTCGTATGTCACATCCTGTTCAGCACCAGCTTTTCGTGGCGAATGATATGAGTAGGATCATATACATATTTCTTGAACATTGAGACATGGAACGCATTGTGTACACATGCCAAATCCGGTGGCAGTGCCAGTCGGTATGCAACTTCACCAATCCTTTTGAGTACTTCAAAAGGACCAATGCATCTAGGACTGAGCTTTCCTTTCACTCCAAATCTTTGGATGCCACGTGTAGGTGACACCTTTAAGAACACATGATCACCGACTTGGGATTCTAAGTCCCGCCTTCTTTTGTCGGCATAGCTCTTTTGTCTGAACTGAGTAGTCTTAAGCCGATCTCTAATCACTTGTATGTCCTTTGTGGTACATTGCACCATGTCCGGGCCTAACCACTGCTGTTCTCCAACCTCATTCCAGCATGCAGGAGATCTACAATTCCTTCCGTAGAGTGCTTCGAACGATGCCATCTTGATGCTCGCCTGGTAACTGTTGTTATAAGCGAACTCAATAAGGGATAGATGCTCGTTCCAATATCCTTGGAAGTCTATAGTGCAAGCTCTCAGTATGTCTTCCACTATTTGGTTGGTTCTTTCAGTTTGCCCATCAGTTTGTGGATGGAATTCGGTACTAAGTTGAGTTTAGTACCAGTGCACCTTGCAGTCCTTCCAAAATGAGATGTGAATCTCGGATCTCGATTCGAGACTATGGATGATGGAACTCCGTGCAGTCTCACTATCTCCATGACATATAGGGCAGCTAGTACCTCTACGACCACTTACTCTTATGGCTAGGAAGTGGGCAGATTTGGTTAGTCGGTCTACAAACCCATATGGCGTCGAGTCCACGCGAGTCTCTGGGTAAACCATGATGAAGTCCATGCCAATGCTTTCCCATTTCCATTCCAGAATATCTAGCGGTCTGAGTACACCAGGAGGGCGCAGGTGTTCCACTTTTACTTGTTGGCAAGTAAGGCAGTGTGCGGCATGTTCAGCTACCTCTCTCTTCATGTTCGGCCACCAAAATGTTCTTTCTTGATACATTTTAGTACCTCCAGGATGAATAGTATACTTGTCTTGTGAGCCTCATCCATTAATCTTCTCTTCAACTCTCATTGTGGGGAATGCATGTCCTTCCTTGAAAGGCAAGCCTTCCACCTTCGATCATAGCAAAGTCTGGTCTTTCGTCTAGAGTTTTCTTGACGCGAACTAAGAATGGATCATCATCTTGTTGAGATTTAATCTCCTCTAGTAGATCAGATTGAATCTTGATATTGGCAACCAAGACTCGATCATCCCTATGTTCAATATTTAAGTCTAACCTTGTGAATTGTTCTCGTAGTTGCATCTCTCCAAGGACTAGACTTGAAACAGATGCTATCGGCTTTCTACTAAGAGCATCAGCCATGAAGTTTCCCTTGCCTGGATGGTATTGGATGTTGAAGTCGAAATCTTTTAGGTATTCTAACCATCTTCTATGTCTCATGTTGAGTTCCTTCTGGGAGAATAAGTACTTCAGGCTTTTATGGTCTGAGTAGGTAGTGAACTTCTCCCCGTAGAGGTAATGTCTCCAGATTTTCAAGGCGAAGACAACGGCAGCCAACTCCAGATCATGTACGGGATAGTTGACTTCATGAGTCTTCAGTTGTCGAGAAGAGTAGGCGATGACTTTCTCCTTTTGCATTAGTACACACCCTAGCCCAATTCCCCCGAGGCATCGGTGTAGATAGAGAAACCTTCTCCCTCTATTGGCAGAGCGAGTATAGGTGCTGAGGTCAAGTACATCTTTCAACTGAGAGTCCTTGAGATTGGAAGGACATTTTCGAGCTAGAATTCACACTTGCTAAGCTTTGCGTACAGTTTTGTTATCTCGCAAGACTTGCATGCAATCTTCAGGTGTTTCTTCATGCTCTTCTTTGGTCTTTGAATAAATGAGATATCGTCGATGAAGACGACCACGAACTTGTCAGGTATGGCCGATATATGTTGTTCATGTGAGTTGCATAAAGGCTGCAGGAGCATTGGTTAGACCAAAAGGCATAACGACGAATTCATAATGTCCATACCTGCTTCTGAAAGCCGTTTTGAAGATATCGTCATTCTTGATCCTCATTTGTTGATAGCCAGATCGATGATCGATCTTGGAGAAATATTGAGCTCTGGATATTTGGTCGAATAGCTCATCGACCCTAGGCAATGGGTACTTGTTCTTGATGGTAAGCTGATTGAGTTGACGATAGTCGATGCATAGTCTCATCGATCCATCTTTCTTCTTGACGAATAGCACGGGTGCTCCCCATGGGGAAGTACTCGGTCTAATGAACCCCTTCTCTAATAGCTCCATCAGCTGCATCTTCAACTCCTTTAGCTCGACAGGTGACATCCGGTACGGTTGACGCGATACCGGGCTAGCTCGAGGGATCAACTCTATGGCGAAGTTGACATCACGTTCCGGAGGAATTCCTAGCAGATCTTCAGGAAACACATCAGGCTAATCCTGGACTATGTGGATGTCTTCTATCTTAGAACCCTTCTTTTCAACAACTATGGCTGCTAGGAAAGCAATGCATCCTTTCCTTATCATGTTGTGGGCCTTTATGGCGGAGATTAGAGACATTTGTCTTTTATCTCAAATCCAGAGAATGCCAATTAGGAAAGTCACTAAAAGTAACCTTCCCTTTCTTATAGTCGACACTTGCCCCATATATGGACACCAGTCGGCCCAAGATTACATCATAGCCTTCCATAGCATACACACCAGGTCGGCTTTTTAGGTTATGGTCTCCGATCATTCCATCGGCAGATGGAAAGTATTGTTCAATTTCTCCTTCTCTCCTAGTGGCGTTGTGATAGAGAACTCACAACCCATGGATATAGGTTTTTCAGTTAGGGTATCAGCAAAATGTTGAGATATAAATGAATGAGTTGCTCCAGTATCAAATAAGATAAATGCTGATAAGGAGAAAACTTGTAGAGTACCTTCTACCACACCACCATCCGTAGTGGGTTCCTCATCATGCAGGGCTTGCAGTCTTCCCTATTTCTTAGGCACATTAGGGCGCCTTTCATTCTCTTTCAGTAGCGGGCACTCGAGGATGCGGTGTTCGTGACTTCCGCAGTGCAGACATGCACCGACTTTCCTCCAGCACTCGTCAGCGATGTGACTTGGCTTGTCACAGTGCTTGCAGTTACTTTTTGTTGGAGTATTGGAGACTGGGATCTTGGGTTTCTTTTCTTGTCTAGGTCCCTCTGTGATGTTGAAGGGATGCTTCTTGCCATTGTTCGGCTTAGCAGATGACTATCCCGAGGTCATTTCCTTTTTCACGAACTTCCTTTTAATACGATCGGTGAAGTCCATAGCATCTTCCAGTAGCTAAACCTTCTTCACCATCTCGGCGTAGGTCTAGATGTCGAGAGGTGCCAGTTGGGTAATGTATTAAGGCTTAAGGCTGTTGAGGAAGCGCTTAGCCTTCATTCTCTTCGTGTTCACCAGGTGTTCAGCATACCTTGCCAGTCTAGAGAACTGGGCTTCATATTCGGCCACTGTCAGGCTCCTCTACTTAAGAGCAGCAAATTCGGCAGCCTTCCTTTCCTGGACGCGCTCCGAGAAATATTTGGAATTAAAAGCTTCTTTGAACTCGGTCCAGGTGAACTGACCATTAGCTCTGGTCGCTTCAACAGACTCCCACCAAGCGTGGGCATCCTTTTCAAGTTGGAATGTGGCCAGCAGCAGCTTCTCCCCTGCTGCACATTGCATGACATGGAAGATTCTTTCCGTTTCTTTGAGCTAGTGTTCTGCTTCATCCGGATCTGTGGATCCACTGAACCTATGTGGGTTCAGACTCCGAAAGTTACGATGCAGGTCGCCTGCCCCACGATTGCCACCTCTTTGGGTAGCTTGCACAATCGTGAGAGTAAGTTCTTGAATGCTCTGTTGCATGCCCCTCATTTGAGCACGTTCAGCAGTCATCTTGATGGCTTAGTTCCTACAAAAATAACTTATTGTCATGATGTTGATGTGAAATTTAATTTGTGCGTTTGTGAGTTCATTTTAGCTAGTTACCCTTGGCTCTAACCACGACTCACATAGGTAGGATAATTAACTCTAGTTGAGGCAGGTTTACCTAGATCATCCTATACTTAAGAATAACCCAGGCTCTGATACCACAAAACTGTCATGCCCCGACGCGAAATATCGGAACGCGAGGCAGTTGCAAGTGAACGGTATAGAGCGAGTACTAGACATCAAACCATTGCACATGAATAATACTAAAGAAATTCATTTCATTAAGACTTTAAATGTCTAGTTACAACCACTAATATTAGAGCCATTCTATAGGGTCCACATTACATGAAATAAAGCAAAAGACTAACTATGACTCTAACATATTGCTAGGATGCTAGGGTACTCGTGACGTCACTCCAAGTCATTCCCGTCCTCTTGACTGTATAGTTCATCCTCGGTCTCACTTGAGAACACAACGACAAATAATGCAGGGTGAGTGATAACGCCCAGTAGGACTTAAATCTCAGTAGTCAAGCAGGCTTTAAATAATTAATGCTTTAAAAGGTAGAGTAACTAATGATAGAGCGAGCGAGTCAAGTAAAAGATAGCAGGATAGCACTTGAACGAAATAGCACAACCTTCCAAATATAGCACAAGTGTCGAGTATGGCACAAAATAGCAAGATGGCCATAGCACAAATAGGAAAAAGTATAGCAATAGCACAACGAGTATAGCACTTTGTTGTCAACGGACAACGAGAGAATATAGCACTTTTTGTCAATAGACAACGAGAGAATATAGCACTTTTTTATTGTCATTTAGATAGTCGAGATAGATAGCACTCGAGTGTAATGCCAAACACTCTGATCATTTAACTCCCATGGGCACTAGCACTTTGGGGTGCACATCCCATGACCAAATCAGGCCCTTTATATATTGCCAGGCATTGGTTATATTGTTTATCTTTAGACAATCAGTCAATGGCCAATATAGAGTACCAAGAAATAGATGAGAGTACTAGATGAATAGATGAGACAGCAGAGTGAACGTGAATAGATGAGCGAGTAGAGTATAGATGAGAGCTAGTGGACATTGCACGCAACACATCGAGTAAACAGGCTATAGTAACAGTTGCACAACATGCGCACGTGGTGTTGGCAGTCAGGTGGAACTCACTACCCTTCCACTGGCTATGTTAAGCACAGGTCCAGAGGTCCAGCGTGATTAAAGATAAGAGCGAACTTCTAATAGCCGTTTGGATCATATTGATCCCTAAAGGGTGTAATAGGTGTTAGGGTACAACTGGCTCATCGACCATATGGGAATCCATGGACAGAGGAGACTTACGGAGGCCTTGAACAAAGACTCACTAGTCCGGCAGAAGGGGTATCCGACGAAGAGTTCGTCCAAGTCAAGAGAGTGTATATATAGAAACAAGTGCTCGACGTTCTAGAGGAATTCTAGAACAGTGGAGCGTCGGTATCGGTGTTCCAAAACATCGCGAGAAACGTACACAAGTATATTTAAAAATGAGGCAATTTAATGACATAAATTACCAGATAAATTATGTAACATATTCATGCCAATTAAGCCATATTTGGATGGTTCAAAGTGTGTGTGCATGTGAATAAGAAAATCATGGACAAGATAGATCATGTGATTGACTTAAATTATTTAAAATATATTCCATATTTACAACTTCATTTTTCATTGTTTAAAACATTAACAAGATATGGGAATAGCTGAAGAACAACAAGACTTGCAAAAAGATGGGTTTTCCAGCAAAAAGTCATATCGCGACACACCCTCATGAGGGTCGCGACAGGGTCCATTGAGATCGCGACGGGGTCTTGTACAGGTCGCGACAGGCTTGTCGGTTCGGGCAGGCAGGTCGCGATGGGGTCATGTGAGAGTCGCGATGGGCTCAGGCAGACCGGGCAGCAGATCGCAACGATAGGCCCAGTCACGATGAGATCGCGACAGAGGGCACTGTCACGATGGCCCTTGTGAACATGGCCTATTGGGCTGTCGCATTCACAAGGTCTGTGCCCGAGTCTGACATGGAATAGGCATTACATGGGATTGCGGGCCAGAACTTACCCTATTTGACATAGGGTGATTCATAAAATCATAACTAATTGTACAAGCGATGAAAAATCATGAAATAAATTGAAAATTGTTCTAGACATGCATGGGTACTTACAATAAATAGGAATTTGAAAACAAACAGGGTTTTGACATGCTTTGGTCATGGTATTCATGAAGAACTTAGAACAGTACACAGATGAGATCAACGAATTAATTCGCATGATAGGATGGATGGAAATTAGGGCTTTTAGGGGTAAAAGAAGCCTAACGACCATCAGAATCTCCAATAAAAATTTCATGGCATGAGACCAAATGTACAAGGAGAACAAGATTTAACAAGGGGGTTTGGGGTCAGGATGAGTGCAGAACTTCGAAAAGTAAGAAGTAATTATTGACTCGGTGATAAATCATGAAACTTGAAGGTATTGTTCCTGGTACATGGAACAATCTACAGTCAAAATCTCATTAGTTTTGCTCGTAAGAATGCCTACCTTTAATTGTTTTTCTCTTCTAGGGTTTGAACTTGAAGAACTCGGGGAAGAACTTGAGGGATCCTTCTTCTCCATGAATTCTCCTTCCCTTTGTCTCCTTCCCACGTCCAGCAAACCCTTGGCATGAGCTAGGGCCGGCCATGAAGGTTTTAGAGGAGTATTTAAGCATCTCCCCATTCTATTTCCTATTATGACTCTAATTCCTATTTATTCTGAATTTCCTATTTCCCTCTCCCCTTTTTAGGCATGAGATCTCCTAATTGAGTTAGGATGGGAGCTAATTTCATGGGCAACCTATTTGGGTAGGTTTAGGAATCCAGATATAACTCAAATTGCTAATTTAATGCATTAAATACCTCTTTTATAATTAAGTATTATTTTAGTTACGAATTTAGGGTATTTTTCCATTATTCTCCTTTAAAAATCCTATTTTGGCCCACTAAATTCTATTGGGTCAGTTTAATAAAGCCCATCACTTCTTTTCTTTTAATGGGTTTTAGTAAATTCTCTTTCCATTAATTTCCTATTTAATTTATTTTCTTTATTTGATTTTCTAATAAATTTAATTAGCTTTCTTTTTATATTATTAATTTTTATTTTTTGAAAAATCCAGGTTGCTACAACACCTGTTCTTGTTCCCTCTGTTAATGAATGGAAGCCTGTTCGTGGGAGGAAACCAAACATGGTGGCGTCTGAGGTTCCTGTTAGTAATGCGTTTGAACACTTACGGGAGGGTGTTTTGGAACCTCCGGTGAATCACTAGGATAAAAGTATTTTCAAGCAAGTTGAGCCTGTTGTGGAGGACGATGTTCATGTTCTGGGGCCCCAGGATGATGGTGAAGTGGTACCAGTTAATCAGCTCCTAGACCCGTCCAAGTCAAGTTCCAGTTCTCTCAATGTTATGTCCAATGGTTTGCTATCGACCTTAGGCGACATGGATGTGAATTTACATTTGCATGACGATAAGTCTATCCAGGACCAGGGTCCTGGCATGGGAGGTTCTGGAACTGTTATGTCCTATGGCTTGCCGTCACCTTCGGTGACAAGGATGTGAATTTACGTGTGCATGGCGATATGTCTGTCCAGGGCCAGGGTCCATGCATGGGCGGTACTGGAGATGTTGTTTCCATCTCTCCGGTGGCATTTGGTTATCCGGTCACTGGAGCTTTGGACGGTGAGGAGGAACACTTGCCTGTGCATGGGTCTTCCATTAGAAGCCCAACTGCAATGTTACCTTGCATCGAAACGTCCATATCTATTGTTTCGCAAAAGGCAACTGTTGAAAATCTTCTAATGCCTTATGTGGATGTTTCTAAGGATGGCAGTATCCTATTAAATGACGGTATCTATACTAGATCTAAGGCTAAAGCGGCTGCGATGCAAAGTGGGTATGTTTCCTCATGATGCCTCATATGCTGTTTTGGAATATTCGAGGCCTCTCTAACCTGGCCTCCGAACGTGCCCTCAAGCTAATGGTGAAGAAGTACAAGTTGCAGTTTCTTGCTATCTTTGAACCTAAGACGAGTGTCACGTCCCGAGCGTTACGTAGCGGATATTAATAATAATGCAGAACAATTCGAGTCGATATCTCGAGACGTGAACAGTCGGCAAATAAGCCTCTAGCTAGCACGCACTAAATGTATAACAACATACATCATCATAATAGGGCCCTAATATTGAACTCAACTATTCTTGTATTCAAATCTCAACTCATTGTATTCCAAATGGAAACTATTACAGGACTAAGACTCAATAAAAAGGAAAATTATATTTATTCCTCACTTCCTACTACATGAGTCTAACACTCAAAGCAAACTACTATAACTAGACTCATAGTTGGGACGCTCTTCACTCGGATGCATTCCCATCCTCGACTTGTTCTTCCTCTTGAATGTCATAGTCACCTAGATTGGGTAAAAGTAGGGGATGAGCAAACTAGCCCAGTAAGATTTATATCTCAATGTGCGGGCAATGATATAGTGATTAACAATTTAGAACTAGGTAAGCACGATGAATGTCATGATATGCATGTGCGAATAAAACTCGTTAAAACATGATACATAGAACAAGCTAGATAGAGTGATCATGATATAACAAGATCTAGAACGAGATGACAAAATAGAACTAGGAATAGATCACTCTGTACAAGCATGCAAGATTTCACTTGATGTCAATAGTTTTCAAGAACGCAAGATATCACTAATTGCAATAAATGCAGGATGGTCATACCACGCAAGCAAGCAAACACGCACGAGCATGATCATGTAACACTAATCAGGCATGTAGACACTAATGTACAACAAGAAAAGATCCATCGAGAATGTACACCAGGACACGTGTATGTGGTTATTGTATCTATCATTCAACACGACACGCATGACTCCCAGCGCAGATGCAACGCCAGTAATCATTATACCCCATGGTTAACAGTATATTTATGACTCTCTGTCTTTAGGGCTAGACTGGAGCCCTTGGACACTCGTCGTGCCCGGTCAGCATCTCACTTAAATTTTAAATGTAGATACCCACAGTCATTAATAATGGCCAATGAGAGTTTCAATAAGTAAGCATGTGTAATGTCATGTTCATGATGATGATGAGAGCAAGTAATACGTAAATTGAACATGATTTCATGACAACAATGGTCAAGAGATAAATTTGGCAGCATAACGGTACGATTTATACTTTAGTTCAATCTTTACATTAATGGCTTTAGTCTAGATTGTCAATCACATTCACGAGAACAAGAAGAGAAAGGAAGTGCATGCTATCTCCAGGGAACTTTAATGGTACAACCAACTCGTCGGCCATATGGGAATCCATGGTCAGAGGAGATTTACGGAGGCCTTGGAGAAAAGGTTGCTAGTCTACCGATTCGGAATGACCGGTAGAGAGTTTCCAAATTCCCAAGAAAGGGCTGCCTAGAAGTGCAAGTGTGTAGTGATGTACGTGTCTCAATTCACGGTCTCAAACTCGCAGAAAACACTTAACATGATGGCATGCAATGGATAATGCATTTAACTACACATGGGTTTACAAGATTTTAAGATAATAATTATCATTTAAATCAAGCTAGAACGGTAACAAGAGTAAATCACAAGTTTCATGAATGATCATATCATTAAGAAGTAATTAGAATATATTCATGTAATTAAGGCTTTTTAAATGGGTTAATCACTTTTAGGCCATTAAATAAACCATCATGCAATGATCAGACCTAAGACATGTGAATTACACACTAAATATCATATTTAAACAGACCTCAGGTATAGTAATAAGTTTTGTAAAAGAAATAGGTGGGGTTTCATGAAAAATCCTGAGGTCGCGACGGACCCTTGTAAGGATCGCGACAGGGTCAGATTAGAACGCGACAAGGGGATGTGAAGAACGCGACAAGGCAGTCAGAACAGGCAGAGAGATAGCGACGGGCGCTCGTCACGTTCAGAACGCGACGGGTTTGCTGTCGCGACAAGACCTCAGAATGTGGCCTATCGGGCCGTCGCGTTCACAGGGTCTGCGCCTAAATCCGACAGAGAAAGGACAGTGCTTTGGATTGGACCAGACTTTCCTTATTTTGACATAGGGTTGTTCTAAAATTAAGAACAAATTGTACAGTGCATGAAAAATCACGAAACTAGTTTTAAACCACCTAGACATGCAAGGGTGCTTCAAGTAAATCGAAATTAGAAAACAAGGATGGTTTCGATAGGCTTTAATCAAGTCAAACACAAACATAAAACCAAGTGCAACCTAAAAACGTAGTATCATGCAGTGACCCTCTTACCATGCGTATAACTCTCTAACTATTGACATTTAGACAAAACGTTCAACACAAGACATGACTAGGACAACTATTAGAAAAACTTTCATGTTGAAGGTTTGCTCTAATTCGGTTTTAAATCACATGCAACATATGAAGAACGGGAAAAGCCCTAACAATGCGCGACTTTGGCAAAACGCTTAAAATCTACTCATTGAAATTGGATGAAACTAGTGGGAAACGAAAGTTAACTTGATTATCTACACATTGGTATAGGATATGTTAAGGTTTGGTCCGACAAAACCTACATTCTGGGTTGAAGAAGTCCCATTTTTCTAGAAAACTTGTGTTCAGACCATTTGGAGGAAAACGCTTAATACTCCATGTATACTGCATAGAAGTTGGGCATTCCAGTTTAGCCTTGACCCTCTTTCCAGGGTATAGGCCTTGCAAATTTTGGTTATGGTTTGACTCACCTTTGGTCGACTTCAAGTAGATGATTTGTGCAGGTCGCAGCAGACGAGAAGGGGAAGAAGAACGGCTTGGTGTGGACGATCTCCTGCTTCCCAGCTGCCAAGAACTTCCCCACACGACCCCAACAAGATGTAAACTCGTCCCCAAGCGTTTGGTGAAGAGTATTTAAGCATCCATGGTGTTTAGGAGTCCTATTGTAAGTAGGAAAGAAGAGTTGCGATTTTGACATATTAGTTTCCTAATTTGAGGATCTCTTCCTCCATTAGAGTGTATGAGGCTTTAGGAAACCTCCTCTCATAGTTAAGCATGAATTTGGGTTGCCAAGAATGCATGTTCTCATCCCAATTCAACTCTAATTGCCTCTTTCTAATTTCAGCTTACTTAAGCTACGAATTTCCATGCATTTTCTTGCTTCATTTGATTTTTGAGTCATATGTGGTCCATTGGCCCAATTAAGATATTGGGTCATTAATATATAATGTTGGAAGTCTTTCCAACACTTTTATTTAATTTTTGGTTGCGTCGTATTTCCGTGTTAACGGTTTTCCGACTTGTTTCCTAATTTGGATAATCGGCCACAATAATTCTTAAAGCTAGCCCAAATGATTTTTATTGAACCAAATTTCTTGATGGGTCATTAGAGAATATTATTTGAAGTCCATATATAATTTTTATTTAATTTTCTGACTCATCCAAGTACGTGTGATAATGATTTTCCGAGTTATTCATGAATTACGATAATAAGTCGTAAAACACTTTAAACTTGGCTAATCCAATTTTTCTTGGCATAAATTTCTTTGTGAAACTTTTAGTAAAAATGTTTGAGGTTGATTTATAATTTTTACGGATTTTTTTGTTGTGTTTTAGCACCTACGATAGAGGTACGTATGTTTTAAATAATCTGATATTATGGAAATTATTTATTTCCATTTATTCATATTTTTACTTATTAAATTTTTCGGGGTGCTACACCCTCCCCCACTTAAGAGAATTTGGTCCCCAAATTCATAGATCATTAATTGGCTTTCGATAGTTATGATCCTTGAGTTGGTTTCAGATTTAATTCCTCTAACTTGTTTCAATCATCGTGGATGCTAGTCCAACAACCTATGGCTACCCATATTATTCATTTGGTTCCTTCCACTCCTATTTTCCTTTCACGGTTGTTATAACTCCATCTTGATCCACCATATGAACTATGGTATAATTACTAGATTATTCCTTTCTAATTTCTCCTTAATGATCTCCCCCACTTAGAAATGTACTAATAAGAAAACATCATAAGATCAGTCTAAGGGGTTTAACAATCATACCTCCTTCCAGGAGCTCCGCTTGCGTTATTGCATTCACGTGTCTTGCACGCTTTACCCCTCCTTGGTTCCTTCCAACTTGGTCTTTTAGCATGGGACAGTTCGGTATACGATGTTCATGACTCCCACATCGCAAGCAAGCCCCGGCCTTCTTCCAGCACTTGTCCACTTGGTGCCCAGGCTTGTTGCAAAATTTACAATACTCCACGGTCATTGTTTCTTCTACTTTGATCTTTTTCTCCATGCCATAGTCATTCCCAGTGGTTGGCCTTTTGTTGTTGTTATATTGGGGAAAGTTCCAGTTGTATCGACTGCTCCCCTTTTTATAAAGGTCGGCTTTGAGATGTCCTTTCCCCTCATGCCTTCCACCTTAGCCATAGTATCTTCTACCAGTTGAGCTCTTTGGACCATCTCAGTGTAGGTTTGGATGTTGTGTGGTCCGAGCTTTTCAATGAACATGGGCCTGAGCCCATCCATGAAACGGTTAGCCTTTAGTCTTTCAGTTCCCACCAGGTGTGGGGCATACACAGCCAGACGCGCGAACTGAGCATCATACTCAGCCACGGACATTCCTTTCTGCTTCAGTACGGCAAACTCCGCTGCCTTCTTTTCCTTAACTCTTTCAGAGAAGTATTTTCCTCAGAAGATCTCCAGAAATCCTGCCTACTCCAGTTCGCCAACATTAGGCAGGTGGGCCAATGTGGCCTTCCACCATGCTCGGGCATCCTTAGTGAATTGAAAAGTGGCCAGTACCACCTTCTCCCTGTTCGTGCATTGCATGACTTGGAAGATCCTTTCTATCTCCTCCTGCCAGTTTTCTGCCTCGTCTGGATCAGGGGATCCAGAGAAACGAGGAGGGTTTAAACTCCTAAAATTTCGGTGCAGAT
Source organism: Colocasia esculenta (assembly GCA_014218235.1). Classification (NCBI taxonomy): domain Eukaryota; kingdom Viridiplantae; phylum Streptophyta; class Magnoliopsida; order Alismatales; family Araceae; genus Colocasia; species Colocasia esculenta. Next base: position 78,878,812 of record CM024761.1, on the reverse strand, counting down.
CACCGGCTCCGTTCCTAGCTGTGGCAGCCTGATTTCCAGCCTGAACTACATTTTGTAATGTCGTTAGACCAGCCACAGTGTCTTGCATAGCTTGCCACTGGTTGCGAGCCATTACAGTTGAGTGAGAGAGTTATGAGGGTTCCTGAGAAAAGGATGGAGACCAATTAATGTCTCTAGATATATTATAAGAGTCCATGGGTAGGAGTGTCTAATTCTTTCTAGCATATACCCAGTCTCTATCCATTCTCACCAGGTACTATATTTAAGTTCCATGACCTAGGTTCCATAGGTATCTCCTAATCCTGAGACATATATCCTATTTGGATTTCCTAGGCTCTAATACCACTAAACTGTCACGTCCTGAGCGTTACGCAACGGATATTAATAATAATGCGGAACAATTCGAGTCGATATCTCGAGACGTGAACAGTCGGCAAATAAGCCTCTAGCTAGCACGCACTAAATGTATAACAACATACATCATCATAATAGGGCCCTAATATTGAACTCAACTAATCTTGTATTCAAATCTCAACTCATTGTATTCCAAATGGAAACTATTACAGGACTAAGACTCAATAAAAAGGAAAAGTACATTTATTCCTCACTTCCTACTACATGAGTCTAACACTCAAAGCAAACTACTATAACTAGACTCATAGTTGGGACGCTCTACACTCAGACGCATTCCCATCCTCGACTTACTCTTCCTCTTGAATGTCATAGTCACCTAGATCGGGTAAAAGTAGGGGATGAGCAAACTAGCCCAGTAGGATTTATATCTCAATGTGCGGGCAATGATATAAGTGATTAACAATTTAGAACTAGGTAAGCACGATGAATGTCATGATATGCATGTGCGAATAAAACTCGTTAAAACATGATACATAGAATAAGCTAGATAGAGTGATCATGATACAACTAGATCTAGAACAAGATGACAAGATAGAACTAGTAATAGATCACTCTGTACAAGCACGCAAGATTTCACTTGATGTCAATAGTTTTCAAGAACGCAAGATATCACTAATTGCAATAAATGCAGGATGGCCATATCACGCAAGCAAGCAAGCACGCACGAGCACGATCATGTAACACTAATCAGGCACATAGACACTAATGTACAACAAGAAAAGATCCATCAAGAATGTACACCAGGACACGTGTATGTGGTTATTGTATCTATCATTCAACACGACACGCATGACTCCCAGCGCAGATGCAACGCCAGTAATCATTAAACCCCATGGTTAACAGTATATTTATGACTCTCTGTCATTGGGGATAGACTGGAGCCCTTGGACACTCGCCGTGCCCGGTCAGCATCTCACTTAAATTTTAAATATAGACAGCCACAGTCATTAATAATAGCCAATGAGAGTTTCAATAAGTAAGCATGTGTAATGTCATGTTCATGATGATGATGAGAGCAAGTAATACGTAAATTGAACATGATTTCATGAAAACAATGGTCAAGAGATAAATTTGGCAGCATAACGGTACGATTTATACTTTAGTTCAATCTTTACATTAATGGCTTTAGTCTAGATTGTCAATCACACTCACGAGAACAAGAAGAGAAAGGAAGTGCATGCTATCTCCAGGGAACTTCAATGGTACAACCAACTCGTCGGCCATGTGGGAATCCATGGTCACAGGAGATTTACGGAGGCCTTGGAGAAAATGTCGCTAGTCTACCGATTCGGAATGATCAGTAGAGAGTTTCCAAATTCCCAAGAAAGGGCTGCCTAGAAGTGCAAGTGTGTAGTAATGTACGTGTCTCAATTCACGGCCTCAAACTCGCGGAAAACACTTAACATGATGGCATGCAATGGACAATGCATTTAACTACACATGGGTTTACAAGATTTTAAGATAATAATTATCATTTAAATCAAGCTAGAATGGTAACAAGAGTAAATCACAAGTTTCATGAATGATCATATCATTAAGAAAGTAATTAGAATAATATTCATATAATTAAAGCTTTTTAAATGGGTTAATCACTTTTAGGCCATTAAATAAACCATCATGCAATGATCAGACCTAAGATATGTGAATTACACGCTAAATATCATATTTAAACAGACCTCAGGTATAGCAGTAAGTTTTGTAAAAGAAATAGGTGGGGTTTCATGAAAAATCCTGAGGTCGCGACGGACCCTTGTAAGGATTGCGACGGGGTCAGATCAGAACGCGGCAAGGGGATGTGAAGAATGCGACAAGGCAGTCAGAACAGGCAGAGAGATAGCGACGGGGCACTCATCACGTTCAGAATGCGACGGGTTTGCTATCACGACAAGACCTCAGAACGTGGCCTATCGGGCCGTCGCGTTCACAGGGTCTGCGCCTAAATCCGACGGAGAAAGGACAGTGCTTTGGATTGCGGACCAGACTTTCCCTGTTTTGACACAGGGTTGATCTAAAATTAAGAACAAATTGTACAGTGCATGAAAAATCAAGAAACTAGTTTTAAACCAACCTAGACATGCAAGGGTGCTTCAAGTAAATTGGAATTAGAAAACAAGGATGGTTTCGATAGGCTTTAATCAAGTCAAACACAAATGTAAAACCAAGTGCAATCTGAAAACATAGTATCATGCAGCGACACTCTTACCATGCTTATAACTCTCTAACTATTGACATTTAGAAAGACGTTCAACACAAGACATGACTAGGACAACTAGTAGAAAAACTTTCATGTTGTGGGTTTGCTCTAATTCGGTCTTCAATCACATGTAACATATAAAGAACGGAAAAGCCCTAACAGTGCGCGACTTTGGCAAAACGCTTATAATTCAAAATCTACTCATTGAAATTTGATGAAACCAGTAGGAAATGAAAGTTAACTTGATGCTCTACACATTGGTATAGGATATGTTAAGGTTTGGCCCGAGAAAACCTACCTTCTAGGTTGAAGAAGTCCCGTTTTTCCATAAAACCCATGTTCAGACAATTTGGAGGAAAACGCTTAATACTCCATGTATACTGCATAGAATTTGGGCATTCCACTTGGGTTAGAACGTAGACTTGACCCTCTTTCCAGGGGTATAGGCCTTACAAGGTTTGGTTATGGTTTGACTCACCTTTGGTCGACTTCAAGTGGACGGTTTGTGCAGGTCGCCGCAGACGAGAAGGGGAAGAAGAACGGCTTGGTGTGGACGATCTCCTGCTCCCCAGCTGCCAAGAACTTCCCCACATGACCCCAACAAGATGTAAACTAGTCCCCAAAGTTTTGGTGAAGAGTATTTAAGCATCCATGGTGTTTAGGAGTCCTATTGTAACTAGGAAAGAAGAGTTGCGGTTTTGACATATTAGTTTCCTAATTTGAGGATCTCTTCCTCCATTAGAGTGTATGAGGCTTTAGGAAATCTCCCCTCATAGTTAAGCACGAATTTGGGTTGCCAAGAATGCATGTTCTCATCTCAATTCAACTCTAATTGCCTCTTTCTAATTTCAGCATATTTAAGCTACGAATCTCCATGCATTTTCTTCCTTCATTTGATTTTTGGGTCATATGTGATCTATTGGCCCAATTAAGATATTGGGTTATTAATATATAATGTTGGAAGTCTTTCCAACACTTTTATTTAATTTTTGGTTGCGTCGTATTTCCGTGTTAACGGTTTTCTGACTTGTTTCCTAATTTGGATAATCGGTCACAATAACTCTTAAAGCTAGCCCAAATGATTTTTATTGAACCAAATTTCTTGATGGGTCATTAGAGAATATTATTTGAAGTCCATATATAATTTTTATTTAATTTTTTGACTCATCCAAGTACGTGTGATAATGATTTTCCGACTTATTCATGAATTACAATAATAAGTCGTGAAACACTTTAAACTTGGCTAATCCGATTTTTCTTGGCACAAATTTCTTTGTGAAACTTTTAGTAAAAATGTTTGGGGTTGATTTATAATTTTTACAGATTTTTCTGATGTGTTTTAGCACCTACGATAGATGTACGTATGTTTTAAATAATATGATATTATGGAAATTATTTATTTCCATTTATTCAGATTTTTACTTATTAAATTTTCCGGGGTGCTACAACGAGTATCAGTAAGGCTTCACGTCTTTGCAATTATCTGTGTATGGATTATCACGTTGAAGAGATTCTGGACAAGTCCAAGATTTGGATATTTTATAATAAGCCTTTCTCTTTTAAATTGTCTACTCATTCTTCTCATCATGTTTCGGGTATGATCTTCCAAGGTGATTCACCTCCGCTCTTTGTTTCATCTATTTATGTTAGCTGTGACTATCATGACAGAAGATGTTTGTTTGAGGACCTTCTGGAACTGGCTGATACTGTGAATGTTCCCTGGGTGGTTGGGGTGATTTTAATGCCGTTGTTCATTCTGCTGAGAAGAAAGGTGGTCTTATGCATAACACTACTTCTACTCTTGACTTTGATGCTTTCATTTCGGCGTCTGCGATACTGGTTGTTAGGTTCAAGGGTTCTCCTTATACTTGGTCTAATAACCGAGTTGGCAACCATGTGATTAAAGCTAGATTGGACAGAGTTCTTGTTAACAGTTTGTGTCATGTCAATTTCCCAGGGATTAGCATCCAGCATCTTCCTCGTGGTCCCTCTGATCATGCTCCTCTTTTAATCAATCTACATATATCTAACTCCCAGCCCTCGCGATTCATCTTTTAGAATATGTGGTCGACTCATGATACTTTTCTGAATTGCGTTAGCCAAGCTTGGACAGACCATGACTTGATGTTTCCTAACCCTTTCTACAAGCTTCAGGCTAAGCTCAAGGTTGTCAAAGTCCCTCTCAAACTCTGGAATAAAAATGTGTTTGGTTATATTGATGATAACATCAAGAGAGCTGAGGAGCAAATTGTGTTGAAACAAGAGATTTTTTATTCTTCTCCTACTGTGGAACACCGCTCTGACCTTAACAAAGCCAATGCCAATCTTAGGCAGATCCTTCATTTCCAGGAGATTTTTTGGTGTCAGAAATCTAGAGTTAAATGGCTGGAAGAGGGTGATCGTAACACAGCATTTTATCATGCTGCTGTCCAGGGTCGTCGCACTAGAAATTTTATTCACGGAGTTAAGATTAATGAAGCTTGGTGTGATGAGAAAGAAGTGCTTATGGAGGAGGCTGAGCGTTTCTTTAATAATTTTCTTACTTCTGAGGACCATGGTGTTGATAATAACCTCTTACACTCCATTCCTAACCTTATTTCTGATGATGATAACCATTTGCTTACTGCCATGCCTACTGCCGTGGAGGTTAAATTAACTGTTTGGAACATGAATGGTGATAGCGCTCCAGGACCAGATGGCTTCTCAGGGAATTTTTATACTTCGTGTTGGGATATTATTGGCATGAATGTTGTTGATGCAGTTCAGGGTTTCTTTGCTAGCTACCCTCTTCCGAAAGGGGTCTCTTCTTCTATTATTGCTCTCATTCCTAAACTCGAAAATCCAAGCAGCTACAGTCACTACCGCCCCATCAACCTATGTAATTTTAGTTATAAAATTGTGTCTTCTATCATTAGCAATAGGCTTACAACTGTTCTGCCTTCAATTTTCTCTTTGAAGTAGGGTGCCTTTGTTAAAGGGAGAAATATCATGGACAATATTTACTTGGCTAGATAGCTGGTCTCTGACCTTGGCAGGAAAGTTTTGTTGCCAAGTTGACGAGCCCAGAGGGGGGGTGAATGGGTCTTTAAAAATTAATCTAGAAGATACATGTAACTAAAAACATTCACACAAACGTTCTTCGAAGTAGGTTAGTGACAGTTAGTTGAAATAACAAACACACAAAGAAGACAATCACACAACACAAGGTTTATCCTGGTTCGGACCTCCTTTCCTTAGGAGTCCTACGTCCAGTCCCTGAGCAACAACTCAGGATTTCACTAACTAGGGTACAGTCCCCCTAAGGACGCTACAACACCCAGCTCAACTGGTCTTCCTTCACACCCGAAGGGAACAACACCCTGGATACCACACCAGGTCTTCCTTCACAACCGAAGGGAACAACACCCTGGATACCACACCAGGTCTTCCTTCACAACCGAAGGGAACAACACCCTGGATACCACCAGGTCTTCCTTCACAACCGAAGGGAACAACACAAAGAGAGTGAATGAAATTCAAGGCCCTAGATCAAGCTTTTGATAAGCAAGGATCTGAAGCAACTAGAACTGAGAGCAAAGAGATTTAAACAAGGCACACTCTCAGAACTATACAGGCTCTCTCAAGATTTTCACAAACTAGTGGAGAGCAAAAGAGCAAAAGCTAAGTGGAATGAAGGTTCTTGGCTCTGGACTTTCTTCAGAAGAATTTGAATGCTTGAATACGCGATATTTTGTCTTCTATTCTTCTGACTTGAATTTATATCTTCAATTTGAAATGTAGACGTTGAAGTGTCCGTTGTCTCTCTTTTGAGTAGTCGTTAGACTGAATGACATCTGGAGTCTTGGAAGCTTCCAGTCAACAGTCTTTTGATTACTTGAGCACGCAAAGAGATAGATCTTCAGAAATATATGTTGGCTTCTATTTGTTTAACGTTGTACTATAAAGCTAGTTCAGAGGTCTGCACAAATGTCAAACTCAAATAGCAGACAGCTAAGCTGTCTCTGATGTCAGTCAATGTTAGTAGCAATAGACATGGAAATAGTAATGCCAAATAGCTTAAGTCTAAAGGACGTTATCAGAGTAGGCACGATAAAGGATGATATGGTCTGCATGCATGCAGAGATATGTTCAGATCTCATAAATGCAAAAGCGTCAAAGAGATGTCTACGTGGACTTTGAGTCATTATGACAAGCAAGTCGTTACGAGTTTCTAAAGAAATCGTTACGGTAACTTATAGAGTCGTTGTGACGAGCAAGTCGTTACGGGCTCTAAAGAAATTGTTGCGACAACTTATAGAGTCATTGCGACAGGCAAGTCGTTACGGGCTCTAAAGAAATCGTTACGGTAACTTATAGAGTCGTTGTGATGAGCAAGTCGTTACGGGCTCTAAAGAAATCGTTACGGTAACTTATAGAGCCGTTGTGACATCGACTTGTTTGAAATAACATGACTTTTCAGTCTTATAAGGAAATCGTTGCGATCACTTATAGAATCGTTACGGCATCAATTTGTTTGAAACAACATGACTTTTAAGCCAGAAAGGAAATCGTTATGATAATTCTATTGAAATCGATATGCTTATAAAGAAATCGTTATGGCCTTCAATAGAAGTTGATATGGACTTAGAGAAATATCATGTTGAAAAGATTAAGGCTTCAGAAAAGTAATGCATACCTTTATTGGCTTGTTTGACCTTGGTATTTTTCTTGTGCTTAAAACTTATGAAATAATCATTAGATATAATTGATAAACTTTTGTTTGGTTTTTTTAATCATCAAAATATATATGTAATTAATTAAAATTACATGGGGACAGACTGGTCATCAATCTCCCCTTTTTGGTGACGACAAAACTGAACAATAAGTAAAAATGCATATAGATGTTTCAGACATAAGTTTTTTTCCCCCTTTTTGTCATTAAGCAAAAAGACAATCTTCGACAAAGAAAGAAGAGAGAAAGAGAACAGGAGTATACAAAGAAGGGCATTTCATTAACTTTGTGGAGGTAATGGTAAATAGAAGGCATGAGACAGAAGAGAGGCAAAATGGGAGATGGTTTCCCATGCCTGTGCTTCCTGCTCTTCAAAAAGAGTTTTGAAGACTCCAAAGGATACAGAGTAGGAGGGTCCCATAGTGGAAGCCATCCTTTTGAGATGAAGATCTAGGTGTTGATAGAGAAGGTCAGCATATGCATTCTTGTCCATGTTCATCTTGAGAAATCGACGAGTCTCAAAGCTGGCACAGGTGAGGAATTGGTCCATGGTGACAGGATAATGGTTGTGGTTATCTCTGAGAGCTTTGTGCATAGCCACATACACTTTGTATCTTTCCTCCCAGACCTTGAAGGGGTCATCAACAAGATGAATGGAGTTCATATCTAGGAAAGTAGCTGGAGAAATGACTGGTTTGCCTTCTCTGGCCTGAACTTCATTGATTTCAAATAGTTGCTGAGCTGACAGGGGGTAGAACTTGGACCATTCAGAAGATGTCAGCCTTTCACATTCAGACAGAATAGGGGCTAGAACTTCAACACTTACATGCCCCTGGTGATATTCCCTAAACAGAAATCTAGAAAAAGCAACCAGGCAGCCTTTCTGAACTTTAATTCTGCCCATTACTCTGGCAAAACGTTCAAAGATGATGGATCCTACAGAGGACTCCATAACTAGAAAGTGAATTTGAGGAAGGACTATCTCTTCAGGTACTTGGAGGGTAGCAAAATCTACCTGAACATCTGAAGTTTGAGAGATATCCGGAGTCAGAGCTGAAATGGCCCTTTTGAACTGACTGAGCTGAACCTCTGGAAGGCTATGAATATATCTGTAGTTGTTGAATAGCATGAGGTGCCTGATCATTTTGATTTCCTTTTAAATATAGGGTGCCCAAAGTTCCCTATGATAGATCCTGAACCACTCTGATAGGGTAAGGGAGTGGTCCCTTGGAGGGAATCTAGCAGATTTGGCAAGAATGAATTTCTTTAGGAGATCCTTGTGACCTTTGCCCCACTGCTCTTCAGATTTTGTGTGGGCAAGAGAGAAGATTTTGGATTTTTCGGATTTAGAAAGAGAAGTGTAGGGTAGAATAGTGTGCAAATGATCTGTGAGATCAAGAAATGGAAGGTTAATGATGGTTGCAAAAACAACCTTTGAGAGATATTCTTTGTACAGTGAGTGATGTTTGTTGTCCACTGTGAGAGAAAACCACAAAGGTGGGTATTTGGGTTCAGAGGAGAGGGAGGAAGTAGAAGTAAGCTTCCTCTTCTTGGGGGCAGGACTAGAAGGGTCTGCCCTATGAACATGTTCCCCAACCTTCAACACTGACCTGAGGATCCCTTCCTCAAACTCATCTTTTATTTGTTCCATAAAGGGAGAGTTAAGTTGGGCTCTTTCAGGTATGATAGTGATGAAAGAGGGTGGAGGAGTAGGATGAAGAAAAGAGTGGGAAGTAGTAGGAAGGTCATCAATTGGTCCAAGGGAGGGACCAGAGGAGGAGGAGGATGCTCCAGCTGAGGATGCTGGAGGGGCCTCATGTATAGGAGAAGGAGAAGGAATGGAAGTAGAGGAGGCAGGAGATGAGGTGGACTGAAATGGTGTAGGAGAAGAAATTGGTCTAGATTGAGGCTTCTTGAATGTTTGAGGAGCAGGAGGTGTTGTAGGAGCTGAGGGTGGAGTTGGAGGAATAGGTGTGTGAGAGGGGGAAGAGGGAGCTGGGGGCTTGGGTGCCAAGAACTCTTCTGCCTCTATCTGCATAGACTCACTCTCCAATGGCCCTGATGGCCCTAACCCTTGCTCAGATGGCCCTGTTGGCCCTTCAACCTGATCAGCTGGCCCTGTTGGCCCTACCTCTTTTGGTGTTGTTGCTGCTTCTGGTGCTGCTTCTGGTGCTGCTGCTGCTTCTAGTGCTGCTGCTGCTTCTGGTGCTGCTGCTGCTTCTGGAGGAGGAGGAGCTTGAACTCCAACTGCCTTGATAATATCTGAGAGCATGCCTTTCATGCTGCTCATTTCCTTGTTAAACCATTTCATAGCATTTCTGATTTGTCCCAATTCTTTGTTGGCTGAAGCTTGGCTCAAAAATATAGAGTTTACATCTGACTGGAGAGTACATAAGAGCTCACCTTGCACATTCAGCCTTTCAATCACTGGTTTCAAATTTATGACAATTTTCTGCTTGACCTGCCTCTCAAAAGGTGTATCAGTCAGGAGAGGAACTTCAGAGGCAACTTCTTTTCCTTTCTTCTTGCCTTCTTTTGCTGGAGGAGGTTGATCATCATCTGAGCTTGAAGAGCTTGCAATCTCTCCTTCTCTGTCATCCAAATTTTGAGAATCTCTATGTCTTTCCTCCTGACCATCAACAACTGGAGTTGTTTCTGCTGAACCTTCTTTTGATAGCTCCCCCTCAATAGGAGCATCTTCTTCATTTGATACTTGCTCCCCCTAAATGGGAGCACCTTCCATCACAAAGTCACCTTGAGCAGCTGGGTGCTCGACCTCTACTTGAACATCTTCCATTGGTTCATCAATGTGGCCTGATGCCACAGTCTCTTCTGCAACTCTGCCACTGGTTTCTGGAGCACTAAAGGTGAAAGGAATTGAATCAATAATGTCTGAAAGAATGGACGCAACCACAGTTGAGGGTAGTGGGTCCTCAACTGAAATAATATCCTCTGGGAGAATATTCTCAATTCTCCTTTCTACAAAATTGACAGCTAATTCTTCTGGAAATTCTAAAGCTGGTGCTGATACTCTTTCTTCTTCCACTGCAATTTCAGACTGAACTTCTGCTAAAGAGGGGCCTGATGATTCTGCTGCTCCAACTACTGGCACTGAAACTGACTCAATTCTGGAATCATATCCGCTGATCCCATCTCTTGATGAACAACTGAGGTGTCGTCAATGATGGCTTCGCCTTCAGCAACTGAAGCCTTGAACCAGACACCATTTTCCACAGAGAAGCCACTCTTCTTCAGGTTCCTGGACCTGATTGCTTGGCCCATTTTCTCTACAACTGCCCCAAAAAGATCAACACCGAAGTGTTTGAAGATCTTGGTAAGTAGGTGGGCATATGGCAGGGACACATTTAACTTACTCTTGGTGTCCCAAATCTGATCTCTGGCAAATTTCATTCTTTCCATCATCACTGCGGCCATATTTATCTCCTTATTTTGAATGGCCCAGTACATCATGTCTGAGTCGGCCTTTGTGCAAGAAGAAAATGTTGCACTTCTGGGAACTAAGATTTGACAGACAATAAAATGAAGGAGGCGATTGAAAGCAGATAGTTGATTTATATCAAGCTTGCCGTCCCTTAGCTTGAAGCCCGGCCCTACAATTCCCAAACCTTTCACTTGGGCGTCCACGGTGTGAACCCCACTAAATCTGGAAGTCTTCACATCAAACAACATCTTCAGCAACTCAGGGTCTATTCTAATCAGGGTTCCCTTTACTGAAGAGACTAGGGACCCATCTTCCTCTGTTCTCATACATACGAAGAAAGCTTTTACCAAGTCCGGATAACTGACCTCTGAAAAGGTGGAGACTCCTGTCCACTGCATCTGATTGATCAAATCTACCACACTGCTCATTCCATTTTTCCTCAGATTAGCAACATCGACTTCTTTATTTCCACAGAGCTTCGTCTTCACAAAGGTAAACCTCTCCTGCTGCTCAGGAATGAGAAACTCGGCGCTGTAGCCACCCAAACTGCCGGCGATGACTGGTGCGACCATGGATTCAGGTGGGAAAGTCTCTGGAAGGTTGAAACGGAAGGAGAAGAGAAGGAATCCTCAAGAAATTTTGCGGGAAGGAGGAGGAAGGTTCAAATTTGCAGTGGGTTGAGATATGAGTTGTTAGGGCATCGGCTCATGCGACAGGATGAAAAGGGGAAAAGGTAGACAATGAGATACGAATTGTTCTCCCATTGATTTTATGAATAAATTAATGCGATGTGGAAAGTGAGGTGCCAAAAGGCGGTGGAAAACGACAAAAGGTGTTGACTATTCAAACCGACTTCAATGAGAGAGCGGTTACAAAGAATAATTTGAATTTCTTTTGCTTAACGCCATGGAGGGAAAAAAAATTACTTAATTCTGAAATTTAATATGTCATTTGTAAGCAAACTTTTATCACAAATTGCACATGCCTAATTCCCTTCTAAGAGATGTGAATCTCTCTTCAGGTAAGGCTTTTGTGAAAATGTCTGCTAATTGGCCATTTGTATCAATAAAGGATATTTTAATATTTCCATTTGCAACATGATCACGAATAAAATGATATCTAATCTCAATATGTTTGGTCCTTGAGTGCTGAACTGGATTCTTGGTGAGATTAATGGCACTGGTGTTGTCACACAGCAGTGGGATGGATTTGATGTTTAATCTGAAATCTTCAAGTTGTTGCTTTATCCATAAGAGTTGTGTACAGCAATTTCCAGCAGCTACGTACTCAGCTTCAGCAGTGGATAGTGCTACTGAATTTTGTTTCTTCGAAGACCAAGATATTAAACATCCTGCAAGAAATTGACAACCACCACTGGTGCTTTTTCTATCTAATTTGCATCCGGCATAGTCAGCATCAGAGTAACCTACTAAGTTAATTTCATAGTGTTTTGGATACCATAGACCTAAGTCATGAGATCTTGCTAAATATCTAAATATTCTTTTCACTAAAATTAAATGTGATTCTTTAGGATCAGCTTGATATCTAGCACACATGCATACACTAAATAGTATATCTGGTCTACTAGCTGTTAAATAAAGTAGTGAACCAATAATACCTCTTTAGATCTTTTGATCTACTTTCTTACCATCTTTGTCACTGTCCATCCTTGTTGATGTGCTCATCGGTGTTGATAGTGGCTTGGTATTTTCGAATCCAAATTTCTTTAAGAGTTCTTTTGTGTACTTTGCTTGAGAGATGTGAGTTCCTTCCTTTCCTTGTTTGATTTATAATCCAAGGAAGTAATTAAGTTCTCCCATCATGCTCATTTCAAATTCTCCCTGCATCAACTTTTCAAAGTACTTGCAAAGGGATTCATCAGTAGACCCAAAGATAATATCATCTACATAAATTTGGACTAATAGAATGTGTTTGACCTTTGACTTTATGAAAAGGGTACTATCTACTTGACCTCTACTGAAACCATGGTTTAAAAGAAAAGAGCTAAGCCTTTCATACCAGGCTCTAGGTGCCTGTTTTAAACCATATAATGCCTTATGAAGTTTAAAAACATGATTGGGAAATTCTGTGTCATCAAAACCCGGAGGTTGTTCCACATAAACTTCCTCTTTTATAAAACCATTTAAAAATGCAGATTTAACATCCATTTGAAATAATGTCAAGTTCAAAGCAGATGCATATGCAAGTAATATTCTAATGGCCTCAAGTCTAGCTACAGGTGCATAGGTTTCATCGAAATCTATGCATTCCTCTTGAGAATAGCCTTGAGCTACCAATCTGGCCTTGTTTCTTAAGATTGCACCAGTTTTATCCAGTTTATTTCTGAACACCCATTTGGTGCCAATGACTGGATGATCTAATGGTCTAGGAACAAGTGACCATACTTGGTTTCTCTTGAATTGATTTAATTCATCTTGCATGGCTACTATCCAAGATTCATCAGAGAGAGCTTCATTAACTGTCCTAGGCTCTATTTGAGAAACAAAAGCTAGGTAATCACAAGGAATAACATTACCTCTTGTTCTTACCCCTATGGATGGATCACCAATAATATTCTCAAGTGGGTGATCTTTCTTGTATCTCCATTCCTTTGGAAGGTTTTCATGAGTAACTTCTTCTTGTTGCAATTCTTCCAGAGGTGGATCATCCTTGTCCTCAATTGATGTATCTTTTAGTTTCTTGGACAGTTCATCTGCATCATCATTGTCACTATCTACTTTCTCAAGGAGGGTTAGTTTCATCAAAAATAATATGTACAGACTGTTCAATCAATAAAGTACGTTTGTTAAATACTCTATAGCCTTTGGGTTTAGAGGTGTACCCCATAAAGATGCCTTCATCTGATTTGGCATCCAACTTACCAATGTCCCTTTTTCCATTATTGTGAATGAAGCAAGGACATCCAAAAGTCCTGAAGTGGCTGATCTTTGGCTTCTTCCCTTTGAATAGTTCATATGCAGTCTTTTTCAGGATTTGCCTGATCATTACTCGGTTGATAATGTAGCTTGCCGTGTTGACTGCTTCAGCCCAAAAATATCTTGGCAGATCATATTCTGAGAGCATAGTTCTTGCCATATCCAATAGGGTTCTGTTCTTCCTCTCAGCAATACCATTTTGTTGTGGTGTCCTTGGTGCTGAGAAATTATGCTCAATTCCCTGATCATCACAAAATCTAGCAAACTTTTCATTTTGAAATTCACCACCATGATCTGATCGGATAGACACAATGCTGAACTTTGATCTTTCTGCACCTTCTTGCTGAAACTGACAAAGTTTTCAAAAGTATCATCTTTATGCTCTAGGAATGATACCCATGTGAATCTTGAGTAGTCATCCACTATGACAAATCCAAAATTCTTTCCTCCAAGACTGGTAGTCCTCATTGGCCCAAATAGATCCATATGAAGGAGCTCTAAGGGTTTTGAGGTGGTCACCACCGTCTTTGACTTGAAGGAGCCTTTGGTGTGCTTTCCCTTAGCACAAGGTTTACATACACCATCCAATTTTGTACTAACCTTAGGTAGACCTTCCACAAGATTCTTCTTCAGCAGTTTTCTCATGTCATCTATGCTGCAATGTCCAAGTCGTCTGTGCCATAATTCTGTAGATTTATCTTTATTTGCTGTCAGGCAAACATTTTGAACCTTGAGTTCTTCAAGATAGAGCACATACAAATTCTTTTCTCTATTAGCTTCAAAGATGACTGCTCCATCCTTCAGTATGCTGCACTTCGACTCTTGAAACTTGATCTGATGGCCTCTGTCACACAGCTGGCTAATGCTAATGAGATTGTGCTTCAATCCCTTGACTAATAGCACATCTTCTATGATTGTTTTTCTTTTGTTATTCACAGAGCCACTGCCTATCATGGTTCCTTTCCCATTATCTCCATAAGTAACTGTTCCTTCTTCAGCTTGGAGATGAGAGAATAACTTCTGGTTTCCTGACATGTGTCTTGAGCACCCACTATCCAAATACCATTTGGATGCTCGAGAGATGTCCTGAAATAAAAACATCAAGTTTTAGGTACCCAAATTCTTTTGGGTCCTGATGGGTTAGTAGGCGACACCTCGATATGTCGCGTTCATAAATTGGCCTTTTTATTCCTTGAAAAATTGCCAGAAAATACTTTAAAAAACCCTTCCTTGAAAGGAAGGCGACGTATCGAGGCGCCGCTATCTTAATCGCGACTATGAGGCCGTCGCGTTCTGGACTCCATACAGCTTACCCTTGTTGGGGATCGGATAGGTGACTTTGACAAAAGAACTAAGAAATTGTGTGTATAGCAGCGGAATTAAAATAAGTGAAACACACAATTTTATCAGATACAAGTGTGGTGTGTGAGTATAGTGAATAAGAACAGAAAACCACACATCAAACCACAGTGCACTGAAGATTTTTATGGTGGTTCGGAGAACACAACTTGTGTCTCCTACATCCACCTCCTCACAACGGAGAAACCACTAGCACAAGTGCAGTACAAACTGGAGCACGACGACTCCGACCTCTTTGAGATGTACAACTCAAAGAAACCCAGGAGATAGGCATGACAACCTACTCCACAGACCACTTGTGAATTCAGCAAATTCACAAGCCCTTAAGCACTACGTCTCAAGCACCAGAGCACAATGGCTCCAAACTAGAGTACAAAGTACTCAAACCTCTGGATCACAATAGATCCAAGTTCTGCTAGAACAAGCACACTTAGAGAATAGATCCTCTAGCACGATCTATCTTAGTACAATAAAAATGGTAGAGACAAATAGAATTGGGAGATCTGTGTAGAACACATACACAGATTCCCCAGAGAATTTAACACTCTGACCAAATACAGACTTGGCTGGATCTCCTTCTGGACTAGCACTGCTGCAATCACGAGCTCCTTCTCTTCTTCTCCTTCTTCTTCTTCTCTTCTTCTCCTTCTTCTTCCCTTGGCGGCGCTGCTCTGCTCCTCTGGATGCAGATTCCTTTTTCCCGCTCTTCCTGCCTTCTTCCAGAATGCTCTTGGCTTTTTCTTGTGTGGATCCTTTGGAGTACCAAAAACATGGGTATTTATAGCCCCATATGTCCATAAGGAGCCTTAGGGTATGTGGGCACAAAAACCTAGGTAGATTCCCTTGATCTCGATGCGGCCACGTGTCCAGAAAAATCATAAGTTGAAATTTCAGTCGGAGTGTGTCGACACTACCACTGAGTGTGTCGACACACTGTCCCAATTGTCCAAAAAGGGTCTTCTAGAAGCTGGGTCTAGTGTCGACACTACCAGGGACTGTGTCGACACCCTGTCCCAGTCAGGCAACTGGGTCTCCAGGGAACTGGGTCTAGTGTCGACACTACTAGAAGCTGTGTCGACACACTGAACCCTGTCTTCATGAAAAAGCTCCAAGAATAGTGACCCAGTGTCGACACCATCAATGGATGTGTCGACACCATCAATGACAAGAGCTGTATACACCTGCAAATTTAACACATAAATCATTAGTACAAGATATTATCATTAAAATATAAGATAGTAAACATCAAAAACATGTTGTTTAAGCATTATTGTGATATGTATAAAATGTATAACATGTTCAACATATCATCATCAAAATCACAATATGTCATCATCAAAATCAAAGTATGAGTGATGTTCATTGGTCATCATTAAAATACAACTTTAGGAAATTCCAAAACACACTCAACCCAACAATCTCCCCCTTTTTGATGATGACAAAACATATGCACAATCTCCCAATAGCTTGACTCCCTTGACTGCAATAACTCCCCTTGACCATATACACCCTTTGAACTTTCTCCCCATAAAGAACTTTCTCCCCTAGAAACTTTTACTTTCTCCTCCTTTAAGGAACTTTCTCCCCCTTTTTGACAGCATCAAAAAGATAGATAAGAGAGAGAAACAAAGATTGTAGGAGATCAAGAAATGAAATGTAGGAAATGAATGGTCAGAAATGATCAAAATAAATGAGGCAAAGTGATATTTACATATGAGAGAAATTATTTTGTTCTTTGTATTGTGCAAGAAAGTTTAATCACAAAGACACACTCAACACAAAGTATAGCAAAATATAATGATCTGAATGTAATTAAAATAATGATGCAAATGTGAAGAAAAGTGACCTATATGAATGAGCAAAAATATTTAACAAGGATGTTAGGAGCTTTAAGTTTAACACAATGTAAAATAATAGGTCTAAACTCAGTATACATGAACTTTATGAAGGTCTTAAGCTTTTCCATCCTGTCAATTTGATTTTCTTTCATTTTTAACTAGGAAAGAATATAAGAATAAATTAGTTAAATCTCACTTTTCAGTGCAAGAGATCACATTGATTAGATGCAAGATCTCCTGATTACTCAGTGGTTGAACTTTCATTATCTTATACAGAGTTGAAAACTTTGATTTCCACTTTTTGACGCGAAACAAATCACTTTTTTTAGGTGAAATGGCCCGGTTACTCAGTGGTTCAAGAAATTGCATTGCTCTGTTTGTATCTTTCCAGATGATCATTTTCTTTTGATGTTTTGCAGGAATATGTTTGCTTTAACCAGAAAAGTCATGACTACGAATTTAGAAAAATTATTCTTAACATGTGGTAAAAATGAAGCTTAAACATACACATGTGAAATATTAAAGCCACTCACGTGCCTATAATAGTGTTTTGCAAATCATTTTAAAAATATTCAGTATTAAGATTGCTTAACCTTGAAATGATAATGAATCTTTGAAATTAAACTAAATTCACAATGAGTTTAGTTACAACGTTTTAATTCTCTCATAAGAAAATAGCACAAGGACTCAAAAATTCTGATGACTTTGGGGTTCAAAATAGACAAGTAAGTTCAAGAAATATGACAATGATTCCCCCTTTCATGTATCTCCCCCTCACAAGGTGAACATGAAGATTATTGGAGAAATAGGAATGAAGCGAAAGCAGAATGAACAAGAATGTTTTATTGAAAGACAAGGACTCTCCCTCAATAATTGCATACAAGGCTCTTGATACTTGACGGAGACAGATACTCACACATAGTGAAAGTGTCTAGACAAGCCTAACTTGCCTTTCTTCAAATCACTATTTGATATACCAAGAATTTCAATACAACTGAGAAGTAGGAATTTATTTGCAAGAAAGAATGGCTTTTATTTGCACAAAGAAATGAGATGAAGATTTCAGACATGTGAAAACTTGCATAAACTAAGTTCCCTTCTAAGAGAAGTGAATCTAGGTTCTGCAAGAGGCTTAGTGAAAATGTCTGCAATTTGTTTTTCTATGTTAATGAAGTGGAGTTCAAAAGAATTCTTTGAGACTTCATCTCGAAGGAAATGATGCCGAATGTCAATGTGTTTTGTGCGGGAATGCTGAATAGGATTTTTGGACAGATTTATAGCACTTGTGTTGTCACAAAGAATGGGAATGCAACCTAATGTGTGATTATAATCTAGAAGTTGATGTTTGACCCAAAGGACTTGGGTACCACAGCTACCAGCAGTAACATACTCAGCTTCTGCAGTTGAAAGAGCTACAGAATGTTACTTTTTGGAAGCCCAAGAAATAAGACACCCTCCTAGATATAAACACAACCCACTAGTGCTTTTTCTATCAAGTTTACACCCGGCAAAATCAGCATCACTATATGCAATCAAGTCCAATTTACATCCAGCAGGATACGAAAGACCCAAATCGCATGAAGAAAGAAGATATTTGAAAATTCTTTTAACGGCAGACATGTGACTATCTCTAGGATTTGCTTGAAATCTTGCACACATGCAGACACTGAATTGAATATCTGGCCTAGAGGTAGTTAAATAAAGAAGAGATCCAATCATACCTCTGTAAAGTGTAGCATTAATAGGCTTACCAGAAGTATCACTCTCAAGTCTTACACTTGTGGCCATTGGTGTGTTGGATGGCTTGATGTTTTGGAAGTCAAACCTCTTGAGAAACTCCTTGACATATTTTGTTTGACTCAGAAAAATTCCTTCAGTAGTTTGATGTACTTGCAGACCTAAAAAGAATGTAAGTTCACCCATGAGACTCATTTCAAATTCAGATTGCATAAGATGGGCAAACTCATTTCATAAAGTATTAATTGTTGATCCAAAAATGATATCATCAACATAAACTTGAACAGCAATGAAATGATTTTTTTCAATTTTTATAAACAATGTTTGATCAATGTTTCCTCTTATGTAACTTTTATTTACAAGAAAGGAGCTCAACCGATCATACCAAGCTCTTGGAGCTTGTTTAAGACCATAAAGAGCCTTATTAAGTTTAAAAACATGATTGGAAAATTTTTCATTTTCAAAACCAGGGGGTTGTTTGACAAAAACATTTTCTTTTATGTATCCATTTAAAAATGCACTCTTGACATCCATTTGAAAGACTTTGAATTTCAAAGAAGCAGCAAATGCAAGGAATATTCGAATAGCTTCAAGTCTTACTACAGGGGCATAAGACTCTTCAAAATCAATACCAAGTTCTTGGTTATACCCTTGAGCAACAAGTCTAGCTTTATTTCTAACAATTTGACCAGATTCATTCAATTTATTTCTGAAAATCCATCTAGTTCCAATGATAGAAGTTAAATCTGAAGGTTTTGGTACTAAATCTCAAACTTGATTTCTTTCAAATTGATGATGCTCTTCATGCATAGCATTTATCCAGTTTTCACAAGATAAAGCTTGATCAACATTTTTGGGTTCAATTTGGGAAAGTAGTGCCAAAGAATCTTCAACTATGACAGAATGAAAAGATGATCTGGTTCTTATTCCATCTTGCAAATTACCAACAATCTTTTCAAGTGGATGGTCTCTTAAAAATCTGGGTTCAGAAATTACCTCAGGGTTTGCATGATTTTTAGGAACATGATTACCAGAATCGCTTGAAGTTGGCAATTCAAGAACCTCATGTGCATTTGGTACTTCTTGTTCTTCAAGATTTGTAGATGGATGTTCAAGAAAATCATCCTCATCATCACATAATGGAGTTCTGCACAAAGTAGGAATGTCAATCTTTTGGAAGTTTTCATCAAAAATGACATGTGGAGATTCTTCCACAGTCTTATTTTTTAAAATATAAACTCTGTAAGCTCTTGAAGTTTCAGAATAACCTAAGAAGATTGATTCAAAACTTTTTGCATCAAATTTATCAAGATTTTCTTTGTTGTTATTGTGAACAAAATATTTGCAACCAAAAATTTTGAAATATGACACACTTGGCTTTTTATTTTTGAACAACTCATAAGGGGTTTTTCTGATCTTTGGTCTTACCAATGCTCTATTCAAAATGAAATTAGCTGTATTTACAGCTTCTGCCCAAAAAGATTTAGACAGTTTACTTTCAATGAGCATAGTTTTGGCCATTTCCACAAGAGTTCTATTTTTTCTTTCTACAAATCCATTTTGTTCTGGAGTTCTAGGGGAAGAAAACTTATGGAGAATTTTCAGTTCAGTACAGAGATCAGAAAATGATTTATTTTCAAATATTCACCCCCATGATCTGTCAAAATGGAATTCAGTTTGAAAGATAAACCCACTAAGACAGAATTGTAAAATCTTCTGAATTTTGAACATGCATCACTTTTATGGGATAAGAATAAGACCCAAGTATATCTTGTAAAGTCATCAATGATCACAAAGCCATATCTATTACCACTGAGACTTTGAGTTCTGGTTGGACCAAAAAGATCCATATGAAGCAACTCAAGTGGTTTAGATGTAACTACGTCATTGAACACTTTAAAAGATTTTCTTGATTGTTTTCCTTGAGCACATATCTCACAAATAGGATTGTCAATGACTGGGAAAGATTCGGGAGACCTTTTACAAGATTCATTCTTATGAGTTTACTAATGGTTGTGAAACTTGCATGACCCAACCTTTTGTGCCACAACCAAGCAGTGTCATTTTTATTTGCAATCAAGCAAACATTTAAAGAGGAATTATGACACAAATCAATCATGTAGACATTATTTTCTCTTTTTCCAATCAATTTAATTTTCTCAGAAGAGGAGTCAATTATTTTGCATGAATCATGTTCAAAAGAATCTTGTGACCATTGTCACACAATTGACTAATGCTAAGCAAGTTGTAATTCAAACCCTCAACTAAACAAACATCATCACTTAAGGTAATGCAAGACTTACCAATTTTTCCTTTGCCAATTATTTTTCCTTTATTCTTACCTCCAAAGGTGACTAATCCACCTTCCTTTTCAATCAAGCATGAAAATTTATTTCTGTCTCCTGTCATGTGCCGTGAGCATCCACTGTCAAGAATCCAGATGTTGTTGGAATTGGATGCACGGCTTTCCTGCACATAATAAATTAGACAAGAAAAGTTTTTGGTACCCACATGAGATTGGTACCAACATCCTGAGTGAGAAGAGAGAACAAATCCTTTCTAACCCAAATTTGTGTATTTTTCTTCACAGTGTTTTTTGAAACAAAAGATTTAACTTTTTATTTTTCAATTTTCTGAACATTATACCTCTTAGTTGATTTGTTCCACTGTGAAAAACTTGGCATGTATTGCTGTTGATATGCAGGAAAAGATGAATGATAGAAATAAGCATTGAACCATTGGGTACCATTGTACCTTTGGTTCCAAGACTTATTCCCTCTTGAATTGTAAGATGAGAAAACATTCCAATTGCCATGAGAAAGATGATTAGTGATTGGTTTGAAGTTTTTGTGATTTTTATAAGAAGGGTAAGTCGGCTTATGCATGGTTTGTGTCAACCTCTGACTGGGATAGGTCGACCTGTGCAGAGTGTGTGTCGACCTCACAAGTTCTTTCTGTTTTTGTATTTTTTCATTGTTTTCAGATGAACCTGCCTTGACAAATTTTATTAAAGGAATTTTTAATGATTTTGTTTGCTTTGAAGATGATTCAGTTTTCTTTAAATTTTTTGGTTCAAAACCTAAACCAAATTTGTTTGAATTCATCTTAACTCCAAGTAGAGCATTCAGATTGTCTTTCCCTTGAGTGAAGTTCTTGATGATATCTTCTTTTTCTTTAATACAAAGATTGAGTTTTTCAATTTGATTCAAATTTTCATGATTTTCCTTTTATTTTGCTTCAAATTTCTTGATAGAATTGATGAGTTCTTTGTTCAATTTTTGAATTTTCAATTTCAGATCATCAACAAAAATCAACAGTTCATCATTTTCTTTGATTTGGTCTGAAATTTGAGCTTCCAATTCAGAAATCTTTACAGATGATGAAGTATCATGAAGAATGCTTTCAATTTTTTTTCAAGTATTTATTTTCTTTTCTAATTTTAGACATATTTTCAACCAAGTTACCATATGTTTCTTGCCAATCTTCAATGGTAAATAGTTCAAAGGATATATCTACATGTTCTTAGCTGCTTCCAGCCATGAAACAAACTTCATTTTCATCTGAAGTTGAGGATTCTTCATTGCAGTCTGAGCTTTCATCATCTGACCATGTAGCAACCATGGCCTTGTTCTTCTTTTTGTGAAACTCCTTCTTGTGGGTTTTGTACTTGTCCTTTTAGCCTCTGGACAATCAGCCTTCATATGTCCAGATTTATTGCACCTGTAACACACAGGAACTTCATCAGTTTTCTTATGATCAACATGGGAGAAGTGTTTCTTTTTACCAGACATGGCATTTTGCTTATTACCAAAATTCATCTTGTTTGATTTCAGAAATGCCTTAAATTGTCTAGAGATGAAAGCAAGATTATCATTATCAGATTCAGATTTCTCAATTCAGAATTTTCTTTAGATTTTCCTTTATTACTTGATGAAGATTTAAGAGCAATGGTTTTTGTTTTAGCATGTGTTCTTCTGATCTCTTAAGGTTTAACTCATATGTCATTAATGATCCAATGAGTTCATCCAATGTGATTTTGGATAAATCCTTTGAATCTTCAATGACAGTTGCTTTAGTGTGCCATACAGGAGATAATGAGCGCAAGATTTTTCTTACCAAGTCTTCATTTGAATATTCCTTACCCAAGGCTCGAAGTCCATTTATAATAACCATGAACCTAGCAAACATCTCAGATATAGTTTCATTAGATTTCATGATAAACAACTCATAATCAGAAACTAACATGTTAGCCTTAGTCTCCCTGACCTGAGATGTGCCCTCATAAAGCAATTCCAATTTATCCCACATCTCCTTGGCAGACTTACACATGGAGATTCTAGAATATTCCCTTGGATGAATGGCACATTGCAGCATGTTCATGGCGCTGTAGTTCAGGGTAGCCTTTCTGATCTGCTCCCTTATCCATGTTGCTTCATCTCCAGTGATTTCTACTGGTCCTGTCTCAACAATTTTCCAGACTTCATAGTTCTGCGCTCGAAGAAAGACCATCATCCTATTCTTCCAGTAAGGATAGCCAGTACCATCAAAAAATGGAGGTCTATTAATTGAATGACCTTCAGCAACAAAACCTCTAGAGTCCATGATAAAGACAATCAAACCAAAACACACAGCAATTTGAGCAAGTAATTGAGTGAGTCAAAATCTGAAATACAGAAAATTCACCAAAGCACCTCAGAGTATAGAATTGACTCTAACCCACTCTGATACCAGTTGTTGGGGATCAGATAGGTGACTTTGACAAAAGAACTAAGAAATTATGTGTATAGCAGCGGAATTAAAATAAGTGAAACACACAATTTGATCAGATACAAGTGTGGTGTGTGAGTATAGTGAATAAGAACAGCAAACCACACATCAAACCACAGTGCACTGAAGATTTTTAAGGTGGTTCGGAGAACACAACTTGTGTCTCCTACGTCCACCTCCTCACAACGGAGAAACCACTAGCACAAGTGCAGTACAAACTGGAGCACGACGACTCCGACCTCTTTGAGATCTACAACTCAAAGAAACCTAGGAGATAGGCACAACAACCTACTCCACAAACCACTTGTGAATTCAGCAAATTCACAAGCCCTTGAGCACTACGTCTCAAACACCATAGCACAACAGCTCCAAACCAGAGTACAAAGTACTCAAACCTCTGGATCACAATAGATCCAAGTTCTGCTAGAACAAGCACACTTAGAGAATAGATCCTCTAGAACGATCTATCTCAGTACAATAGAAATGGTAGAGACTGAACGCGCGGCATAGTTGACTGTGCATTTTCGTTGTCCAAAGTTCCTCGCACAAGTCAATATGCGCACTTCTTCTAAACTGTCTCACAAAATTAAAATAACAAAGATGAACTAGCATGGTGGTGAGAACATGTCATTTCCACAGGGAGGCTGAATAGAACTTGATTTAAACTACTTTAACTTGAAATCATTCTAACGACAATGCATTAAAAGTGAATGTGTAAACAACACCGATCAAATCCCACACAATCTTGACAGATTAAATTTAATGAAAGAACCAGCTGAATTGAAATGAAAAGAAATGATATCAATGTACCCTCTCCATTGAGGGATGAAGATGGTAGACAAAAATCTTTAAAAGAAAACTTTCAAATTAATGCACCCCTCTAGCTCAGGGGATGAACAATCAACAATTGTATTTCTCCACAAACACCAGACCAATATCTTCACAGCTCACAGATTGGATAGAAAATAAAAACAGAAATTAATTGTCAAATCAGATTTCTATTGCTATTCCTGAGGAACATGGATCCAAATGAGACAGGAAAGAAATTACAGAACTCAATTAAAGAATTGCACAGAGAATAACGAACTAAGATCTTAGATCACTGTACCCTGCAACACACTGGATCGATCTCACTACTTCTCACAACCAACCTCCCAGTAGCCCAACAATCTGCAATCAGAACTCTCCAAACCCCCTAAGAATACCGAAATCATCTCAAAATGCTGAACAAATGAACTAATTCCCCACGGAAGAGGGGAACACCTGATCTTTCACACAGTAGACAGAACTGAAGAAAGTGTAGAAGAAATGGAAAATTCGATTCTCTGAATATAGAAGAAATGAACTAGAAAATTGCCCAGGATCGATCTAACTCACAGAAAAGAGAAAAATAACCCAAAAATCCGAACTCCCAACATCAAGAAAACTCCACTGCTCTGCTAAAAGGAAGAATACCGAAATAAAATTGACAGAAAAGAAATCTCCAAAAGCTTAACTAGCCAACCCAAACATCTGAGCAGAAGAATTCCCCACAAATCTCCCACGGGAACGGATCCACACAGCACAGAGAACAGAAGAAATGGGAGAATAAAAATACCCTAAAAATCCGAACTCCCTCACAGCAGCAACAATGAGAAGAAGAATATAGAAAAAAATTCTAAAAATTCTAATAGATCTCCAGATGAACACAGAAGAAGATGCCAGCCATCGTCCTCATCACAGCAGCCATCACAGAAATAGAAAATTCAAATGCCTACCTCTGCTCACAGCAAGAAGGAAGTCCCAAAAATACTGAACTGAAAACTCCAAAAATATATATAGAACTCCTCCAATCGAATCAAAGAACAGATGCTGACAAGAAATTACATAAGAGAAATGGCAGAAGAAAATTCTCAAAAATATGAATGGCGAAGCTCCGGAACACTGGAAGAACAGTAAAGAACTACTGGAATCCTCTTATAGCAAAGAAGTAAACCAAAAACCAAAATCGAACTCCAACCCTCCCCTGCTTACAGAAAGAAGAAGTACAGGAAAGAAATTTGCAAAATAACTATCTCTAAAATCTGAACTAGAGAACCCCTGCTCTGTTGAAAGGGAAAGCACAAAAATAGATTGCTCTAAAATCTCACTGGCGAAGAAAGGAAATGGCAAAGCTAAAAAAAACTAAAACTCCAACTAATGCTTCCCCCCAGGCATCGAAGGACCTTGGGGTCCTCTTATAGGCTTCCAGATGCCTCCCCATCAGCCTCTCGACCATCGCACAGATCCGCAGCGCTGTACACATCAGCACCGCCTCCGTCGTGCACAGTCTCAAGAGCTCTACACGCCTCAGCCAGATGCACCTGCTAGCCTCTGCTTCGCCCAGCTCAGCTTCTGAGTGCCAGCAGAGCACCACGCATAGCCGCGCACGGCCCAGATCTGGATCGCCTCCAATCATCTGCACAGCCACACCAGCCCAAATCCACCATCTGAGCCACCAACCCGCCACGCCTTCACATGGCCCAAGCCTTGGCCCGCCAGCTTCACCAGGTCGCACAGCCCATGCACGGCTGGCCTTCCTCAGCTGGCCGCCCCAGCTCCAGCCCCTTCTTCCTGCCTTGCCCAGCGCCCAGCACTCCCCACAGCCCAAATCGCCTCCATCACCAGATCACAACAGCTCTGCACCGTTGGGAGCTTCTAGCTCCTTCTGGGGTCTTCTTGCTGCAACAGGAAATTTAATAGGAGGGAAGAAATGGTGAAATTAGTGTTGTACGTGGCCAATTCAGGTTGGATGATAAAATGGTGCAATAGATCTATGAAGGGGGGGGGATGTGGCATGATGGTGTTAGGTGGAAAAAAATATTATTATTTATTTAATGGGATGGGGTGGATTACAAATTAAAATCTATCTATTACTAAAAGAATATTTACAAAAATATTTAACAAAATTCAAATATCTTTTATTTTCCAAAGTAAATCTATTTACTCAATTTGTAAGAGATGACTTTTTGAATAAAAATCTAATCATGTGTTTTCTAACCTAATATGTTCAAAAACTTATTCCTGGATGAAATGAAAATTAAAATCAATACGCACATTATTTACAGACAAAAGATGTCTAAAATTACTATATGTATGACATTTAACGCAAAAAATTCATGTAGTTATCACTCCCCCCTACTTGAACATTGCTAGTCCCTTAGCAATAAAAATTACTCCAAATGTAGGACTAGAAGATGTAATGTCTCATGATAAGCAACCATCATGTAAAAGATTAATGTAAAGACATGTCTTTCCTAATTGTAAAGGCTTATGGCAAGAAATTTGTGCACAAAAGGTAGCTCACTTAAGAGTTCACATCAGCCCTCCTGGAGCTCCTCTATCTGAGCTAGTATTTGAGATTAGATTAATTCGAGGGAGAAGAAAAAATTTGTGGAATAAGATCCTTGCTCAGTCAGATCTAGTTATTTCTCTCAGTTCCATTATGCCCAACTTCCTTGAGGATTATTTTTCTAAGCTGAGGACTTTGCCTCTTTATTTGCACTTTGTGCACTCAGAATTTCTTTCTTTCTTTTTCATCCATAATGCTGCACAACCCATCACTTTTCAAGAGTAGCGAGTCCAACTTTACTCAGATCCAGGGCATTTTTCATGGATATATTTTTCTTTTGCTTTTGCTTTTTGCTTTTTACTTTTCTTTTCTTTTCCTCTTAAAGGAAGGATAGACAGTCAGGTTCCTTGATCACACGCCTTCACTTCCTTCACAATTCACTTAAGGGGAGGGGAGAAAACCAATCACCTCTCTCCTACTAGCCTTGACAAATTTGCTACATTCAGTTTCAGCTAGTCTAAGTGGCTGTGTAGTGTGTGTATGAAAACTTCTTGCCATAAATCCTTACATAAGGTAGACAAGAAGTACATGTAATCCTTTATTAGAGGCTATCTAACATGGATGTTTGCAAAGGGATGTGACAACTTCAAAATTTTAATGGTTAAAAATCAGACACATAGTCTATGTTTTGCAATGCCAAACACTTTATTCAAAGATGAAACATTGTGAAGTTTTTATTTGCATATGTACAAGCTCAAGAAAAAGAAATGAAGCAAAGGTTAGGGTGATGCCTATGAATGCATGTTTATTCTACCCTTCCCAATTTATTTACAGGAAAGAAAGTAAGACAGAAAATTACCTGATAAAGGAAATCTGTACACTTGGGTTGCCTCCCAAGAAGCGCTAAGTTTATCGTCTTCAGCCGGACGCCATTAGGCTTCATTTGGCTCAGCTAGCTTGGTGGAATCCATTTTTAAAGAAGATGAATTTTCAAAAAAATGTTTTAACCTCTACCCATTAACAGTGAATGATTGTCCAGTTTTAGGGTCAAGAATGATGACAGCACCATTGTCATAAGCTTTGACAACAGTGTAAGGACCATCCCATCGGGACTTCAATTTTCCACGAAGCCTAGAATTGAATAGCCAGACCTTATCATGCACTTGAAAAAATTTTCTATGAATGTGTTTGTCATGGAATGCTTTGTCTTTGGCTTTATAGATTTTTGGCTTTGGCTTTGGATTATTCTCTCCCTTAAACCCTAGAGCACAGGGTTGGTCTACTGCTTTTTTCACACAAGATTCTTCCAAGGAGTCTACCACTAGACAACTCTCTCCTTGATCATGGTGCCCAGATGCCTTAAAAATATTGATACTAACCCGCTCATCCCCAAATGATATATCCATCATCCCGGTAGCACAATTAATGTTAGCTCTGGCTGTGGCCAAAAAAGGTCTACCAAGGATGATGGTGGACTGAGTTAAATCTTGAGGAGTGTTCATGTCCAGAATGATGAAATCCGCAGGGAAGTAACAATCATTGATTTTCACAATAACGTCCTCAACTAAGCCTTTAGGAGTGGTGACAGAATGATCAGCTAGTTGAAGGACAACAGAAGTGGGTTTCAACTCTCCTAGCTTGAATTTCTCAAAAATGGCAGAAGGTAGGAGATTGACACTGGCTCCCAAATCCAAAAGACTGCTTTCAAAAGTGACTCCACCGATGGTGCAAGGAATTAGTGGAGTGCCTGGATCTTTGAGCTTTTTAGGGAGTTGATTTAAGATAATGGCACTCACAGTTTCAGGAAGAATGATTGTTTTAGTTTTATTTCTCATCTCACATTTTGGAGTGCACATTTCTTTTAAGAACTTGGCATAAGCAGGCACATGCTTGATGGCATCAAGAAGAGGAATGTTGATGTGAACTTGTTTAAAAAGTTCCAAGAGTTCATCATTACCAGTTGGTTTGTTTTTAGATTTTGGCTTTAAAGCTTCAAGAAAAGGGACTCTCAGAATGTAACAACTTGGGCCTTCATTCATCTTGATTTTGTCTAGAGGTTCTTCAATTATTTTCTCTTTTCCCTTAGATTTTTCTTTTTCAGCATTTTCTTCCATCTCTTCTTCAATTTCAATTTCATTTTCATTTTCTTTATCCTCATGCAATGTTGACATGTGTGGGTGAGGATTTATCCTGATTTTTCCACTTCTTAAAGTTGACACAGTTTTCACATTTTCTACTTGAGGGCCCCTAGCTTGGGTAGGAGGATGGTCCTGTTGTATAGGTTGGTTTTGAATTTGTGGTGCTGGAATGTTCTGGACAAAAGCTTGTTGTTGGTTTGGTGGTGGAGGTGTATTTGGTCTTGCAGGTGGTCTATACCCCTGAGCTTGATGGTATTACTGGTTCTGATAAAATCTAGGAGGGTTGTTCCTTGGGTTTGCTACAGCTTGACTTGGCAACTGACCCAATTCCCTCCTATGACACACATCAGCAATCTGAGACTCTATCCTTGCCAAATTTTGTTGAAAATTTTGGTTTTGAGTTTGATATTGAGTTTGTTGTTCTTGCACAGTTTGGCAGAGAGTCGCCATCATATTTTGGAGTTGATTCATTTTATCATCCCAATTAGGCTGAGGAGGTGGTGGTTGATATGAAGGTTGGTGGAAAATTTGTGTGAGCAAATTGATTTGAATTTTGATTTTCTTGGACGTGTGGAGGTTTAGAGTAAGAAGATTGGCCAAATCCCGAATTTTGATTGGGATAGGCTTGACCGTACATGGATTGCTTAAAGGCAGGTTGAGAAACTTGTTCAGATTGATTTTTCCAAGAAAAGTTTGGATGGTTCCTCCAACCAGAGTTGTATGTGTTAGAGTATGGATCATAGGAGGGTTTGTAGAAGCATTGAGCAGCTTGAACTTGTTCTTGAATAAAAAGGGGCAATTGGGCAGTAGTGGGACAAGCATTGGTAGGATGGGCTGGACTAGCACACATAGAACAAGTTTCATGTGGTTGAGAAAATTTAGGTGTGGCTTGCCTAGTTAGAGATAACAATTGGTCGAATTTTTGTTCCAACTTCTGCTCCAATCTCTGATCAAGTTTAGCTATCAGATCTTCTACCCTAGAATCTGATTCTCCTCTCTCCCTTAGTTCATACAACCCTGCCTTTTTTATAGGTCCTAGAGCTCTCTCATAAGAGTGGAGTGAGGCATGATTGATAGAATTCTCACTCAATGTTTCAAACAAATTATATGCCTCATCCTCGCTCTTCGTCATGAATGCTCCTCCACATGAGGCATCAACCATCTGCCTATTTGATTCAGTCAGTCCTTCATAAAAGGCTTGAACAATTTGCCACCTCGACAACCATGATGGGGGCATTTTCTAAGCAACTCCTTCAATCTCTCCCATGATTCATGCATTAATTCTCCCGGGTGTTGGGAGAATCCAGTGATTGCTCTTCTCATTGTATTTGTTCGACCAATGGGGTAGAATTTCTTCAAAAATTCCTGCTGCATTTCTGGCCATGTTGTAATGGTTCTCCCTATGGTTCCCAACCAATTTTTGGCCTTGTCTTTTAAGGAGAATGGAAATAGGGTCAACCTTAAGGCATTTTCAGTGAAATTTTGGATCCTAACAGTGGAACAAATCTCTAGGAACTCATCTATATGCCTATAAGGATCTTCATTGGGATTGCCATAGAAGGATGGTAACATCTGAATGGTTCCTGGCTTGATTTCAAAGTGATTTGCAGGAATTTCTGGCCTGATGCAAGTGGCAGGTTGATAATTAGAAGGAATAAAGTATTCCGTCATCTGTTTGGGTACCACCTCCTCCATATTTCTAGAAATTTGGTTTTGATCTTGGTTGGCCATCCTATGAAAGAATCTTTCAATCTCGTCTATAGGTTGAGCCAAATCTATATTCAGGGACCGTCTACCAAGCATGCACAGATGAAAAGCCCTCTATTTATGATTTTTGAATTTTTATTGATTTTAAAATTTTTATGGCAAACACAAACAATCAAACACTTTCAAAACAAATTATCCTAAACTCTAAGTGTTCCTTGGACTTATGTTATTTTTCTCAAAATCAGATTTATGCTTGCTTAAATCCAATCCTAACTCTTCTTGTACCGGCCAGGTAAGAGGTGGAGTAGAGGGAGGCCCCCCTTGCTTTCGCAAGGACCCAATTAAATAACCTCTGACTCACTTAAGCGTAAGCTTTTTAACCTCTAATCCTAGACACCAGACTTAAAGAGAAGTTTTGAATTCAAGAAAGGATAAATCTAATTATGAACCCTAGGGCCAAGTCTACTGATTTTTATTAAAAGTTTAGGCAAATGCAAAAATGTGAAAATTTTTGTGATTTTTGGGCAAAGGAAAGGGTGATGAAATCCCTCACCTTATCTTTTTATTCTAATGGGTGAAACCCTTAAGCAGTCTCATTTAAAAACATGAAGTGCACATATCAGATTCAAACAATGGGTTGTCTAATGCTAAGTCTAATGCATGAAACGAGCGATGGAAGTCTTAGCACTCTTCAATGCAAGAAAAGAGATGACAATTAAAATGACAATTAAGATGATGAATATCCTAAAACATGAGATTCTATTCTTGAGAAATGAAATTTTTATTTACAAACAAATGACTAACATCAAAGAGCGATTTGGAAATTTTTTTAGATTTTAGATTTTTTTAATTTTTATTTGGTTTTTGAATTAAATGAAATGAAACTAAGAAAATAAAAGGTGCTACTATAAACTAATTCAAATCACTCAAACCACCAAAAGGCCAATTGTTACATGCCAACAGGAAATAAATCTCTGTACATGCACAGAGAGTACATGAAAACCTCACTACAAGCTTCTCTCACACTCCTCTATCTAAAATTCTGAATTAAAAGAGAAATGCAAAAACAAATCAGCAAGCTTCTCTCCAATGGGCTTCAAAGGTCAAGCCCAATCTCCAAGTTTCTCTCCTTGTGCAAAATCTCTCCTTGTGCAAATCTGAAATGAAAGCCCAATAACAAGTCAATGTAAAACCAATAGAAATGAAATCAAATCAAAATAGATCTAAATCAAACTCTAATGCCTCCCCGGCAACGGCGCCAAGATGAACGCGCGGCATAGTTGACTGTGCATTTTCGTTGTCCAAAGTTCCTCGCACATGTCAATATGCGCACTTCTTCTAAACTGTCTCACAAAATTAAAATAACAAAGATGAACTAGCATGGTGGTGAGAACATGTCATTTTCACAGGGAGGCTGAAAAGAACTTGATTTAAACTACTTTAACTTGAAATCATTCTAACGACAATGCATTAAAAGTGAATGTGTAAACAACACCGATCAAATCCCGCACAATCTTGATAAATCAAATTTAATGAAAGAACCAGCTGAATTGAAATGAAAAGAGAAATGATATCAATGTACCCTCTCCATTGAGGGATGAAGATGGTAGACAGAAATCTTTAAAAGAAAACTTTCAAATTAATGCACCCCTCGAGCTCAGGGGATGAACAATCAACAATTGTATTTCACCACAAACACCAGACCAATATCTTCACAGCGCACAGATTGGATAGAAAATAAAAACAAAAATTAATTGTCAAATCAGATTTCTATTGCTATTCCTAAGGAACATGGATCTAAATGAGACAGGAAAGAAATTACAGAACTCAATTAAAGAATTGCACAGAGAATAACGAACTAAGATCTTAGATCACTGTACCCTGCAACACACTGGATTGATCTCACTACTTCTCACAACCAACCTCCAGTAGCCCAACAATCTGCAATCAGAACTCTCCAAACCCCCTAAGAATACCGAAATCATCTCAAAATGCTGAACAAATGAACTAATTCCCCAAAGAAGAGGGGAACACCTGATCTTTCACACAGTAGACAGAACTGAAGAAAGTGCAGAAGAAATGGAAAATTCGATTCTCTGAATATAGAAGAAATGAACTAGCAAATTGCCCAGGATCGATCTAACTCAGAAAATTACACAGAAAAGAGAAAAATAACCCCAAAAATCTGAACTCCCAACATCAAGAAAACTCCACTGCTCTGCTAAAAGGAAGAATACCGAAATAAAATTGACAGAAAAGAAATCCCCAGAAGCTTAACTAGCCAACCCAAACATCTGAGCAGAAGAATTTCCCACAAATCTCCCACAGGAACGGATCCACACAGCACAGAGAACAGAAGAAATGGGAGAATAAAAATATCCTAAAAATCCGAACTCCCTCACAGCAACAACAATGAGAAGAAGAATATAGAACAAAATTCTAAAAACTCTAATAGATCTCCAGATGAACACAGAAGAAGATGCCAGCCATCGTCCTCATCACAGCAGCCATCACAGAAAAAGAAAATTCAAATGCCTACCTCTGCTCACAGCAAGAAGGAAGTCCCGAAAATACTGAACTGAAAACTCTAAAAAAAATATAGAACTCCTCCAATCGAATCAAAGAACAGATGCTGACAAGAAATTACAGAAGAGAAATGGCAGAAGAAAATTCTCAAAAATATGAATGGCGAAGCTCCGGAACACTGGAAGAACAGTAAAGAACTACTGGAATCCTCTTATAGCAAAGAAGTAAACCAAAAACCAAAATCGAACTCCAACCCTCCCCTGCTTACAGAAAGAAGAAGTACAGGAAAGAAATTTGCAAAATAACTATCTCTAAAATCTGAACTAGAGAACCCCTGCTCTATTGAAAGGGAAAGCACAAAAATAGATTGCTCTAAAATCTCACTGGCGAAGAAAGGAAATGGCAAAGCTAAAAAAAAACTAAAACTACAACTAATGCTTCCCCCGTGGCATCGGAGGACCTTGGGGTCCTCTTATAGGCTTCCAGATGCCTCCCCATCAGCCTCTCGGCCATCGCACAGATCCGCAGCGCTGTACACCTCAGCACCACCTCCATCGTGCACAGTTTCAAGAGCTCTACACGCCTCAGCCGGATGCACCTGCTAGCCTCTGCTTCGCCCAGCTCAGCTTCTGAGTGCCAGCAGAGCGCCACGCATAGCCGCACATGGCCCAGATCTGGATCGCCTCCAATCATCTACACAGCCACACCAGCCGGAATCCGCCATCTGAGCCACCAACCCGCCACGCCTTCACATGGCCCAAGCTTTGGCCCGCCAGCTTCACCAGGTCGCACAGCCCACGCACGGCTGGCCTTCCTCTGCTGGCCGCCCTAGATCCAGCCCCTTCTTCCTGCCTTGCCCAGCACTCCCCACAGCCCAAATCGCCTCCATCACCAGAGCACAACAGCTCTGCACCATTGGGAGCTTCTAGCTCCTTCTGGGGTCTTCTTGCTGCAACAGGAAATTTAATAGGAGGGAAGAAATGGTGAAATTAGTGTTGTACGTGGCCAATTCAGGTTGGATGATAAAATGGTGCAATAGATCTATGAAGGGGGGGATGTGGCATGATGGTGTTGGGTGGAAAAAAAATATTATTATTTATTTAATGGGATGGGGTGGATTACAAATTAAAATCTATCTATTACTAAAAGAATATTTACAAAAATATTTAACAAAATTCAAATATCTTTTATTTTCCAAAGTAAATCTATTTACTCAATTTGTAAGAGATGACTTTTTGAATGAAAATCTAATCATGTGTTTTCTAACCTAATATGTTCAAAAACTTATTCCTGGATGAAATGAAAATTAAAATCAATATGCACATTATTTACAGACAAAAGATGTCTAAAATTACTATATGTATGACATTTAACACAAAAAATTCATGTAGTTATCAGAGACAAATAGAATTGGGAGATCTGTGTAGAACACATACACAGATTCCCCAGAGAATTTAACACTCTTACCAAATACAGACTCGGCTGGATCTCCTTCTGGACCAGCACTGCTGCAATCACGAGCTCCTTCTCTTCTTCTCCTTCTTCTTCCCTTGGCGGCGCTGCTCTGCTCCTCTGGATGCAGATTCCTTTTTCCCCCTCTTCTTGCCTTCTTCCAGAATGCTCTTGGCTTTTTCTTACGTGGATCCTTTGGAGTACCAAAAATATGGGTATTTATAGCCCCATATGTCCATAAGGAGCCTTAGGGTACGTGGGCACAAAAACCTAGGTAGATTCCCTTGATCCCCAAGCGGCCACGTGTCCAGAAAAATCATAAGTTGAAATTTCAGCCGGAGTGTGTCGACACTACCACTGAGTGTGTCGACACACTGTCCCAATTGTCCAAAAAGGGTCTTCTGGAAGCTGGGTCTAGTGTCGACACTACCAGGGACTGTGTCGACACCCTGTCCCAGTCAGGCAACTAGGTCTCCTGGGAACTGGGTCTAGTGTCGACACTACCAGGAGCTGTGTCGACACACTGAACCCTATCTTCATGAAAAAGCTCCAGGAATAGTGACCTAGTGTCAACACCATCAATGGATGTGTCGACACCATCAATGACAAGAGCTGTATACACCTGCAAATTTAACACATAAATCATTAGTACAAGATATTATCATTAAAATATGAGATAGTAAACATCAAAAACATGTTGTTTAAGTATTATTGTGATATGTATAAAATGGATAACATGTTCAACATATCATCATCAAAATCACAATATGTCATCATCAAAATCAAAGTATGAGTGATGTTCATTGGTCATCATTAAAATACAACTTTAGGAAATTCCAAAACACACTCAACCCAACAACCCTTTCCGAAGATGATTTAGACACTTGCTATTCATGGATATTTCGTCCTTTGATTGGCCTAGACGCGTCCAAATCCTACCAAAATTGGAGGAGATCTTCTTTAATGCATCCTTTCCAAGATCCAATCGCCCTTGCGCGGGCATGCTTGCTTAAACCCAGACTATTGCCCATTATTCCCTGATCAGCCCTTCCAAGAATAATCACCTATAAGTCTCTCCATACAGCATCGTTTTGGGAGAGACCGGCGTCTGATTCTTCATTTCCAAGAGAGCTCCAACTTCTCAGAAGGGTGCTCCGCCTCCAGACTACCAGGAAGTGCCCTCCAGGGCGATTTCTCCTCGACTATGCTTTCTCTCTCCCCTTTTCTTCCAATTTTCTCTTCATTCATGCATGCATAGAGTAGTTTTCTTCATAGATCTTCAATAAAACACTCCACACACACCGTTTTTAAACACCCAAAGGGGTTAAAAACCCACCCCACGTGAGTTCCCTCCAAGTTGTTTCATGTTTCTTCATATTTTTGGAGTAGATTCATCACAAACGATTTCTCTAATGGGTTGTTTATTGTTTTGATGTCCTTGGCAGATGTTTGAAGACATTACAAGCACGAGGCTCTTGCCCCTTGGCCGGCTGAGGAGCAGGAAGAGAGAAACCCACAGTCTTCATCCCTTGAAGAAGAAGGCGACCATCCTGCTGTCGCGATCCAGAAGACGACAAGAGGCCCATCACGTTCCGTTCAACAGAAAGCGGCCCCAACCTTGTCGCGTTCACAGGGATCAGGTATGTCTTCTTTATTTTCTTCCTTTTCTGAAGTATTTAGCCTTATTCATCCATCTATTTCTCTTGGCAGCTGCTTTGGTGGCGATCACGGTCAGTTTTCCTATCTTTTCATCATCTTTTTTGGGGAGCAAATCCCGTGATTACATACGCAAGCAAGCACACACGAGCATGAACTTTTATCACTTAACACTTAATCAGGCACGAACACACTAATGTGCATTAAGGATCTATACCACCTTGGAATGCACACTAGGACACGTGTATGTGGTTATTGTATCTAGCATTCAACACGACACTATTTCCCAGCACAGATGCAATGCGAGTAATCATTATACCCCATGGTTAACAGTATATTTATGACTCTCCGTCATTTGGGCTAGACTAGAGCCATTGGACACTCGCCATGCCCGATCAGCATCTCACTTAATTTCAAATTTAGATACCCACAGTCATTAATAGCCAATAACAAGAGTTTCAAGATGTAAGCAATTGTAACGTCATGTTCATGGTAATGATGTCAATAAATAGCAAGTCATGTGAACATGATTTCATGATAACAATAGTCGAGAGATAATTTCGGTAGCATAACGGCGTGATTTATACTTTAGTTAACTCTTTACATTAATGGCTTAAGTCAATATTATAAATCCACACTCACGAGAACAAGATAAGAGAGGAAGTGCACTCTATCTCCAGGGAACTTCAATGGTACAACCAACTCGGTCTCCATGAGGGAATCCAGGGAGTATGGAGAATTATAGAGGTTTTAAGAGAGAGGTCACTAGTCTGCCGATACGGAATGACCGACAAAGAGTTTCTAATCCCCCAAGAAAGGGTTGCCTATAAGTGCAAGAGTGTAGTGTAGAACGTGTCTCAATCCATAATCCACTGGTTTAGAACAAAGCGGAAAACAAGTACTGTAATAACCAGTACGTTCGGATCAAAGTTTACTGGGTTTGGGGGCTAGTGTGTGGCCCATTGGTTGAGTATGTGTGTGTGAATGTGTGTTTACAGGTCCTTGTGGTAGGTTGGGAAGCTGGAGGGTTGGAAATTCCAGCCCAAACAGACCTCTAGCGGGTTCATTAAGAATGCGACCAACACAGTCGTCGCAATTCTTACATGAACGCGGCCACCTACTACGTCGTGATTTTGAACCACTTCTACGTGAGCGCTACTGTATGCGCTCCGCGTGGTGCATGCAGGGTCGTCAGGGTTTAATCATGACGGCGGGGTACGTCGCATTTCTAAACGCGATGGCCCGATATGTCGCGATTTAAACTCTATGTATTTTGGGCTTCTGCCCTTGGCCGAACAGTGTAGTTGCACTTTTCAGCTGAGGGGGAGGCTGTTGCAGGTTTTGGAGGTGATTTGGGGGTTGTGGCTGTCTGTCCGGCATGGTTCCGGTGCGAGAAGGAGCTTCGGAGCACGGGGAACCTCTGGACGGTGTTGGTTTTACGTTTCATTCGTTGGTAGGGTGACATTCCCTTGTTTTTTATTGTTTGGCATGCATAGGTTAGGGTTTATGGAATATGGCTTGGAAATCACATAACCATAATATAGAGCATGCTTAGGGTTTTGCATGAACATTTATTACCTGCTATGACAGCCTGTACAGCTGCTTGGTGTGATTTTCGGAATGTAAGGTTAAGGTGGGTTTCTTCTGTCTGAAAGGCGACGGAACCAGTCGTCATCAGCCACCATATTTTCAGTGGGAAGATGTGTCAAGATGACCTCCTTGCGTGCAGTCATGTCTCATAGATAATGGTATCAGTGGGTGACTGGAAAGACATGCAAAAGAAGTTTATTGAAAGATTGAATAAACAGGGACTGTCGCGATTCAGGCCTTAAGGCAACGGGTTAGTCCATCGCGATTCAAGCACCGATTGGCGACCACTGTGTTGGTTACGATTTAGAGTGTGGCCACCCGAGCTCCGGGGTTCTATGGCCACTCTGTTAGTTTCCTGTTGTACACTGCTTGGGCAGTGATGGTTGCAATGTAGGGTTTGTAAGGGTTGTGTCGGCTCATACCGTGATTGATAACGATGGGTTTTGCTTAGAAATGTGTGCATAGCAAGTTGGGTTGTAATGCCTTTCGTGGTTACCTCTCCAGTCGGTTACCCAGGCACCGGGTGCTCAAGTTTTGTCCCGGTACGGTGAGTACCGTCAAGGTTTGTGTCGTCTTCCTCGACACCCTCACTCCTAAGTTTGTGTTGTACATCTGGCTGAGAGAAAGACAGCAAGGGGTAGCGACTCGTGTTTGTGGGTGTGTGGTCGCTTGTAGCACGCTCATGGTTGGGGGAGGGACACCAGTAGACATACTGGTCCCCAGCTAGTCCTATTTCTAGTGCCTCACTTTAGGGAGCTCGGGCCGAAGTCCCTAAAGGTGTCAGGCTTGGGCCTGCAGCTGCATGTCTATAGGAGTGGTGTTGGTTTGTCGCCACAGTTCTTGTCCCTATTGAGGTGGAGCGGCAGCTCGACCTTTCGTCTGTGGCTATGAGGCTGAGAGGTAGACTGGTGTTGTTTGTCCAGATCTGTGGCTGGTGTCGCGAACCAGTTCACGTGACTCGTGTGCGGCGTGCCCTTCTGTAGCTTGTACACGTGTACATAGTTTGTCGTTTATTTACTTACAGCTGTAGTATCATGCATATGCGGTGATAAGTTTTGATTGCTTACAGCTTTGCTTACTTCACTTGTTGTACTTTGCTCTTTCGGCTTTTGGGGAGTTGACCTAC
The DNA here is from genome assembly GCA_014218235.1 of Colocasia esculenta. Classification (NCBI taxonomy): domain Eukaryota; kingdom Viridiplantae; phylum Streptophyta; class Magnoliopsida; order Alismatales; family Araceae; genus Colocasia; species Colocasia esculenta. The sequence goes on along the minus strand of CM024761.1, from coordinate 78,839,909 downwards.
TGAGCCAGTGACTTGTGAGGCTCACCCCTTCTTCTTCCAGGTGAAGGAGAGCAGGAGGGTTCCCGTCCCTCTTCTAGTTCTGGTCAGCACCATAGTGGAGTCGGGCCGACGTCACCAGCAGAGTAATACTTCTTCTTGTTGTGCCTTGGGGGTTTGTCCCAGGCCGTTGAACTTTGTACTATGACTTTGGTATGGAACTGAATATGTACATTTCATGTGGATATGTGTGAGAAATGAAAACTTATGTGTGTTTAGTGTGTTCTTTTATATTTCCACGGACATGTTGTGTTGATATCCCTTGCAAGGCTACGGCTCGTTCGCGGGAGACGGAGTCGTGTTGGGCATGTTATTGGGTTAATGGGCCTAAACGGCGAGGACCATCATAGATGGTATCAGAGCAAGGTCAGTGGAAATATGAAGGAATAGGAAATGTACATAGTCTATTCTCTACTATAGTCTACTACTGGTAGTTGGCCCTATTTTTGTAATGATATGTTTGTGTGCTATGTGGATTAGAATGTTGTACGAGTAGGTTTATAAATGGCTGATAGAAGAGATTGGGGAGGTGGAGGTGATGAGCCTGAGGAGACCACCAATCAGATGATAGAAAGATTATGGGAAACTATTACACAGATTCAGACACGGTTGGACCAACAGCCCCCAGTTCAGCCAGCATTTACAGCACCACCAGCGAAGGAGGAGACAGTACCGGTACCACTAGTACCACCTTTTGGAGTTGAGGTACCACCTGTAGTATTTTTACCCCCGGTAGTGCTAGTACGGCCAGCTAGTGTGAAGGAGTCCACGGTGCTAGTGGAGAGGTTCCTACGTTTGTAGCCACTTACATACTCGGGAGGTCCGAATCCGGATACAGCTGAACATTGGGTGCATGAGATAGAAAGGGTTTTTGTTACAATGAGGTGTCCACAAGGTGATAGAGTGATCTTGGCTACTTATCAGTTGAGGGGATTTACACAAGAGTGGTGGAGACTCAAGATGCAAACTGTGTTTGCAGGATGAACGAAGGATACAATCACTTGGCTGGAGTTTCTTGAAGTATTCAACAACACATTATTTCCGGTACAAATTCAACAAGCCAAGAGGGAGCAATTCAGAACACTACAGCAAAGAAATTTGTCAGTGCTGGAGTACCAAATGAGATTCATGGCCTTGAGCAAGTATGCACCTTACGTGGTAACAAACAATGCAATGATGGTGGAGTATTTTATTCGGGGGTTGAGGCCGGAGTTGCAAGATGCAGTAATTCCACTTACGTGTAGTACGGTGGAGGAGGCAGCCCAAAGAGCAGCAATACTTGAAAGAACTGCGCAAGCTAGGCAGTCCAGCGGATCAGGATCGGGATCAAGCAGTTTCTGACTACCATAGCAGTCCTCGGGTGTTAGCAAAGGCAAGGCACCTTCGGGAGGAGCATCTACATCAAGTTTTGGCAAGTGGGTAAACAAGTTAAATAAGATGTTTAGAGGCCGAGGAGGTGGCAGGAAGCAAGGATTTTAGCAAGGCAGACGAAAGAATCACAACAAAGCACAGCTAGGCAGCTTGCAGAATTCAGATGTTACAATTATGATCAGCCGGGGCATTTGGCAAGAAATTGTCCATATCCCAGGAGAGGCAAGTATGGTAGAGGGGCACCACAGCAGTAGCAGCCATAAGCTGAGCGAGGTAGAGGCACACCTTACCAGAGGGGACGAGGACAAGTGATGGCAATCACAAGGGCTCAAGCAGAGGCATCAAATCTGATTGAAGGTATTATACCACTTCTTGAATTTTCTTCTAGAACATTAATTGATCCAGGTGCATCACATTCTTCATTTCTAAAGACTTTATGGATAGTATGGTACATCTTTTTGAGGAGAGGCAGTGTGAGCTTGTGGTAGAGGTACCTTCTGGTGATTTCATGCTTACTAATTATTTGGATGAGGTTCCCATCATGATACAAGGTAATCAGTTGCCAACCAGATTGTATGCACTACAGTTAAAGTAATATGATGTGATATTTGGCGTGGATTGGTTGGAAGCATATGGGGCAGTGGTTGATTGCAGAAAGAAAAGAGTAAGGTTCAGCCATCCAGGAGGGGATATGTTTGAATTCCAAGGTATGTCATTCTATACCCCTAAGTATATTATTTCTACTCTTAAGGCTAGGAAATCGATCAATGCAGGGTGTGTAGCTTATTTGGCATCAGTTAGTTTGGTTGAGGCAGAAAAGACAAGTAGATATGGTACCAGTAGTTAAAGAGTTTGTGGATGTATTCCCGGATGAGTTAATAGGTTTGGCACCACATAGAGAGGTGGACTTCACAGTAGAGTTACAGCCAGGTAGTATGCCTATTTCTAAAGCACCATACAGGATGGCACCTACAGAGTTGAAAGAGTTGAAGAAACAGTTGCAAGAATTGCTAGATAAGGGTTTCATCCAGCCTAGTCACTCGCCATGGGGAGCATCGGTTCTATTTGTTAAAAAGAAAGATGGTAGCTTGAGAATGTGTATTGATTACCGCCAGTTGAATCAGGTTACAATAAAGAACAGGTATCCACTCCCATGAATTGATGACTTATTTGATCAATTGCAATCAGCAAAGGTGTTCTCCAAGATAGATTTGAGATCGGGGTACCATTAGTTGAGTATTCGGGAAGAAGACATTGATAAAATAGCATTTAGAACAAGGTATGGACATTATGAGTTTGTGGTTATGCCATTTGGGCTAACCAATGCACCAGAAGCATTTTTGAATTTGATGAATAGGATTTTCCATTCATACTTAGATCGGTTTATTGTGGTGTTCATTGATGATATATTAGTGTACTCAGCTTCTGCAAAGGAACAAGCAACTCACTTAAGGATTACATTGTAGACATTGAGGGAGCACTAGTTATATGCTAAATTTAGTAAATGTGTGTTTTGGCTTAGAGAGATACAATTTTTTGGGCATGTTATTTCAGGTGAAGGTGTTGCAGTTGATCTAGCTAAGGTGGAAGCCGTTATGAAATAAGAGGAACCAAAGACAGTGCAAGAGATTAGGAGTTTTCTTGGTTTGGCAAGTTACTACAGACGGTTTATTCAAGACATCTCAAAGATTGTAGAACCAATGACAAGGCTTACCAGGAAAGGAGTACCAATTGTGTGGTCATCCGATTGCAGGCGCAGCTTTATGGAAATGAAGAAGCGGCTCACTTCAGCACCAATATTGGAAATCCCAGGTAGTTTTGGAGACTTCTCTCTAATCAAGATACGTTGTGGAATCAATGGGTGAGGAGCAGATATCTCACGAAGTCGTCTATCTGGTCAGTGCAAAACCAACCTTACCATTCCCATGCTTGGAAGGGCATGTTACAAGTTAGGGACTGGATAAGACCTCATGTGACCTACAAAATTGGTAACGGGAACACTATCAACTTGTGGGAGGATCCTTGGATTGATGGAGACTCCATTCATTCTTTAGGTGGTCAGTATATTAGAATGTTGATTGGGCTTCCTCTTACTGCCACTGTTAGTTCACTTATTTAGGATGGGAGATGGTGCCTTCCTACTCCCACATCTACTGAGATGTTGGATCTCTGGCCACGGATTCCTAGCATTCCCATTTCAGCGGACCGGGAGGATTCCATTGTCTGGAGAGATAATAATGGATCCATCAGCAACAAGCACATTTATGATCTGAAAAGAGACATTTACCCTAAGGTGCCTTGGTTTAACATTGTCTGGAAGAGACCTACAAATCAGAAGCAGTCACTTCATGCCTGGCAGGTTTTGATGGGTGGTATTCCGTCTTTTGATGTTCTTCAGAAATGCGGCCTGCATGGACCTAATATCTGTGTCCTATGTAATCAGCATGAAGAACACATCAACTATCTATTCTTTAAGTGATCTTATAGCTCCTGGATTTGGATGCAGCTCTTGCATAGATTGGATATCCATCGAAGGCCAAGAGAGACAATCCTAGCTGAAAGTGAAAGTTTGATCCGAAGCTTCTATGCTCCAGGTGCTGGGAAGAGTGTGCCGTTCGCTACTTTTAGAGCTGCACTTTGGTGGATTTGGAAGGAGAGATACTCGCGAATATTTGACTCAAAAATTCGTAGTCGCATGCAAGTACTTCTTTCCATTTTGTCGGATATTCGTAATATTACTGAATTCCACATTCAGGCAACTTCCTCTTCCCATAGGACAAATAGAATCCTCAGAAACTTCAATATTCAGAGGGTATGAGTAGCTTTGTGTAATGTGCTGTGCTGTTTCTTTTCATCTTCTTGCTTGCACTCTCTTAGTGAGCATCTAGCTCCTTCTTCGAATCCATAGCTATCGGGCTATGATAGCATGGATTCATCCTTGTATATACTCCCATATTTGCCAAATTTAATACAAAAAAAATCGGTATTACTTACCAAAAAAAAAAATATTGGAAATCCCATCAGGTTGAGGTGGTTTTGTATTATATACAGAAGCATCCAAAAGAGGACTTGGGGCAGTACTTATGCAGCATGGAAAAGTGGTGGCCTATGCGTCCACGCAATTGAAGCGGCATGAGGAGAATTATCCCACACATGACTTAGAGTTGGCAGCGGTTGTGTTAGCATTGAAGATATGGTGGAATTATTTGTATGGTGAAGGATTTGAGATCTTCACGGACCACAAGAGTTTGAAGTACATCTTTTCACAGAAAGATTTGAATTTGAGGCAGCGCAGATGGATGGAGTACCTAAAAGATTATGATTTCAGCTTAGTGTATCATCCAGGCAAGGCAAATGCGGTTGCAGATGCTTTGAGCAGGAAAGCAGTTATGAGTCACATGATGATGAGAGAATGGAATGTCACGTCCCGAGAATTACGCAGCAGATATTAGTCGAAGAATTCGAATCGATATCCCGAGACGTGGACAGTCGGCAAATAAGCCTCTAGCTAGCACGCACTAAATGTATATCAACACAACATCATAATAGGGCCCAACTGATGAACTCAATAAAAAAATTGTATTCAAAACTCAACTTATTGTATTCCAAATGGAACTGTTACAACTCTTAGACTATGGGATAACAGAACTAGACTCAATAAAAAGGAAAGTACATTTACCCCTCACTTCCTACTACATGTTCTAACTCTCAAAATAAACTACTATAACTAGACTCATAATTGGAACGCTCATCACTCGGACGCATTCCCATCCTCGACTTGCTCTTCCTCCTGAACTTCATAGTCACCTAGATTAGGAAAAGGTAGGGGATGAGCAAACTAGCCCAGTAGGATTTATATCTCAATGTGCGGGCAATAGTATAAATGATTAACATTTTAGAACTAGGAATGTACGATGAATGATATGCAAGTACAAATAAAACTCATTAAAACATGATATATAAAACAAGCTGGATAGAGTGAACAAGATAGAATAAGATTTTTGAACAAGATGACAAGAAAGAACTAGCAATAGATCACTTTGTACAAGCACGCAAGATTTCACTTGATGTCAATAGTTTTCAAGAAAACAAGATATCACTAGTTGCAATAAATGCAGGATGGCCATATCACGCAAGCAAGCAAGCAAGATTGCACAAGCACGATCAAGTAATACTAATCAGGCACGTAGACACTAATGTACACCAAGGAAAGATCCACCAAGAATGCACACAGGTCACGTGTATGTGGTTATGTATCTATCATTCAACAAGCAAGAAAGTACTCCCAGCGCAGATGCAACGCCAGTAATCATTATACCCCATGGTTAACAGTATATTTATGACTCGCCGTCATTGGGGCTAGACTGGAGCCCTTGGACACACGCCGTGCCCTGTCAGCCATCTCATGTAAAATTTTAAATGTAGATACCCACAGTCATAAATAATGGCCAATGAGAGTTTCAAAATGTAGCATGTGTAATGTCATGTTCACGATGATGATGAGAAGAAATAAATAATTAAATTGAACATGATTCCATGAGGACAATGGTCAAGAGATAAATTTGGCAGCTGAACGGTATGATTTATAATTTAGTTCAATCTTTACATTAATGGCTTTAGTCTAGATTGTAATTCATGCTCACGAGAACAAGAAGAGAAAGGAAGTGCACGCCCTTGATGTAAAGTGTGTAGGGATGTACGCGGGTCAATTCACAAACCGTCGGTCTCAAACTCTCGGAAAACACTTAACATGATGGCATGTAGTGAACAATGCATTTACCTACATGTGGGTTTACAAGATTTTAAGATAATATTCATCATTTAAATCAAGCTAGAATGGTAACAAGAGTGAATCACAAGTTTCATGTATGATCATTTCATTAAGAAAGCAATTAGAATAATATTCATGTAATTAAGGATTTTTCAATGGGTTAAACACTTTTAAGCCATTAAATAGACATTATGTAATGAACAGACCCAAGACAGGCAATATTTTGCAAAGGTAGTGTCGACACAACCCATACTGGTGTCGACACCATGCTTCGAACACAAAGCAAAAACATGAAGAACTGGTCAAGTAGTGTCGACACTAGTTCAAGTAGTGTCGACACTAGAGACGGGTTCCAGAAAACCTTCTGGCCAACATGGGATAGTGTGTCGACACTAGATCAACTAGTGTCGACACTAGATCAGCTCCCAGAAACTTTCTGGGTCAAACTGGGACAGTGTGTCGACACTAGATCAGGTAGTGTCGACACTAGAGACCTTCCCAGAACACCTTCTGGGCTGTTTTAGGACAGTGTGTCCACACTAGCTCAGGTAGTGTCGACACTAGTGCCCTTCCAGAAAAAACTTACAGGTCCAGGGTAACCCGAAAACATGTCTCATGCAGGATTTACTTACACCTCTTATAACTCTCTAACGAATGACATTTAAACAAAATGTTCAACATGAAAGATGACGAGGAAAACTAGTAGAAGAACTTTGATGTTGGGGGTTTGATCTAATTCAGTCTCAAATCCTGAGAAAACATGTGAAGAACAAAAAGTCAAGTGTAGCCCGAAATCACAGTATCATGCAGTAACTCTATTCCCACGCCAATAACTCTCTAACCAAAGACTTTTGAATAAAACGTCCAACATAAAAGATGATCGTGACTTCAAGTAGAAAAACTTTCGTGAAGGAAGTTTAGACAAATTCGGTCTCTAATCACATGCATATTAAGAAGAATAGGAGAAGCCCTAACAATGCGCGACTTTGGAAGAACACTTATAACTCGAAATATACTCATTAGAATTTGATGAAACTAGTGGGAAACGAAAGTTAACTTGATGCTCTACACATTGGTATAGGATATATTAAGGTTTGGCCCGAGAAAACCTACCTTATGGGTTGAAGAAGTCTCATTTTTCCAGAAAACCCGTGTTCAGACCACTTGGAGGAGAACACTTACTGCTCCGTGTAACTGCATGGAATTTGAACATTCCACTTGGGTTAGAACGTAGACTTGACCCTCTTTCCAGGGGTATAATCCTTGCAAGGTTTGGTTTAGGTTTGGCCTACCTTAGCTCGACCCCAAGATGATGGTCTGTGCAGGTCGTAGCAGACACAACGGGGAAAAAGAACGGCTTGGTGTGGATGATCTCCTGCTCCCCAGCCACCAAGAACTTCTCCACACGACCCCAGCAAGTTCTAAAACTCGTTCCTAGGATTTGGTGAAGAGTATTTAAGCAACCATGGTGTTTTAGGAGTCCTATTATGACTAGGAAAGCCAGGTTGCGGTTTTGACAGGTTAGTTTTCTATTTAGGGAGGATTTCTTCCTCCCATAGAGTGTGTGAGGCTTTAGGAAACCTCCCACCATAGATAGGCACGAATTTGGGTTTTCGAGAATGCATAATTGCATCCCAATTTAACTCAATTTGCCTCTTTCTAATTTCAGCCTATTTAGAGTTACGAATTTTCCCTGCATTTTCTAGCTTTATTTGATTATTGGGTCAAATGATGTCCATTGACCCAATTATGATATTGGGTCATTAATATATAATGTTGGAAGTCCCTCTAACACTTTTATTTAAATTTTTGATTGCGTCGTATTTCCGTGTTAACGGTTTTCCGACTTGTTATAGCACGTACGATAATGATGCGTATGTTTTACATACTTGGAAATTATTTATTTCCTTTTATTTGAATTCTTTATATAACTAAAATTTCCGGGGTTCTACACCCTCCCCCACTTAAGAGAATTTGGTCCCCAAATTCATGTATAGCAAGTTATTGTACAAGTGAGGTGTACTTACTTGTGAATAGCTCCGGGAATCTTTTGCGCATTGCTTCCTCGGTTTCCCACGTGTCGTCCTCATCCATGCGTTGATTCCATCTAACCCTTACTAGTGGGATAACCTTGTTCCTTAGTTGGCGCAGTTCCCGGTCCACGATCTTAATTGGCTTCTCTTGATATGTTCCATCTTTGTTGAACTCCAGAAGCTCGTATTCTATGACATGCCATGGATCTCGTACATACTATTTCAACATGGATATGTGGAACACATTGTGTATTCCATCCATTTGTTGTGGTAAAGCGAGACGATATGCCACCTCGCCGACTCTTTCAAGGATTTCGAAAGGCCCGACAAACCTTGGTGACAACTTGCCTTTAATGCCAAAACGTCTGATCCCACGGCCTGGAGACACTTTCAAGAATACATGTTCACCCACCTGAAACTCCAGGTCTCTTCTTCTATTATCTGCATATGCCTTTTGTCTTTGCTGCGCCACTGCCATTGTTTCCCTAATAAGCTTTACCTTCTCTGTGGTTTCCCTTATCATCTCTGGTCTTAACATTTGTTTTTCGCCAACTTCATACCAGCATATTGGAGATCGGAAACTTCTGCCATAAAGTGCTTCAAACGGTGCCATCTGAATGCTAGCTTGATAGCTATTATTGTAGGCGAACTCCACAAGAGGTAAATGTTTGTGCCAACTACCTCCAAAATCTAGGACACATGCTCTGAGCATATCTTCAATCACCTGGTTGGTTCTCTCCGTCTGTCCATCTGTTTGTGGATGGAAAGCCGTGCTAAAGTTTAGTTTAGATCCCAAGGAGTAATGCAGTCCTTTCCAAAAGTGGGATGTAAACCTAGGGTCTCTATCAGACACTATAGACATCGGTACTCCATGTAATCTGACTATTTCCTTCACATACAATGCAGCCAGAACGTCTACTGACCACTTATTCTTCACTGGCAAGAAGTGAGCTGACCTAGTTAAGCGGTCGACTATAACCCAGATACCATCGAATCCACCTCTAGATTTGGGTAGTCCGAAAATAAAGTCCATCCCTATACCTTCCCATTTCCATGCCGGAATTTCTAGGGGTTTGAGTTTACCTACGGGTCGCAAGTGTTCCGCCTTGACCCTTTGACATGTTAAGCATCGGGCGACATATTCCGCCACCTCTCTCTTCATATTAGGCCACCAGAAGCTTCTTTTGAAATCTTGATACATTTTGGTAGTTCCAGGATGAATAGTATATCTGGTCTAGTGAGCCTCGTCTATAATCATTTTCTTTGTCTCTGCATGGTCGGGTACACAGACTCGATCCCGGAACAATAGCCTTCCATCTTCAGTTAATGAGAAATCTGGCCTCTGGTCCAGATTAGCCTTAATCTCCACAAGTACAGGGTCATTGTCTTGGAGTGTTGTGATGTCCTCCAATAGTGTGGGTTGTGCTCTAACACTAGCAACAAAGCATCCCTTCTCTTTGATGTCAGCATCAATATTTAACTTGGCGAAGTCTTCTAATAACTTCCATTCTTCTACCATTAAACTTGACAATGTGATCATTTGCTTTCTACTTAGAGCATCTGCCACAGCATTTGCTTTTCCTGGATGATATTGGATCGTGAGTCGAAGTCTTTGAGATACTCCAACCACCTCCGCTGCCTCATATTCAAGTCCTGCTGAGAAAACAGATACTTCAAGCTTTTATGGTCAGAAAACACAATGAATTTCTCACCATATAGATAATGACGCCATATCTTCAAGGCGAAGACCTCAGCAGCTAGCTCCAGATCATGTACGGGATAATTGTCCTCGTGCTTCTTCAATTGTCTGGATGCGTAGCATATAACTTTCCCTTCTTGCATCAGCACACAGCCAAGGCCAATCCCGAATGCATCGGTGTATACTTCAAAACTACCCCCAGCAACTGGCAGGGTTAGTACGGGTGCTGAGGTAAGGTGTTCTTTCAATGCCCTGAAACTTTCTTCACATTCATCAGTCCATGCGAATGGATTCTCCTTCCTGGTAAGCCTGGTCATTGGTACAGCTATCCTTGAGAAATCTCTAATGAAGTGACGATAATAACCAGCTAACCCCAGAAAGCTTCTAATCTCCAACACAGTTGTCGGCCTTTCCCAGTTCTTTACCGCCTCCACCTTAGATGGATCCACAGAGATTCCCTCCTTGGATATGATGTGACCAAGGAAAGATACTTCCTCCATCCAGAATTCACACTTACTAAGTTTAGCATAGAGTTGATGATCTCTGAGCACTTGCAGAGCAACCTTCAAGTGTTCCTCATGTTCTTCTTTGGATTTGGAGTAAATAAGGATGTCATCAATGAACACCACTATGCACTGGTCCAAGTAGGGCCTATAAATATTGTTCATAAGTTGCATGAAGGCCGCTGGAACATTAGTTAGACCAAACGGCATGACTACGAACTCGTAGTGACCATATCTACTTCGGAATGCAGACTTGTGAATATCCTCTTCCTTTATTCTTAGTTGATGGTAGCCAGATCTTAGATCTATCTTAGAGAAATATTGTGCACCGGAGATCTGGTCAAACAGCTCATCGATGCGGGGCAGTGGATACTTATTCTTTATTGTCAACTGGTTCAGCTGACGGTAATCAATGCATAGCCTCATTGTTCCGTCCTTCTTCCTGACGAATAGTACTGGCGCTCCCCACGGGGATGTACTAGGCCTGATAAAACCTTGATCTAGCAGTTCTTGGATCTGTCTCTTCAACTCCTGCAATTCAACAGGGAACATGCGATATAGGGCCTTTGAAACAGGGGCTGCCCCAGGGAGTAACTCAATGGTGAAGTTTACCTCCCGCTCAGGTGGTATACTAGGTAATTCCTCTGGAAATACATCAGGATAGTCCCTGGCTATTGGAATGTCTTCTAGGGTCGGTTTCTTCTTTTCAGTAGCCAAGACGGAAACTAGGAAAGCATCACAACCCTAGTTGATCAGCTTAGAAGCCTTCAAGGAGGATATCAAGATAGGGTGTTTGTGATAACGGGTGCCAAGTAGTGATAGAGTTGGAAGGTTTGATCTTTTAAAAGTGACCCTCCTATGGCGACAGTTTACATCGGCATCATATTCAATTAGCCAATCGACACCCAGAATGGCATCATAACCCTTCATGTCTAAACAGATAAGGTCGGCAGAGAGATTGTATCCTCCAATTATAGTTTCACATTTCGGCAAGTAGTGAGTGAGTTCAGATTCTGAGCCTAGTGGAGAGGCTACAGTGATCTTGGATTTCAAGGGTACAGGTTTGACAGGTAGAGTTGCAGCAAATATGGTGGAAATAAATGAATATGTAGCTCCTGTATCAATAAGTACAAATGCAGGTTGAGAGTGTATGGAAATGGTACCTTCCACCATACCCCCTTCGTCGGGTAGGTCAGCTTCTATGACCGCATTAAGGCGTCCCTGACGCCATGGTACATTCTGGGCTCTACCTGGCTGGTCCTTCAGCATAGGACAATCCAGAATATGGTGGTCCCGACCACCACATCTCAAGCATGCCCCGAGCTTCTTCCAGCATTCCTCAGCCCGGTGTCCTGGTTTATCACAGAACTTGCAGTTTTCGGCCAACTGCCTACCTTCCATTTTGACTCTTTTGTCTCCCGCAGCCTCTCTTCCAGCATTCGGCCTCTTGTTGTTGTTGTTACGGAAGGTTGGAGCAGTATTAGGTGCTCCCTTCTTGACGAAGACCGGCTTGGAGTTGTCCTTGCCCCTCATGCCCTCTACTTTGGCCATGGTGTCTTCTACCAGCTGAGCTCTTTGGACCATCTCAGTGTAAGTTTGAATATTGTGTGGTCCGAGCCTTTCAATGAACATGGGCCTGAGTCCATCCATGAAACAGTTGGCCTTCAACCTTTCTGTGCCCACAAGATGTGGGGCATACACTGCCAGGCGAGCGAACTGAGCTTCATACTCAGCCACAGACATGCTCTTTTATTTTAGTGCAGCAAACTCTGCTGCCTTCTTCTCCTTCACTCTCTCAGAGAAATACTTTCCCCGGAATATCTCCAGGAATCCGGCCCACTCTAGTTCAGCTACGTTTGGCAGGTGGGCCGAGGTGGCCTTCCACCATGCTCGAGCATCTTTAGTAAATTGGAAAGTGGCCAGTACCACTTTTTTCCTATTGGTGCATTGCATTACTTGGAAAATCCTTTCGATCTCCTCTTGTCAATTTTCTGCTTCATCTGGGTCAGGGGATCCAGAGAAACGAGGAGGGTTTAAACTCCTAAAATTTCGGTGCAGATCACCGGCTCCATTCCTTGCAGATGCAGCCTGATTTCCAGCCTGAACTACATTTTACAGGGCCTGAGTAAGTCCAGCCACAGAGTCTTGCATAGCTTGCCACTGGTTGTGAGCCATTGCAGTTGAGGGAAGTGTTATGAGGGTTCCTGAGAAAAGGATGGAAACCAATTAATGTCTCTAGATACATTATAAGAGTCAATGGGTAGGAGTGTTTAATTTTTATCTTACATATTCCCAGTCTCTACCCATTCTCGCCAGGTAATATATTAAATTTCCATGACCTAGGTTCCATAGGTATCTCCTATTCCTGAGACATATCCAATTTGATATTCCTAGGCTCTGATACCACTAAACTGTCACGTCCCGAGAATTATGCAGCGGATATTAGTCGAAGAATTTGAATCGATATCCCGAGACGTGGACAGTCGGCAAATAAGCCTCTAGCTAGCACGCACTAAATGTATATCAACACAACATCATAATAGGGCCCAACTGATGAACTCAATAAAAAATTGTATTCAAAACTCAACTTATTGTATTCCAAATGGAACTGTTACAACTCTTAGACTATGGGATAATAGAACTAAACTCAATAGAAAGGAAAGTACATTTACCCCTCACTTCCTACTACATGTTCTAACTCTCAAAATAAACTACTATAACTAGACTCATAATTGGAACGCTCATCACTCGGACGCATTCCCATCCTCGACTTGTTCTTCCTCTTGAACTTCATAGTCACCTAGATTGGGAAAAGGTAGGGGATGAGCAAACTAGCCCAGTAGGATTTATATCTCAATGTGCGGGCAATAGTATAAGTGATTAACATTTTAGAACTAGGCAAGTACGATGAATGATATGCAAGTACGAATAAAACTCATTAAAACATGATATATAAAACAAGCTGGATAGAGTGAACAAGATAGAATAAGATTTTTGAACAAGATGACAAGAAAGAACTAGAAATAGATCACTTTGTACAAGCACGCAAGATTTCACTTGATGTCAATAGTTTTCAAGAAAACAAGATATCACTAGTTGCAATAAATGCAGGATGGCCATATCACGCAAGCAAGCAAGTAAGATTGCACAAGCACGATCAAGTAATACTAATCAGGCACGTAGACACTAATGTACACCAAGGAAAGATCCACCAAGAATGCACACAGGTCACGTGTATGTGGTTATGTATCTATCATTCAACAAGCAAGAAAGTACTCCCAGTGCAGATGCAACGCCAGTAATCATTATACCCCATGGTTAACAGTATATTTATGACTCGCCGTCATTGGGGCTAGACTGGAGCCCTTGGACACACGCTGTGCCCTGTCAGCCATCTCATGTAAAATTTTAAATGTAGATACCCACAGTCATAAATAATGGCCAATGAGAGTTTCAAAATGTAGCATGTGTAATGTCATGTTCACGATGATGATGAGAAGAAATAAATAATTAAATTGAACATGATTCCATGAGGACAATGGTCAAGAGATAAATTCGGCAGCTGAACGGTATGATTTATAATTTAGTTCAATCTTTACATTAATGGCTTTAGTCTAGATTGTAATTCATGCTCACGAGAACAAGAAGAGAAAGGAAGTGCACGCCCTTGATGTAAAGTGTGTAGGGATGTACGCGGGTCAATTCACAAACCGTGGGTCTCAAACTCTTGGAAAACACTTAACATGATGGCATGTAGTGAACAATGCATTTACCTACATGTGGGTTTACAAGATTTTAAGATAATATTCATCATTTAAATCAAGCTAGAATGGTAACAAGAGTGAATCACAAGTTTCATGTATGATCATTTCATTAAGAAAGCAATTAGAATAATATTCATGTAATTAAGGATTTTTCAATGGGTTAAACACTTTTAAGCCATTAAATAGACATTATGTAATGAACAGACCCGAGACAGGCAATATTTTGCAAAGGTAGTGTCGACACAACCCATACTGGTGCCGACACCATGCTTCGAACACAAAGCAAAAACATGAAGAACTGGTCAAGTAGTGTCGACACTAGTTCAAGTAGTGTCGACACTAGAGACGGGTTTCAGAAAACCTTCAGGCCAACATGGAGCAGTGTGTCGACACTAGATCAGCTCCCAGAAACTTTCTGGGTCAAACTGGGACAGTGTGTCGACACTAGATCAGGTAGTGTCGGCACTAGAGACCTTCCCAGAACACCTTCTGGGCTATTTTGGGACAGTGTGTCGACACTAGCTCAGGTAGTGTCGACACTAGTGCCCTTCCAGAAAAAACTTACAGGTCCAGGGTAACCCGAAAATACATCTCATGCAGGATTTACTTACACCTCTTATAACTCTCTAAAGAATGACATTTAAATAAAATGTTCAACACGAAAGATGACGAGGACAACTAGTAGAAGAACTTTGATGTTGGAGGTTTGATCTAATTCAGTCTCTAATCCCATGTGAAGAACAAAAAGTCAAGTGTAGCCCGAAATCACAGTATCATGCAGTGACTCTCTTCCCATGCCTATAACTCCATAACCAAGGAATTTTGGACAAAATATCCAACATAAAAGATTATCGTGACTTCAAGTAGAAAAACTTTTGTGAAGGATGTTTAGACAAATTCGGTCTCGAATCATGTGCATAATAAGAAGAACAGGAGAAGCTCTAACAGTGCGCGACTTTGGAAGAACACTTATAACTCGAAATATACTCATTAGAATTTGATGAAACTAGTGGGAAACGAAAGTTAACTTGATGCTCTACACATTTTTATAGGATATATTAAGGTTTGGCCCAAGAAAACCTACCTTATGGGTTGAAAAGTCTCGTTTTTCTAGAAAACCCGTGTTCAGACCACTTGGAGGAGAACACTTACTGCTCCGTGTATACTACATGGAATTTGAACATTCCACTTGGGTTAGAACGTAGACTTGACCCTCTTTCCAGGGGTATAAGCCTTGCAAGGTTTGTTTAGGTTTGGCCTACCTTAGCTCGACCCCAAGATGATGGTCTGTGCAGGTCGCAGCAGACACAACGGGGAAAAAGAACGGCTTGGTGTGGATGATCTCCTGCTCCCCAGCCACCAAGAACTTCTCCACACGACCCCAGCAAGTTCTAAAACTCGTTCCTAGGATTTGGTGAAGAGTATTTAAGCAACCATGGTGTTTTAGGAGTCCTATTATGACTAGGAAAGCCAGGTTGCGGTTTTGACAGGTTAGTTTTCTATTTAGGGAGGATTTCTTCCTCCCATAGAGTGTGTGAGGCTTTAGGAAACCTCCCACCATAGATAGGCACGAATTTGGGTTACCGAGAATGCATGATTGCATCCCAATTTAACTCAATTTGCCTCTTTCTAATTTCAGCCTATTTAGAGTTACGAATTTTCCCTGCATTTTCTAGCTTTATTTGATTATTGGGCCAAATGATGTCCATTGACCCAATTATGATATTGGGTCATTAATATATAATGTTGGAAGTCCCTCCAACACTTTTATTTAAATTTTTGATTGCGTCGTATTTCCGTGTTAACGGTTTTCCGACTTGTTATAGCACGTACGATAATGATGCGTATGTTTTACATACTTGGAAATTATTTATTTCCTTTTATTTGAATTCTTTATATAACTAAAATTTCCGGTGTGCTACATGGAAGCTGTATGAAGATGTGGTAGAAAATTCTTTGGTTGTTCCAAGTAGCCAACGAAGAGCAGTGTTAGCCAGCAGCACAGTAGAGCCATCTTTGTATTGGCAGATAGTAGAAGCACAAAAGGTAGATGAGAACTTGGCTGATATTGTAAAAATGGAAGATGATACCATAGATGATGATTGTGTGGTCCAGTTCAGGCACAGGTTATATGTTCCAAGAGAAGCTGGTGTGAAGCAGAAAGTGTTAGAAGAGGCGCACCGGTCTAGGTACACTATACACCTGGGAAGCACAAAGATGTATCAAGATTTGAAGAAATATTTTGGTGGCCAAGCATAAAGAAAGAGATAGCAGAATTCATAGAAAGATGTCTAGTGTGCCAGCAGGTTAAAGCAGAGCATCAAAGGCCAGGAGGTTTGTTGCAACTGTTACCTATACCGCAGTGGAAGTGGGATGAAATAGTAATGGATTTTGTTGCGGGTTTGCCCAAGACAGCGACAAGTCACAATGGTATATGGGTTTTTGTTGACAGGTTGACATGTGCCATTGCATGGAATACCAATCACTATTATTTCAGACAGGGATCCCAGGTTTACATCCGATTTTTGGAGGAGTTTGCAAAGGGTTGTTGGTACACAGTTGGGATATAGTTCAGCATACCATCCCCAAACCGATGGGCAGACGGAGAGGACAATTCAGACAATTGAAGATATGCTATGAGCTTGCTGTTTAGTTTGGGGAGGCGGATGGGATCAGCATTTAGGTATGGTTGAATTTTCCTACAACAATAGTTATCACATAAGCATCGACATGGAACCATATGAACCACTTTATGGAAGACCTTGCAAAACACCATTGAATTGGCATGAAGTGGGTGAAAGGCAAGTAATGGAACCGGAATTGGTGCAGCAATGTGCAGAAATGGTCAAGTTCATCAAAGAGAAGCTTTAAACAGTGCAAAGTAGGCAAAAGAGTTATGCGGATACCCGGCGCAGGCCCCTACAGTTTGAAGTCAGTGACTATGTATTTTTTAGGGTTTCTCCAACCAAGGGTGTTTTGAGGTTCAGCAAGAAGGGTAAGTTGAGTCCCAGGCATGTGGGTCCATTTTAGATTTTGGAAAGGATTGGTGAGACAGTGTACAGATTGGAGCTTCTAGCAGACTTCACTGATGCTCATGATGTGTTCCATGTCTCAATGCTAAGGAGATACATTTGAGATCCTTCTCAGATTGTCAACAACACTCGAGATGATTTGAAACCAAATATATCCATGCTAGAGTATCCAGTGATGATTACAGGCCGCCGAACACAAAGGTTGAGAAATAAAGACATTGAGCTAGTAAAGATTAGATGGGAGAATAGGCAGGGTGGAGAAGACACTTGGGAGTTGGTCGATGAGATGTACAAGACGTATCCATACTTGTTTGAGTAAGCGTTAAATTCTTTTAGGTGATAGTTATATAAGTGTTGCTTTGTTAATTAAGTTTACTTCTTTAATTTTGAAGACAAAATTTCTATTAAGTGATAGTAATGTAATAACTGGTACGTTCAGATCGAAGTTTACCGAGTTTGGGGACCAGTGTGTGGCCCATTGGTTGAGTATGTGTGTGTGAATGTGTGTTTACAAGTCCTTGTAGTAGGTTGGCAAGCTGGAGGGTTGGAAATTCTAGCCCAAACAGACCTCTGGTGAGTTCATTAAGAACGCGACCAACACAGTCGTCGTGATTCTTACATGAACGTGACCACCTACTACGTCACAATTTTGAACTGCTTCTACGTAAGCGCTACTGCATGCGCGCCGCGTGGCGCATGCAAGGTCGTCAAGGTTTAATCGCGATGCAGGGTACGTCACGTTTCTAAACACGATGGCCCGATATGTCGTGATTTAAACTTTGTGTATTTTGGGCTTCTGCCCTTGGCCGAACAGTGCAGTTGCATTGTTCAGCTGAGGAGGAGGCTGCTGCGAGTTTTGGAGGCGATTTGGGGGTTGTGGCTGTCCATCCGGCATGGTTCCAGCGTGAGGAGGAGCTTCGGAGCGTGGGGAACCTCTAGACGGTGTTGGTAGGAGGACTTTCCCTTGTTTTTGATTGTATGGCATGCATAGGTTAGGGTTTATGGAATATAGCTTGGAAATCACATAACCATGATAGAGAGCATGCTTAGGGTTTTGCATGAACATTTATTACCTGCTTTAACAGCATGTACCGTTGCTTGGTGTGATTTTCGGAATGTAAGGTTAAGGTGGGTTTCTTCTGTCTGAAAGGCAACGGAACCAGTCGTCGCATTTTGTGAATGCGACGACATGGACCATCACAATTCAGGCCTTAAGGCGACGAGTTGGTCCATCACGATTCAAGCACCGATTGGCGACAACTGTGTTGGTCGTGATTTAGAGTGTGGCCACCCGAGCTCCGGGGTTCTGTGGCTAGTCTATCAGTTTCCTGTTGTACACTGCTTGGACAGTGATGATTATGCAATGTAGGGTTTGTAAGGGTTGTGTCGACTCATATTGTGATTGCTAACGATGGGTTTTGCTTGGAAATGTGTGCATAGCGAGTTGGGATATAACGCCTTCCGTGGTTACCTCTCCAATCGGTTACCCAGGCACTGGCTGCTTAGGTTTTGTCCCGGTGCGGTGAGTACCATCAAGGTTTGTGTCGTCTTCTTGGACATCCTCACTCCTGAGTTTGAGTTGTACGTCTGGCTGAGGGAAAGATGGCAAGGGGCAGCGACTCGTGTTTGTGGGTGTGCGGTTGCTTGTAGGGCGCTCGTGGTTGGGTGACGGATACCAGTAGACGTACTGGTCCCCATCTAGTCTTATTTCCAGTGCCTCACTTTAGGGAGCTCAGGCTGGAGTCCCTAAAGGTGTCAGGCTTGGGCCTGCAGCTGCGTGCCTATAGGAGTGGTGTTGGTTTGGCTCCACAGTTCTTGACCCTGTTGAGGTGGAGTAGTAGCTGGACCTTTCGTCCGTGGCTGCGAGGCAGAGAGGTAGACTGGTGTTATTTTCCGGGTCTGTGGCTGGTGTTGTGAACCAGTTCACGTGACTCGTGTGCAGTGTGCCCTTCTTTAGCTTGTACACGTGTACGTGGTTTGCCGTTTATTTACTTACAGCTGTAGTATCATGCATAGGCGGTGATATGTTTTAATTGCTTACAGCTTTGCTTACTTCATTTGTTGTACTTTGCTCTTTCGGCTTTTGGGGAGTTGCCCTACTAAGCCAGTGACTTTTGAGGCTCACCCCTTCTTCTTCTAGGTGAAGGAGAGCAGGAGGGTTCCCGTCCCTCTTCTAGTTCTAGTCAGCACCGTAGTGGAATCGGGCTGACGTCACCAGCAGAGTAATACTTCTTCTTGTTGTGCCTTGGGGGTTTGTCCTAGACCGTTGAACTTTGTACTATGACTTTGGTATGGAACTGAATATGTACATTTCATGTTGATATGTGTGAGAAATGAAAACTTGTATGTTCAGTGTGTTCTTTTATATTTCCACGAACATGTTGTGTTGATATCCCTAGCGAGGCTACGGCTCGTTCGCGGGAGACGGAGTCGTGTTGGATATGTTATTGGGTTAATGGGCCTGAACGGCGAGGACCGTCACAAGTATCTTGATGACGCAATATAGAATCAAGCATTTATAACAACATGTCTTTTAGTATTTTAGCAAGCTATTCATTCACTTTTTTTTTTGGTAAGTAATAATTTCATAGATTGAGGAAGAGAATATACAAAATCCATATGACTATAGAAAGTATGGTGCATAGGAAGAGGACTCCTTTTGGAGGCCAGGAGAGTGCACCCCACTTCAAAGAAGTGGAATGTTCTCACTCCACCATCCTCAACAGAAGGATGCCAAAGATAGACAATTCATGACCACATAGGTTGTGGACTATGAATGGGAAGACTGAGTTTACATGATAGGGAGTCTAGAAGAGGCTAAGGACCAGAAATGTTGAACCTTGTTAGAATCCCCTTTTCGCTTCTCGAATTAGCTTTAACCTTGGATTCTTCCATGCAAATTTTGATATCTTGAAGGATGCTAATTAGCACTTGCATTTTGGAACGACTTTTTGAATCATATATTCTCCTGCATCTTTCTCTCCAAATCCACCATACCACTGTCTTCAAAGTGAGCTGAGCAAGGGACCAGGCAGTGTTATGCGTGGGAAAGTTGATATTGAGCTTCTCCATTTCATATTTTAAGCTATGTTCAGGAGGTCTTCCAAGATCAAATCGGTGAAGGAGTTGTTTCCAAATCCAGTTGCTGAAATCACAAGTGAAGAATAGATGATTATTGCTTTCCTCATTATTTCTGCATAATACACATTGATTAGCAAGCTGAAATCCTCTCTTTTGAAGATTATTTTGGGTGGGTAGTTTTTGGAGGCTGGCTTGCCATATGCAAATATTGAACTTTTGAGCACCTGGTTTTCCCCAAATCCAATGGAAATTGTTGCTAAGAACATGTTTTTCCCTGATTTCATTCCAAGCCAAAGATATATTAAATTTCCCATTGTTATGATTCCACAAAATATGGTCTTGCTGGTTCTTCGAAATGTTGATATTCTTGATGATTGGCCAAAGAGTAATCATTTTAGGAGAGGTAGCTTAGGGCAGATTCCATTCCCCATTCCTAATGAACTGATCTATAGTGAGAGTCTTGGGAGCCCCCAAGTCTTGGCGGATTCTATCACCATACATCTGAAAAATGCTCCTACCTGCAATCCAAGGATCAAACCACATACTGAATTTGGAGTTCTAGGTGATATGATAAGTAATGTGATTTTTTATCCAGTCCCTTTCCTTCAGAACAGCCTTCCAAGCATCAGAATAATGGGATCTGTACTTAATTAACCAAATGCTATCTTTGACAAGATATTTGTTGTAGATCCATTCAACCCATATGGAAGGTTCCTTTTGCAAAACCTCCCAGAGAATCTTGACCGAAGCAGCTCTATTACAGTCTTCTAAGACTTTGAGACCAAGACCTCCCTCCTTCTTTGGTCTACAGATTTTGGTCCATTTTATCATATGAATAACTTTCTTATCAGAGCATCCCTTCCAGAAGAAGTCCCTACAAAATTTTTCAATCTGCGCGATTAAACCAGTAGGCAAAATGAAGACCGAAGACCAGTATATAGAAAAAGAATGCAGCACTGATTTAATGAGTTGAAGGTGTCCAGCTTTTGAAAGAAGTCTGTTTTTCCAAGCATGCAGTCTTCTTTTAATTTTTTCCACTAGAGGAACACAATGGTGTTTCCTGATAGAAGAACTAATCAACGGAAGGCCCAAGTAGGGAACCGGTAAAGAACTTTCAGCAACCTCCAAGATCTTCAGGAAATCTTCTTTATCATTAATACCTCATCCAATGAAGAGCTTGCTTTTTTCGTTGTTCATCTGAAGACCCGAATAGGAAGAGAAAACATGCAACACGTTGTTGACTTTCTGAGCACTAACAGTGTCATGCTTGAAGAAGATAATAAGATCATCTGCAAAAATTATGTGGGAAACATGTAAAGAGCCAGTAGATGGAACCTTGCTATTCATTCACTTTAACAATCTAGATCAGTAAGATGAACATATCAATCTCAAGAGGAATAGATCAACCAATTAAGAATGATTATAATAGTTTTCAAATTGTTATGACTTATTCGTGGGTTAACAGGTTTTAAGCCACTGGATAGACTGTACACTATTACTATAACCATAACATGCAATCCTTGCAGTCTAGACTGAGTAAAATAGGTCTCGGGTAAGCTTACAAATACGTGACAGGTTCAGTCGTCGCCTATTATGAAAGCTTAAATGGTTAAAACATATGTACAATCTATCTTCTAAATTGCGACGGGGTTGCCTGTCACATTCAAATCGTGACAGGTTAGTCAGACCCGTTCAAGATAATTGATGTTCAGACTCGATTACTGAACAGAAATGCGACGGTTATGGCTGACACTTTCATGCAACATTTCTATAAATACAAAATAAACACAGAAACCACGGGTGGGAAAAACAGACCAAATCGCGACGGGTTGCGTCGTCGCGGTTCACAAATGATCGAAAACTAAAATACCATGCAAAATGAAGCATATGGGGGTTAGGGTAAACCTATAAGTCATGATTGGTCAATTGGAAATCATCCAAAACAAGTCAAATTCATGATGAACATAGTCATCGTGATTTAAGTCACTAAATCGCGACCATTGGACTGGTCATGATTCAAACAGGCCGACAGATCGCAGACTGGGTTGCGTGATCTCATGTTTTGGTTCGAAACTCAAGGTTCTAGGTGTTTTTAGACACAATTCTCAACATGAAACTTGTAGTGAAAGAACCTCGTCACTTTGGTTTCATCTAATTTGACCTAGGGATTCGTGAATCATGAGATTAACAAGGAAAGCACTAAAACTGCACGACGATGGCAAAATGCTTAATACTATTAACATGGGCCATGAAAACTGGGACAAATAGGAGCAAATGAAAGTAGACTTGAAGAGCTTTCCGATGGTATATGCCATGTTAAGTTTGAGTCCGAGAACACCTACCTTTGATCGATGTTAAGAAAGATCTTCTGCAGGTCGATGCAGAGAACTAGGCTGGGGAAGAGAGCTCCGGTTGGGGGTGATCTCCACCTCCTCTGGTGCTCACCCTCTGCTCCACATGACCCCAGCTATGGTAAACCCGTCTCCAAGGGTCTTAGGGAGAGTATTTAAAGGTTTAGGGTTGTTTAGGAGTCCTAATGTGTCTAGGAAAAGAAGGTTGCGGTTGTGGGTTTAACCCTTCCTTGTTTGAGGGATTCTCATCCCAATTAGAGTGGGTGTGGCTTTAGAAAACTTCATACCATGGTTAGGCACGAATTTTGGTTGCCATGTAAGGCTAATTGCCTTTGGATTTAGCCTAATTGCCTCTTCCTATTTTCTGCTCAATTAGGGTTACGAATTTGTATGGTATTTTCTTACTTGATTTTATTCTTGGGCTAGAAGTTGCGCATTAGTCCAAATCCAATAAAGGGCTATCAATCCATGTTGTTTAAAGTCTACCCATTATTTTTTATTTAGTTTATGATTACATTTTATACACATGATAATGGATTTTCGACTTATTTCTTAATTACGATAATAAGTCACAATAACTTTTAAACCTTCCCAAATGATTTTTATTGACCCAAATATCTTAATGGGCCATTAGAGGATATTATTTGAAGTCCATCTATGATTTTTATTTAATTTTCTGACTCATCTAAGTATATGTTATAATGATTTTTTGACTTATTTATGAATTATAATAATAAGTCTCAAAATGCTTTAAACTTGGCTAATCAGGTTTTGCTTCACCTGAATCTCTTCATGAGTCATTTAAAAATATTATTTAGAGTTGAACTATGATTTTTATGGAATTATTCGACGTGTTTTTGTACACATGATAGTGACACGTGCGTTGTTACTATTTCGATAATATTAAAATTATCATTTTCGATTTATTTCTAATTTTTGAATTTTTTGGGTGCTACACTTGATATCAGGATAAATGAGTCTTTATGACATTCCTATATGAGAGATTTCAAACATAAAGACTAAAATAATTGTGCTTTCAGTTTAGTTCTAAAGATACAATCTAAAGACAAGTTTATGTCAATCTTTAATGCTAACTGCATTCAAACTCAGTTGCATAACACATGTAGGCATATGAGTAGCTTTAATGTTTAACACATCTATGTTTAAAGCCTTATATTTAACACATATTAAGAATAATCTTTCTACACTCATGATCATGTCTATTCTAGTCAATGTAAAACTACTCCTGCAAAAAAAATCTAAAAGAAAATTGCAAAAGAACTACAAATAGATTCAGAGCAATGAAATTCTTTGTACCACTGAGTAACTGGGACCATCTCACCAAACCAAGTGGTTTGACTCGCGTCAAAAGGTGGTAAATAGACCTTTCAACTCTGTATAAGATAATGAAGGTTAAACCATGGAGTAATCAGGGGCTCTTGTATTGAGTAAATGTGATCTCTTGCACTGAAAAGTGTGATTTAACCTATTTATTCTTGTATACTCTATGAAAAACACTAAAAGGGAAAATTCAAAATATAATAGGACAGAATGCAATTGACCTAGATAAAGTTCATGAAAAACTAGGTTTATAGCTATTATTCTACATTGTGTTAAATGTCAAGCTACTAAATTCATGTGATAAACACTCTTGTCAAATCATATAGGTCACCTTAAATCACATTTGGTTCATCCTTTTAAATGCATTTAGGATATTGAAATTTGGCATATGTTGTGTTGAGATTGTCTTTATTTTTAAACTTTGTTCCACAATCTAAAGACACAATAATTTCTCTCTCATATTTTAATATCCAAATGTCTCATAGATTCTGATCATTCCTCAAACTCCCTTTCTTCAATCCCTCTCCTTGTTTTCATGCTCATTGTTCCAAATCAAAGGAAAGTGCTTCAACAATTAAGGAGGAGAAAAATCTTTTTCATTCAATAAAAATACAAGGGAATGACATATATATATATATATATATATATATATATATATCTTTCTAAAAAAAAGAGGAGAATCAATTTGCTAGACAAACCTTATTGCCACTTATATTTCATCTCAATATTTTTGATGTTGTCAAAAATGGGGAGAAAGAAATATGAATTCATATGAAAGTTTCATATTGTGCATATTGTATTTTGTCATCATCATAAAGGGGGAGAATGTTGTGTTGAGTGTGTATTTCATATTTTGATGATATCTAAACACTCATACTTTGATTTTGATGATGACTAAATGCTCATACTTTGATGCAGAGAATGTTATGGTGATTGTGTAAGGATATATTCAACAATAATATTTTGATGTAAACAACATGTTTTGATGCTTTATATTTCATATATTAATGATGATGGCATATTTTGACGGTTCATACATCATATATTTTCAGGTCTATAAAACAATGTCAAAGTTGCATCGACACACATTGAGAATCAAGTCGATACACATAGTCTATCCAGTAAGCTTATGAAGGACAAAGTCATAGTTGTGTCAACACACATTGAGAGTTAGGTTGACACACATAGTCTATTCAGTAAGCTTATGAAAGACAAAGTCACAGTTGTGTCAATACACATTGAGAATCAGATCGACACAAATAGTCTATCCAGTAAGCTTATGAGAAATAAGGTCACAGTTACGACACACATTGCAAGTCAGGTCGACACACATCTCCTTCTAATAAGCTATAATTGATATTTAGTTAGTTGCATCGACGCACAAGCAAACTTGCGTCGACGCACCTCGAGTGAAAATTCATAAACGAAAATGGGATGAATTATAAAGGGTGTGACTTATCCTTGGAGATTATGGGGAACATTTTATTACCAAATTACCCTTTCATCCAAGTGGCAAAGAGGAGAAGGAGTTGTGGACACGTGGCAACCTTATGTATGCCCTAGGTTTCTGTCCACACGTCCCAAATGCAAGTGAGTGCACTAAGGCTATAAAAAGATTTCTGTCTCATCTGGAGCAGACATCCATCATAGAGAGCAAGGCCAAGCATAGAGAGAGAGAGAGAGAGAGAGAGAGAGATGAAAGAGCAATAGATCAAAGAGAAGAGCAGTAGAGGAAGGAGCAATCGTGCAAATAAGAAGTAGCAGAGCTGAGAATAAGAAGCAGATCTGAAAGAAGGTGGAAGAGGAAACTAGTGCAAGAGTAGAAGTATGAAGCTCAGCATCTGTGGGAGAACTCAAGAGAAGTAGTTAAGATCAGAATCACTCTGCAAATCCAGATCTGAAACAGACTATCACAAATTGAAGAACTCTATCTAATCTTCTCAAGGGCTTTCAATTCAAGCTCCCAGTAGATATCTCTCAACGAGGAATGCCCAATTCATCCTTCTATTCTTCATCTTTGTGGAATGTTCATCTGAATTTGTTTTTTATTGTGTTTGAGCAATCTATACAAGTGTTTTGTGCAGATCTCAATAAATGTAAGTGTGTGAATCAAATCTTTGCTAGAGGATCTGATATCTTGTGAACTTGATCTAGATTGCGTGTGCTTGAGCCGTCATGCTCAAGTGTGTTTAAGGCGTCGTGCTCAACTGTGTTTGAGCCATCGTGCTCAACTGTGCTGGATCTATCGTGCTCATGTGTGTTGTACTCTTTTCTTTGAGTAGTGTGTGCCTCACTATGTGAGGGGTGGATGTCGGAATCACTGGTGTGATTTCCGAACCACCTACAAATTTCCTATGCAATGGTTTGATCTACTTTCTGTGCTAGATACATGCATAGGGATTTCCCTTACACACTACTTGTCAATTTTCTCACACACTAGTCTACACTGACCACAAGAGCCTGAAATATCTCTTCTCTCAAAAGGAACTCAACATGAGGCAATGAAGGTGGTTAGAGTATCTCAAAGACTTTGACTTTTCCACTCTATATCGCCCTAGAAAAGCCAATGTGGTGGTAGATGCTCTAAGTAGGCAGTTGGAGCTTTGCTAACCAGTATGATGTTGGGTGAGTGGAAGTTGCTAGAAAAATTTGCAAGTCTAAATTTAGAATGGAAGAGAAGGAGGAACAAGTGATGGTTGCTAATGTCAAGGTACAGTCCTACATACTCACCGAAATCAAAGATATGCAAGGAGCAGATCCCTTCTTAGTTGATATTAAGGAGAAGCTAGAGCAAAGATCGGATTTCTCTCTGACGGATGATGGGAGACTATTATTTCAAGGTAGAACATGCGTACCTGATCATGAGGACCTCAAAAAGAAGCTGCTAGATGAAGCCCATCGGTCTAAGTATACCATTCATCCCGGATCAACAAAAATGTATCAAGACCTAAAAAGGTCTTATTGGTGGCCAAATATGAAGAGGGATGTGGCCGACTTTGTGACACATTGTTTAACATGCCAGAAGGTCAAGGTTGAGCATTTCAGACTCACTGGTGGATTACTACCACTGGACATCCGAGAATGGAAGTGGGATAGTGTTGGTATGGATTTCATAATGGGATTGCCCAAGACTAGAAGAGGTTTGGATGCAATATCGGTGATAGTAGACAGATTGACTAAGTCAGCTCATTTCCTGCCAATCAAGAGCAAGTGGACAGTAGAAGTGTTGGCAGCACTCTATGTCAAAGAAGTGGTTAGGTTGCATTCCGTCTACCATAAGATTTGATCGGGATCTTAGATTCACCTCACACTTTAGGAAGGGGTTATAATCAGCATTGGGTACCAAATTAAACTTTAGCACTGCTTTTCATCCACAGATGGATGGACAAACGAAAAGAAAAAATCAAATAGTGGAAGACATGTTCTGAGCTTATGTGATCAATTTTAAGGGATGTTGGAATGAACAATTATTTTTAATTGAATTTACATATAACAATAGCTACCAGGCAAGTATCAAGATGGCACCGTTTGAAGCCTTATACGGTAGGAGTTGTAGATCACCTATTTGTTGGGAGGAGGTTGGAGAAAATCATTGGGTCGGACCCGACTTAGTAGAAGCAGCTGTCAGGAAGGTCCAAGTTATCCGTGAACATCTAAAGATAGCCTAGTCAAGACAGAAAAGTTATGCAGACAAAAGGAGGAGAGAGTTAGAATTGCAAGCTAGTGAACATGTTTTCTTGAAGGTCTCACCTTTACGGGGAATTCATAATTTGGGATCAAAGAGGAAGTTGAGTCCCATATTTATCGGCCCTTTTGAAATTTTGGAAAGAGTTGGACAGGTGGCCTATAGGCTAGCATTAGCTCCGCAACTGGCAACCGTACACAACATCTTCCACGTATCCATGCTAAGGAGGTATGTGTTTGATGCTAACCATGTGATCCAACATAAAGACCTGCAGATTCGTGAGGACCTAACTTATGACGAGAAACCGATCAAGATATTGGATCGAAAGCTACAACAACTGAGGAATCGTACGATACTATGGTCAAGATCTAGTGGAGTAGAGAAGGAGTCATGAACGCTACCTGGGAATCAGAGGAGAGAATGAAGAAAAATCACCCGAAATTGTTCTCAGGTAAGACATTGCACTGTCATGCATAGATTTGGGGACCAAATTCTCTTAAGTGAGGGAGGATGTAACACCCCAAAATTTTAATTGATTAAAATTAATGAAAATAGTAAATACTATCATAATGATTAAAAGTGTTTAAATAAAAACAAAATAAAATCATTGTTAGAATTCCAATAAGTGGAATCAACTATTTACTTTGATTTGGGCCAAACAATTCTTATTGGACCAAAAAACAAAACCAATTGGCATTAAATCCCCAAAATTTGTAGGTTTAATTAGGCTTGAATTGGAAAGGCTAATTAGGGTTAAACATATGGTTAATGGACCCCTAAAACTAACCTAAATTTGTGTACAACCATAATGGGAAGTTTCCTAATAGCTATTCAACCTAGATTGGAAGGGGAATCATCAATCCTTGGAAGGGACCACGCTAGAACTGCAACACGACTTTCCTAGTTACATTAGGTTAACTCTAAATCTATAAATAATCGTCATAACTCTCTTGGGGAAGGGTTACCAACGTGCTGGGGTCATGAGGGGTCAAGCTAGGGCACCAGAAGAGGAGAAGATCGACCACAAACCAAGCTTCCTCTCCAATTGTTGTGCTGCTTCAACCTGGAGGAATATATGTCTTAGAACCAACCAAAGATAGGTGTTCTCGGGCTTAAACTAAATGTAGCACATACCACAAGAAAGAGTATCGAGTCTAGTTTCATATGCATCTGTTTTGCCCAATTTTTATCAAGCATGTTAGTTGTATTAAGCATTTTCCAAGAGTCGCGCATGATTAGGGTTTTTCGTGTTCATACCGTGGTTCACACAAAACGAGGTCAAATTAGGTTATTCCAAAGCCATAGTTCTCTCATACTCATCGTCCTCTACACTTTTCATGTTCAGAGTTTTGTCTAAGAACCTCTAGATTCCGAGTTGTAGGTCAATCATAAGGATTTGCACCGTTCTTGCTGTTTTCGGGAAAGAACCATGAACGCGACCACTCCAGACGTTGCATTCTTCATCACCTGAACGCAACGTACTAAACTGTCGTGTTTACCTGAAAAGTGACCGAACACCCTGTTGGGTTTAAGGGTCTGTCCCGATAGCCCTAGCACATCAAACTATGTGCTACATGGATTTCAGCACCCTTCAAGGACGCGACCGGTCATACCGTCGCAATTTGAGTTGTTTACCGCCCTTGGTTTCGTGCATGTTTTTGTATTCAGATTTTGAAAACCACTCTAGAACGTGACACATATAGTCATTGTGATTTGGAGTCGTTGCAACCTGTTGGTAGTCGCATTATGAAGGCGACTGTTCTTACTGTCGCAATTTTAACCTCGTAGAGACATGTCGGCCTGTCACGACATGAAGGTGACAAACTAAACCATCGCGATTTAGTGATTTCACGCAGAGTCATATTTTTGACTGTGTACGATCTTCAGAATGGCGATGTCTCAGCCCGTCGCGATTTAGTGGCCAACTAGAGACTATTTTCTTTAGTTGTACAGTTAACCACGTGCATGTCTTACTTTGTTATCATGTTATTTAGTTGTTCAATGGCCTAAAAGTCATCAACCCACATGAAAGCTATAAGAACATGAATCTATATTCTAATTGTTTTTAATGATTACTTGACTCCATCTACCATGTGAATGTTATGTGCTATGTTCACACTCTAGCTTGATAACAATTGAAAGTGTTACATGTTAAAAGTACAGAAATTATGTTATAGTCTGAATTGCTTATACCATGTCATGCCTTCTTGTTAATGGCTTTCCGTTATGTTTTAAACCGATGGTTCGTGACATTGAGACACGTTCTACACTACATGATTGCACAATAGGCGGCCCATTCTTGGGGGATTGGAAACTCTCTGTCGGTCATTCCATATCGGCAGACTAGGGGCCTTTCCACTAAGACCTCTGTAAATCTTCG
Source organism: Colocasia esculenta (assembly GCA_014218235.1). NCBI lineage: Eukaryota > Viridiplantae > Streptophyta > Magnoliopsida > Alismatales > Araceae > Colocasia > Colocasia esculenta. Next base: position 78,809,862 of record CM024761.1, on the reverse strand, counting down.
TACTCTATGGATTCCCTCATGGAGACCAAGTTGGTTGTACCATTGAAGTTTCCAGAAGATAGAAAGCACTTATGTTCTTATCTACTTCTCGTAAGAGTGATTTTGATACCTGAAAACCAAGCCACTAAGTGTAATGATTGAACTAATGAAATTAAGTTGTTATGCTGTCGAAATTTACTCTGGATTATGTTCGCTTGACTTATTTCTTATAATCATTAGCATGATATTTACTACACAACTGTCTATTCTTTAAAATCGTATTGGCTATAAATGAAATGGAATTACCAGAAACTATTGGAACTTCGGTTCACGACTAATGCCTGTGCATATAAGAGCCCAGTCTGGTTCTAGAAGGAGCACCTGAAATACTTATAATCGCGAGAGTATATGATCCATTGAGGTGTCTGGCAATGACCTATCTGACTACAAGATTGATCTGGGTAATTTCTACATTGTTATTGAATGATTGATTGATTGATTAAACTGCTACAAGTGTAGGGTCAAATCTATTTTATATGTCATTGTTATCGAATCCAATATGTCATTTATCACTGGAATCCAATGAGATTCAACTTGCGCTATCCATTGTACATGATATGAACTATTGATTCCCTTCTACTTAATAAATGATCGTACTGTCATCCATTCCATTGATAATCATCCATTTCACGTGATAAATGTCATCACATCTTGTTTATTGAACCGTTCTCGTACATGTTATACCTTCGGAATTAATTCATATTGATGTCATGATTATCTTGCCATGAGTATTTCATGATAATATCTCACCTGTTAACATGTTAATTACGTAAAGCATGCCCGCACCATGAGATGTAAATCCTACTGGGCGTTAGCGTGCTCACACCAGCTTCTTACAATATTTCAAGTGACGACTAAAAGGACATAGAGAACGATGGGACTGGGGAAGAGTGAACATCTTCACAGAGTGTACCCGTCAACTTAGCACGTCATCCATCAAGTTTAGAGTTGTTGGATCTCTTATTTTGATGATGCCTAAATATGATTCATAAATATGTGGAAATCGTGTTGATCATATCTTATTTAAACCTCACATTGTTTTTCCATGTGTAGCTCAAGCAAAAGAGAGAAGACATGTCTAGTGGTGTTGACACAGTCCAGCTGGGTGTCGACACTAGTTCACTGTCCCAGAACCATGATTTCAGCAAGTGCCCAGTGGTGTCGACACAATCCAACTGTGTGCCAACACTAGTATATTGTCCAAAAGATCAGTTTGAGGCTGATGCTTGGTGTGTCGACACATCTGTGTGTAGTGTCGACACACTTCGAATTTTTTTGCAGAATCCAAATTGCTGAGACACGTAGATGTTTTTCTTTTTTGAGCAGGAATTTTTGTGCACCCAGATCCCAAGATATTTTGTGGACCCTTGGGGCTATAAAAGCCCCTTATCCACTTGTCTTTAAGAGATATAACATCGAAGCATTCATCTGCTCTCCAAGCTTCCAAAGTTCTCCAGCCGATTCCAGAAGAAGACTTCAACCTGGTGATGTGCTTCCAGATCTGAAGGAATTGAAGCATCGTGCACCTTGGATGATCCATCTAGAGGAAGGATTCAAGTCTTCAGATTCATCTTCCTGAAGATAGAGCAGAAGAGCTGGTCCCCTTCGTTGAAGCAGAAACAGGGACCTTCGAACCAGATACTTCCAACTTTGGTTTTCAACTGTTCTATCTGGTTCCTCATTTTCAAATCCATTCTAGAGTGTGTGCTTTGTGAAATTGGTACAGTCCTTGTGCCCAATTTTGTGTGTGTGGTTGAATATGAGATTTCTAATTCTCAGAGTGTGTGTGGTGTGTTGTGACTTTTCTGAACTGGCAAGATAAGCTACAATTGTGTGTGTGTGTGTGGATGGTGGATGTAGGATACACTGTTATGTAATCTGAACCACTAAATCTCTTTGTCATTGTGGTTTGCTTGTCTCTTGCGTTAGATGATTGATAGGCTCGCTAGAATTTCATCATCCAACTTGTCTAATTCGCTCAGAATTGTCATTAATATTTAGATTTCACTCTCAATCCAATCTATCTAAAATCCTGATCAAGTGTTTTTTTCAAAATATAGTGAAATCTATTCAACCCCCCCTTCTAGATTTCTCTATTGCAATTTTTCCGCAACAATTCATTTGGTATCAGAGCAGGTTCTCATTGCACTTTAAGTGTTTGATCTAATGATCAAGAGTCTATTGCTATGGAAAACACCAAGGGGTTTATTGCTGAGGGTCATTCTGTTACTAGGCCTCCTTTCTTCGATGGATCTGATTATGCTTATTGGAAAAACAGGATGCAAGTGTTTTTGAGAGCTCAGGACTATGAGCTCTGGAAGATTGTCGACAAGGGACCAGATGAACTTCCTGAAGATGAAAGCCTATGGACCAAAGATCAGATCAAGAAATCAACACTAAGCTGGAGTGCCATGAACATGATGCAGTGTGCCATACATCCCAAGGAGTACTCCAGAGTGTCTTCATGCAAATCTGCTAAGGAGATGGGGATAAGCTACAGCTCATCTATGAGGGAACTTCTGAGGTAAGAGAAACCAAGGCAAGTATCTTAGTCTCGGAATATGAAATGTTTAGTATGAAGAATGATGAGACTATCTCTGAGATGTTTGCTAGATTCATGTTGTTGGTGAATGGTCTTAGAGGTTTAGGAAAATACTATTCTAATAGTGATCTTGTTAGAAAAATTCTTAGATCACTTCCATCAGCCTGGCACACAAGGCCACAGTAATTGAGGATTCAAAAAATTTGTCAACCATGCAACTAGATGAGCTAATAGGTTCACTCATGACATATGAGATAAATCTGAAAAGAAATGCATCTATGACTACATCTAAAACACCTATTCCTTTAAAAGCTTCATCTAGTTCAAAAATTGTTGCTAATCAATCTGATGAAAATGATGAGTCTTCTGATGAGGAGAATGATGAAGAATTGGCCTTACTGACAAGGCAATTCAAAAGATTTCTGAGAAAGAAAGGGAAAGGTAAGCTCAAACCCTTCTTTAAAAAGGATGTCTTAAAGAAAAATGATTTCAACAAAAAGTTGGAAACCAACAAAAAGACTGATATTATTTGTTATGAGTGCAGGAAACTAGGACACATGAGAGGGGAGTGTCCTGATTTGAAGAAGAAATTGAAGAACCAAATGTTCAAGAAGACAAGGGCAATGCTGGCCACATGGTCTGATGAAGATGAGGAAGAACAGGAAGAAGATGAATCTGATGAGGAAGAAGTGACATGTCTCATGGCTAGACATGAAGAAAACACTGAGGTAAGTTCTTCTTTTGAAGACTTTACAATTGATGATTGCGAAGAAGCATATGTTGTTTTGTTTGAAAAGTTATGTGAACTGAAATCTGAAAATAAAACTCTGAAAAAGAAGATAAACAGCATATTGCATAATCCTCAAGAGTCTGAACAAATAAATCTTTTGAATGATGAAATTGTGATCATGAAAAAGGAACAAGAGTGTTTGAATGAACAAATTGATGTCATCAAAGAAAGATGTCAGTCCACTGAAAAAGAAAAACAAATCTTGTTAGATGAAAATGAAAAACTCAAAAAGGAAAAGGAAGTAATTCAAGAGGAACTGAAAGATGTCCAGAAAGAACTGAATGACAAAAAGGAAACCTTGTCAAAATTTGTCAAAGGTAAACAAAACCTAGATGCTATTTTAGGAGTTCGGATGAACCCTACCAAGCATGCCCTAGGTTATCAGTCTGAAAATAATAAGAAATTTGGACAAACCTTGATAACCTCATTTATTCAAGGAAGCACTTCCTATGGCAATTCTGAAAAAGAACATTAAAGAAAAATCACAAGCAAACTCAAAAACAAAAATTCAAAGTCAGGTCAAAAACTCTAGAACACAATTCAAACATGATAGAATTCAAGCCAAAAATCAACAAGATTTAAAATCCAGTGTTAGACCAACTTTAAATCCAAAGAACAATGAAAACCTTTCAGTTGGTTCAAAACCCTACATCAAAAAGAATAAAGGTTTCACACTACAAAGGATCATGATGTGCACAAACTGCAAAAAATATGGTCACACTGATGATAAATGCAGATCAAAAGCAAAGAAGATAAAGCAAATCTGGATTCCAAAACATCTTGTTGCTGAGTTGGAACAACTGATGGGACCCAAAGCAATTTGGGTACCAAATTTCTCTTTCTAAATCTTTTTGCAGGAATGTCTTACAGCCCATAAGAAAGATAAGTGGTACCTTGATAGTGGCTGTTCAAGACATATGACTGGAGATAGAGAAAAAATTTTCACATTGATTGAAGAAGATGGTCGACAAGTGATTTTTGGAGGTAAGAATAAAGGACAAATCATTGGAACAGGAAAAATTGGTAAGAATCCTTCAAGCTCCATTGAGAATGTCTTGCTTGTTGAAGGCCTTGATCATAATCTTCTGAGCATCAGTCAACTTTGTGACAAAGGCCTTAAGATAATTTTTAATTCTAAATTTTGTGAAATTGTTGAAAAAGATTCTGGTAAAATAAAATTTCTTGGTTAAAGAATTAATAATGTTTACTTGGTTGATTTGAATGATCATCATCATGAAAATCTTTGTCTTGTTGCCAACCAGCATGATCTATTTCAATTGTAGCATCGAAGGTTAGGTCATGCTAGTGAAAATGTTTTGAATAAATTGTTAAGATATGCTCTTGTGAATGGCTTGCCAAAAATGAAGAAAAAGAAAAATGCAATTGTATGTACTGCTTGTGCCCAAGGTAAACAAACTAGGAAGTCATTCAAATCTATTTCACCATTGATCACTTCCAAACCCTTTGAATTATTGCATATGGACTTATTTAGTCCTACTAGGACACTCAATCTTAGTGAACATAGATTTAGGTTTGTAATAGTGGATGATTTCTCTAGATTTACCTGGGTGTATTTTCTGTCTCAAGAGTGACACTTTAGAAAACTTCAAAGAATTTGTTGATAAAATTGAAAATGCAAAAATAAATAAAATTCATTCCATTCTTACTTATCATGGAGGAGAATTTGACAATAACTTGTTTTTTTATTTTATTAGGAATAAAGGAATTGATCATAAATTTACTTCTCCAAGAACCCCTGAACAAAATGGAATTGTTGAAAGGAAAAATAGAACATTGGTGGAGATGGCTAGAACCTTGCTGATTGAAAGCAATCTTCCAAGAAAATTTTAGGCAGAAGCAGTCAATACTTTATGTTATATTCTCAACAGGGTAATGGTAAGACATGTCTCAAGAAAACTTCCTACGAACTCTTGAAAGCTAAGAAGCTTCACATTGCTTATTTTAGAGTTTTTGGAAGTAAAGTCTTCATCCACAACAATGATAAGCATGATCTAGATAAATTTGAAAAGAAAAGTGATATAGGCATCTTTCTGGGATATTCTGAGAATTCAAGGTCATATAGAGTTTTCAATAATGAATCAAAAACTGTGGAGGAAACTCCTCATGTTATATTTGATGAAAATTGTGAGAAACTTACTGACCATAATTTCTGTAGGGACCAAGAAGAAGATGCTGAAATTCTTGAAAAAGAATCAGATCAATCAGTGGAAAATGAAGAACTTGATGAACATGAAGATGTGTCGACACAACAAAACACTAAGTTGACACCAGAGCAGGTAAGTACAGTAACAAGAGGTAATTTCAGATACTCCAAAGCTCATCCACTTGAGAATGTCGTTGGAAATGTCAGTGATAGAGTTCATACTAGATATCATTTCAAAAATATCATTAAACAAGATCAAATGGCTTTTATATCTCAAGTGGAACCCAAAAACATTGAAGAAGCTTTAAAAGATAATTCTTGGGTAGAAGCAATGCATGATGAATTGAATCAATTTAAAAGAAATAATGTTTAGAGTCTAGTTCCCAGAAATCCTGAAAAATTTAATAATAGGAACTAGATGGGTCTTTAGAAATAAATTGAATGAGGAAGGCAAAATTGCGAGAAATAAAGGTAGACTGGTTGCCAAAGGATATAATCAAGAATTTGGAGTTGATTTTGAGGAGTCCTTTGCACCAGTAGCCAGGATAGAAGCAGTCAGAATTCAAATGGCATATGCATGTTCCAAAAATGTCAAATTGTTTCAAATGGATGTGAAAACTGCATTTTTGAATGGTTACATAAAAGAAGAAGTGTTTGTAGCTCAACCTCCTGTATTTGAAGATCATGATAAACCTAACCATGTTTATAAGGTGCATAAAGTTCTTTATGGTTTGAAACAGGCTCCAAGAGCATGGTATGACAGATTGAGCAGTTTTCTGGTTAGTAAGAATTACTTCAGAGGTAAGGTGGATCAAACTCTCTTCACAAAATCAGTCCACAATCACATCATTGTAGTTCAGGTTTATGTGGATGATATCATTTTTGGATCCACTAATCCTTCATTGTGTGAAGAATTTTCTAATCTCATGCATAGTGAATTTGAAATGAGTTTGATGGGAGAATTACAATTCTTTCTTGGTTTGCAGATTAAACAACTTGAAGATGGATTCTTTATTAATCAAGCCAAATACGTCAAAGAATTGCTCAAAAGATTCCATTTTGAACAAGCCAAACCAGCAACTACTCTCATGAGCACAAGCATCAAATTGGACAATGATGAAAAAGGTAAATTGGTTGATGCAAAGAAATATAGAGGTATGATTGGATCTCTCTTGTATCTTACTGCAAGTAGGCTAGACATTCAATTTAGTGTATGTCTTTGTGCTAGATTTCAGTCTAGTCCAAAGGAAAGTCACTTGCATGCAGTTAAGAGAATTTATAGATATCTCTGTGGCACTTGTGATTTGGGTTTATGGTATCTAGCTGGATGTCATGCTGATTTGATTTCATATTCTGATGCTGATTATGCTGGATGTAAGCTTGATAGAAAAAGTACTAGTGGATATTGTCAATTCTTAGGAAATTGCATGATAACATGGGCATCCAAAAAGCGACACTCAGCTGCACTTTCTACTGCATAAGCAGAATATGTTACTCCAGGGAGTTGTGCAGCTCAAGTGTTGTGGATTAAAAGTCAATTTCTTGACTATCATATTGATATTGGATGTTCATCTATCATGTGTGACAATACTAGTGCAATCAATCTTTCCAAAAACCCAATTCAACACTCTAGAATAAAACACATTGAGATTAGGCATCATTTTCTAAGGGATGAAGTTGCAAACAAGAACATTGAACTAGAATTCATCCCCACTGAAAAGTAAATTGCAGATAATTTCACAAAATCATTGGCTGAAGATAGATTCACATCTTTAAGAAGAGAACTTGGAATATGCAACATGGAATAAAAATTGAAAAATAATTGATTTCTTATGCAAAGATTATTTGGTATATTAAATGGTGATTTATGGAAGTACAAATTATGCTTGTCTGAAAACTTTGATTATGTGTTGAGAAAAATCCTCCGCCAAGTACCAATAATCTATCTTGTGTAAGAATCATTAATTTCAATTTTTTAAAAAAAATGTTGTTGATGTGCTTAAAACATGACTGATCATGTATGTTTGTTTGATGAAAGTGAATGCTGAAATTCAGTATGAACTGTTTGAATGTTGCATGCCTTATTGATGCACATGTTGAGGGGGAGCATTTCTGCTTGAGAAGCAAAGGTAAGCAGAGAATTGAGTTCAAGTAAATCAGGATTGTGCATAAAGCCTTTTGAGAACAGACTGCTGAAGTTGGTCAGGAAAATGATGAGGTCATGTGAGTTTCTGTGAAATTTCTGAGCTATGAATAAATATCTCACTGAATTCTATCAAACACATGTTCATCCTTGTAGTCCTCAATTCCTCGATTCATTTAATCATCCTAACAATTCATTTATTGAAGAAGGATCTTCTTTATTTTTTGATAAAAAAAAAGATGAGATCAATAATTCAGGGGGAGTTAAAGACTTCATTGCTATTTTTCTCTCATTAAACTAAAAAATTGATTCAATGTGTTGAAATATCTAATATATGAAATGCTCATTAACTCTTCTGAAGAAAACAAGGATTGACCTGTTAATTGTTATGATGTATTCCTTCAGTCAACACTCTTTTATATTTTGAACATCTAAAGTAATCTGATTTCTTTATTGGAATTAGGTTCAATTGTGTATTGACTTTACACATTACTTTTAAATCTGATAAAGGGTAAAGTTGTGTCAAATTTCATATGTGCATTTAAAAAAATAAATAAATATTCTTCTAACAGAGCAATGGCATTTACATTGAGAAACTGCACACCTTCACAAAAAGTGAAGAGCCATGTATGTCATGAGGTGTTTTGTTATCTCTATTCTAAGGGGTTAAATATTTAAAATGCTAAAAACCAATGTTAACTGAGTAACTAGAAATATTGGCGTCTGATAAACGTATATTTCCATGTAAAAAGGTTTTCATTCACCCCTTGAAGCAGGATAATTAGTAAATCTTTAGTAACCAGGGATTCTGGTGTGTAAAAAGTATGCATACTTGAGTGAAAAGGATTTACTATATTTGAATGCTCATTGCTTTAATGTTAAAGAAAAGTCAATCAATCAAAATGAACAACTTAAACCTAAAATCAGATATTTCAAGAGTGTTTAACTTCAACACAAATTACCTTAATCCTGAAGAAATCACATTACCTTGGCTTAGTAAAAGTGTAAAATGATGATCAGTCTATCTCCATGTAATTTAAATAAATTACACATCTATTTTGGTGATTAACAAAACTATGATAAAGGTTACTAACACATTTTCTATGAAGTCTAAGCACAGGAAATAAAACAAGGGAAAACAAGCCAATCAAGTAAGTATTCAACACACTACAACAATGTAAGTTCAAAGCATCAATATTTGTCTAAGTACACATCGATTTCCACTATAGGTCATAACGATTTCTATAGAGATATAACGATTTCCTTAGTTTCATAACGATTTCATACTCATAAGGATTCACTATGTGATTTTAACGATTTGTTAAGTGATCGCAACGATTTGCCTTCACAATGATTCGATAAGTGTTCACAACGATTTCTTTAGTGATCATAACGATTTACTTTCTGCCACGATTTCTTTAGTGATCGTAACGATTTGCTTTCTGCAACGATTTCTTTAGTGATCGTAACGATTTGCCTTCACATCGATTTCTTAAGTGAGAACAACAATTTGTACATCGACTTGTTCATAACATCTTAACGATTTGTACATTGATTTATTCACAACAGCATAACGACTTGTACATAGATGTGTTCATTACAACATAACGACTTGTACATCGATTTGTTCATTACAGCATAACGACTTGTACATCGATTTGTTTATAACATCATAACAATTTGAACATCGATTTGTTCATAACATCTTAATGATTTGTACATCGATTTATTCACAACAGCATAACGACTTGTACATAGAATTGTTCATTACAGCATAACGACTTGTACATCGATTTGTTCATTACTGCATAATGACTTGTACATCGATTTGTTTATAACAATCATAATGATTTGTACATCAATTTGTTCATAACATAATATCGATTTGTACATCGATTTGTTCATAACATATAACGATTTGTGTATGCATCTCATTACTTATGAAGGCACAACGATTTCATAAGTCATGTGTATAACGATTTCATGGAAAACAACGATTCGATTTTCAAGTCAATTTTTGAATTCGTTGAAAAGTCAAAATCTTCACGTATATCTTTTTGACAGCCATGCATTTATTATGATAGTACGTATCACTGCATGCATGCAGACAATATCTTCCAATATCGTATCTTCTCTGTGAACATCTTTTAGAACAACAAAATGGCATTACTATTTTGATGAACTTTCATTCTGACATTGACTGACAACAAGAAACAGCTTAGCTGTCTATTGTTCAAGCTTTAAATATGTGCAGGTCTCTGACAGCATCCGTCATACAACGTTGGACAAAATAGAAGCCAAAGAAGACTACAGAAGATTCTCTCTCTCTTTGCGTGCATGAAAAGATAAAGGACTGTTGACTGGAAGCTTCCAAGTGTCAAGCAGTCTAACGTACACTTATGCATAGAGACAACGGGCACTTCAACGTTCGAATTTCAAAAGATGATATATATAGAAGACACAGAACAGTTAGAGAACGAGAAGTTTTTAACACCTTCAATCTTCTGCAAGCTTTTCTTAGAGCCAAGCAAAAACTCCCATTAGTCTTAGCTCTTGCTCTCTATGCTAAGTTCAGATCTGTGCGAGAGCTTTTTTGGTCTGAGAAGAGTCCTTGATTGTAGATCTCTTCTTCTTCTCAGTCCTTGCTTCAGAACAAGCAGTGTTCTATAAGCTTGATCTAGGGGCATCATCTCTTTGATCACATTCTCTTGAGTTGTTCCCTTCTGTTGTGAAGGAAGACCTGGTGGGGTATCCAGGGTGTTGTTCCCTTCGGGTGAAGGAAGATCAGCTGGGGTGCTGGGTGTTGTAGTGTCCTTAAGGGGGACTCTACCCTTATTAGTGAAATCCTGAGATATTGCTCAGGGACTGGACGTAGGACTCCTAAGGAAAGGAGATCCGAAGCAGGATAATTCTTTGTGTCGTGTGATTGCTTTTGTGTGTTTGATCTTTCAAATCACTAACACTAACAATCTGCAAAGTGTGTTTTGTGTGACTGTTTCGTGAACAGGTTTTGAATGTTAAATAATTTTTAAGAATCCCATTCACCCCCCTCTGGGCTTGCTAGCTGAGCAACAAGTGGTATCAGAGCTAGTCTTTTCGATAAAGAAGAAGATCCAACGATCTGAAGGGAAAAGATCAAATGGCAGCCCAAGGTCACTCAGAAGGTCAGTCAGTCAACAGGCCACCGCTATTCGATGGAGAAGATTACACCTACTGGAAAACAAGAATGGAATACTTCCTACAAGGATTCGATTTCCAAATATGGTCCATAGTAGAAGAAGGCGATCTTGTTGTTCTAAACAACAGAGACAACTGGACAGAAGATGATAGAAAGAAGATTTCTCTCAACTGCAAAGCCAAAAGCATTTTGTGTTGTGCCCTCAGTAAAAAGGAATTCAACCGTGTATCTGCCTGCAAATCCGCCATGGAAATGTAGGAAAAGCTCAGAATCACTTATGAAGGCACCGACAAAGTCAAGGAAACTAGGATGGACATTCTGCTGACACAATATGAAAGGTTCCAGATGCAGTCAGAAGAATCTATAACCCAAATGTTCAGCAGATTTACAGACATCACCAACGGGTTAGCAGGATTAGGAAAAAGCTATGAGATGGGAGATATGGTAAGGAAAATTCTTAGATCCCTACCATCTTCTTGGACTCCCAAGGTAACAACTATAGAAGAAGCCATTGACTTGAAAAGGATGTCATTAGAGAAGGTCATTGGGTCCCTTATGGCCCATGAGATAAACATGGAGAGATTAGGAGAATCATCCACTAGAAAGAAGCACACAAATGCCCTCAAAGCAGCAGAAGGTAGCTCTGAGGAACAATCAGAAGATGAAGCCAGTAGTGAAGATAGTGAAGATGAAGAAGCAATGCTGTCTAGGAGACTACAGCGGATATTGGCCAAGAAAAAGAAGTATCAATCTGGCAGACATACTTTAAAAAGGGAAAGGATTTCAAGAAACCTGAAGCAAAGGACATAAAGAAGAATGAACCAATTTATTATGAGTGCAAGAAGCCAGGACACATCAAGGCAGAGTGTCCAAAGCTCAAGAAATTTGAATTCAGAAAGAAGGACAGTTCAAGAAAGTTCAGAAGATATAAGAAGAAAGCCATGGCAGTAGCTTGGGATAACAGCAGTGACTCGGATAGCGAGTCAAGCTCAAACAGTGAGGAAGAAGAAAAGGCTAACCTAGCCTTCATGACAGACATCGCAGAAAAGGTAACCTCTGACTCATCCTTTGATTTCTGTAATGATTCTGATTCAGATAACATAGAAGATGCTTTTAATGAACTATATGATAAATATAGAGAAGTATCTAAATTATTAAAAGCTAGTAAGAAAATTGTTGCATGTCTAGAAAATACCAATTCAAATTTAAAATCAGAAAATGAACAACTAGAGAAGCAAGTTAGTGAACTTAAAAGAAGAAATGAGTTGCTATGCGAAAATCTAAAAGATAAAAATACACAAATAACAAAATTAGAAAAACAAGAAAGTTCAGACGAATTAAAAAGGGAAATCAAAAGACTAACAGAAGAAAATGATAAACTAGCAAGTACGTTAGAAAAATTTACTAATGGTAAAAATTCCTTAATACTAAGAGGAGCCAGAAGATCAGGTAAAAAGAAGAATGGATTAGGTTACATTCCACCAGATAATGAAGATACAACAATATACCCTAAAACATATCCAACTCCAAAATTCGTACCTGAACAAGATATAGCATATAAATCAAACTTTAAATATACTCCATATGAAAAAGTAACTAAAACAACATGTTGTAGTCATTGCAACAAGCTAGGTCACAATAAAATAACATGTCCAACTAAACATAAAAGATGGATAATCAAAAGAAAAACTGATGACACTAACCAATCATGACCCAAAAGAACTTGGGTACCTAAAACTTGATGTTTTCATTTCAGGAAAAACCTCGAGCATCCAAGTGGTACTTGGACAGTGGATGCTCAAAGCATATGTCAGGAAACAGAAGGTTGTTTACCCATTTAGAAGCTGAAGAAGGCACAATCACCTATGGAGATAATGGAAAAGGGACTGTGATAGGCAGTGGATTAGTGAGCAGCAAAGGCAAGACAGTAATTGAAGATGTTCTGTGTGTAAAAGGCCTGAAACACAACCTTATCAGCATTAGCCAATTATGCGACAAAGGACATCAGATCAGATTTCAAGAATCCAAATGCAGTATTATGAAGGATGGAGAGGTGATTTTTGAAGCCAACGGAGAGAAGAATTTGTACGTACTTTACCTTGAACAGCTGAAAGATCAAGACATTTGTTTAGCAGCCAGCAAAGAGCAGTCAACTGAGCTGTGGCACAGAAGATTGGGCCACTGCAGTCTAGATGGCATGAGAAAGCTGATCAAGAGAAATCTGGTGGAAGGTCTGCCAAAGGTCAGCACAAGAATGGACGGTGTCTGTGGACCATGTGCAAAAGGAAAGCACACTAAGTCATCCTTCAAGTCAAAGACTGTGGTAACAACCTCCAAACCCTTAGAACTCCTTCATATGGATTTATTTAGGCCAATGAGGACCACATGTCTTAGAGGAAAGAATTTTGGATTCGTTATAGTAGATGACTATTCAAGATTCACATGGGTATCCTTTCTGGAACACAAAAATGATACATTTGATAGCTTTGTAAGCTTCAGCAAAAAGGTTCAGAAAGATAAGAAGTTCAGCATTATTAGAATCAGGTCAGATCATGGAGGAGAATTTCAAAATGATAAATTTGCAAAATTCTGTGATGACCAAGGAATAGAGCATAATTTCTCAGCACCAAGAACACCACAGCAGAATGGAGTTGCTGAGAGAAAGAATAGGACTTTATTGGACATGGCAAGAACAATGTTATCAAAATATGATCTGCCAAAATATTTTTGGGCTGAAGTAGTCAACACAGCAAGTTACATCATCAATAGAGTAATGATCAGGCCTATCTTGAAAAAGACTGCGTATGAATTGTTCAAGGGAAAGAAGCCCAAGATCAGTCACTTCAAGACATTTGGATGACCATGCTTCATCCACAGCAACGGCAAAAGAGACATTGGTAAGTTAGATGCCAAATCAGATGAAGACATCTTCATGGGGTATGCTTCTAAACCAAAAGGATATAGAGTGTTCAATAAATGTACTTTATTGATTGAGCAGTTAGTACATGTTATTTTTAATGAAACTAACCCTTCCTTGAGAAAGGAAGAGGATAGTGATAATGATGATGTAGATGAATTGTCCAAGAAATTAAAGAATACATCAATTGAGGACAAGGAAGATCCACCTCTGGAAGACCTCCAACAAAGGGATATTTCTCATCAAAATCTTCCAAAAGAGTGGAGATACAAGAAAGATCACCCTCCTGAAAACATCATTGGTGATCCATCTGTAGGGTTAAGAACAAGAGGTAACATAATTCCATGTGATTATTTAGCTTTTGTTTCTCAAATAGAGCCTAGGACAGTCAACGAAGCCATCACTGATGAATCTTGGATTTTAGCCATGCAAGATGAACTGAATCAGTTCAAGAGAAACTAGGTTTGGTCACTTGTTCCTAGACCATCAGATCATCCAGTGATTGGCACCAAATGGGTGTTCAGAAATAAATTGGATGAAGCTAGTGTGATCATAAATAACAAGGCCAGATTGGTAGCTCAAGGTTATTCCCAAGAGGAAGGCATAGATTTCGATGAAACCTATGCGCCTGTGTCTAGACTTGAGACTATTAGAATCCTACTTGCATATGCATCTGCACTAGATGTGAAATTATTTCAAATGGATGTAAAGTCTACATTTCTTAATGGTTTTATTAAGGAGGAAGTTTATGTAGAACAACCTTCAGGCTTTGATGACACTGAATTTTCAAATCATGTTTTTAAATTACACAAAGCTTTATATGGTTTAAAACAAGCACCTAGGGCCTGGTATGAAAGGCTTAGCTCTTTTCTATTAAACCATGGTTTTATCAGAGGTCAAGTAGATAGTACTCTGTTCATCAAGTCCAAAATCAAACATATATTGCTTGTTCAAATTTATGTTGATGACATAATATTTGGTTCTACTGACGAATCTCTTTGCAAGTACTTTGAGAAGCTTAAGCAGGGAGAGTTCGAGATGAGCATGATGGGAGAGCTCAACTACTTCCTTGGATTGCAAATCAAACAAGGAAAGGAAGGGACTCACATCTGCCAAGCTAAGTACACCAAGGAGCTCTTAAAGAAGTTTGGATTTGATAATGCCAAGCCATTGTCAACACCTATGAGCACATCAATAAGAATGGACAGTGACAAAGATGGTAAGAATGTAGATCAAAAAATCTACAGAGGTATGATAGGATCCTTACTATACTTAACTGCTAGTAGACCTGATATTTTATTTAGTGTATGCATGTACGCTAGGTATCAGGCAGATCCTAGAGAATCTCATCTAATTTTAGTAAAAAGAATTTTTAGATATTTAGCTAGAACTCATGACTTAGGTCTTTGGTATCCAAAATCATGCGAAATTAACTTAGTAGGATACTCTGATGCTGACTACGCTGGATGCAAAATAGATAGAAAAAGCACCAGTGGTTGTTGCCAATTCCTTGCAGGATGTCTGATATCATGGTCCTCCAAGAAACAAAACTCAGTAGCACTGTCAACAGCTGAAGCTGAGTACGTAGCTGCTGGAAGTTGCTGTATACAACTCCTATGGATCAAGCAACAACTTGAGGATTATGGGCTACATATCAAGACAATTCCACTGTTATGTGACAACACAAGTGCTATAAATTTAACCAAGAATCCAGTACAGCACTCAAGGGCTAAACACATTAAGGTTAGATATCATTTCATTCGTGATCATGTAGCTAATGGTAACATAGATATTTCCTTTATTGATACAAATAATCAGTTAGCAGATATCTTCACAAAGGTCTTACCTGAAGAGAGGTTTACATCTCTTAGAAGGGAATTAGGCATGTGCAAATTGTGAAAAATTTATCTGTATAAAACTGAAATATAAATTATCAGAATGTTAATTATTTTTCCTCCCTGGGTTTAAGCGAATTTCCAACAATATTCTTGTAAAAATATTCATAGCGATTCGCTATTTTATAAGTCTTTTATTCCTATTGAACTGGTCATTTTGTCATTTTCCGTCATAATGGTGCCTCCGGTTTTGAAAAAGTCATTATTTCCCTGATATACCCAAAATCTGTGTGGAAACGATTCACATCCTTTTCTTCATCTCCTTCCTCCTGCCTGAGGTGATACCCTAACGACTTCGGCATCGACTCTCTAGAATTTTAAGCTTCCAACCACTTCCCGCCAGAAATTTCTTGAGGGTTTCTATTCCATTCCTCTTTCCAGTCCTCCAGAAACTCTCTCCGTTCAAATCCATGGCCTCTTCTGGTAGTTCCGACAGCGTCGGGGGCTACAGAGCCGAATTTCTTACCGCCGAGCAGCAAGTAAGGTTTGCGTCTGTGAAAATCAAGCTATGCAGTCATAAAGCAGTGGATGTGACAGATTTGCAGAAGAACGGAATGGGGAGCATCGTCGAAGCATTGGACAGATTGAAGTGGACGAAAATGGCTACTATCTCTAAAGTAAGTTTTTCCGGACCTGGTAAAAGCTTTCTATGTGTGTCTAAAGTCAGAGGCAGACGGGACCTTGACTTCCATGGTCAAGGGAACCCAGATTAGGGTCACACGAGAATTATTGGCATCACTCTTTAGTGTGGGTACCTCCAGACACAGTGGAGTTCACACTATGAATATCCAAGAAAAGGGTTTAGGAATAGTTGGTCCCGAGTTCAGACTAAAAGATGACAAAGTAGATGTAAATCAGTTGAATGCATTCAATCGCATCTTGCACTTTGTAGTTTGTCAGATTGTGGTTCCCAGAAGTGCTACCTTTTCAACCTGCACTAGAGCTGATTCAGATTTAATGTTCTGGGCTATCAAGAACCAAGAAATCAACACTGCAGAGCTCATGATTGAAAGGATGAAGTTTGCAAGCTCTCAGGTATGGGACACAAAGAGCAAGCTGAATGTTTCTTTACCTCATGCCCATCTCCTGACGAAGATTTTTCAGCATTATGGCATAAGTGTAGTAGGAGATGTGTCTGAGAAGATGGGCCAAGCAATCCGGTCCAGAAATTTAAGGAAAAGTGGATTCTCTGTGTAAAAGGTGTATGGTCAAATACTTCTGTGGCTGAGGGTGAAGCCATCATTGGCGAAGCCCAAGAAGGTCAGGAAGCAGCTGGCGCAGTTCCTGCGATTCCAGAGATAGAAGCAATTCAAGCAACAGCAGAACCAGAAGTAGCAGCAGCACTATCTGTGGAAGCAAACCCATCAGCAGCAGTAGCAGTATCAAGCAGCAGGATTGAGGATATTCCTCCTGAGGAGATTGATCCAGTTGGGCATAGTTCAGAGGATCCTCCTCCCTCTTCCCAAGTAGCCACTATACTCAGGGATGTGCTGGACTCCATCCAAAGCACTCAAGAGGAGTCAGAAATTGGTGGTGATTCAGTGGAAGAAACTGTGGCTCCAAGCCACACTGAGGAAATCATCATGGAGGAAGCTCCCATTCAGGGGGAGCAAGAAATCACTGTTGAAGAAGATCAAATGGAAGATGCTTTTGCTCAGGGGGAGAAATCATCTCAGAAAGAAGGAGCACCTCAGGGGGAGCACACTGAAAACATTTCTATCAATGATCATTTCCCTGAGGAACATGTTGATTTTGTGGAGCCCATTGCAAGGGTAGGCCAAAAAGGGAAACGAGTAGCTCATCGAAGGTCAAAGAAGAAAACAGCTGAAGGTCAATTTGAAGCCTGTCATCAGAGGTTGAATGAGCAAGGCAAAGCCATCATATCTATGCAATCGGATATTAGTCCATCTCTATCAGCCAAACTTCTGTAACAAATGAACTTGGAACTTTGTCCACTGAAGTACATAGCTTGAGAGATGATTTTAGAATGTTCAAGCAATTATGTAGATGGATGAAGGGTGAGTTTGACAGTGTCAAGAAGCTCATCTCTTCAAGGGTTCAAACCACATCTGCCCCTCCAGATCTCTCTCATACTGATCCAGTTAGTGATGCAGGGCCATTAGGGCCAAGGGCAGCAGAAGAAAATGCAGGGCCATCAGGGCAGTTTCCAGAGGCATCAACAGGGCCATCTAAGCCACAAAATGATGAGAATATAATACCTGCAGTGGAATCAACTTGTGGCGTTGAGAAGCTGGGGCCATCAGGGCCATCTGAAGTTGTAGTTGGGCCACCAGGGCCATTGATCTCTGAAGGTGTGGATCCAAGAGTAGTTAAGTCTACTGCTGCTCCCAAAGCCCATGAGTCTTCATCTCTTGCAACACCAGCCCCTCCCTCACCACCTTCTTCTTCCACAGCACCTCCAGCTCCACCTACCTTCAAACAACCTGCACCAAGAACCATCTCATCTCCAGCACCTTTTCCCTCTAAACCTTATTCGTCTCCTATCATGCCCACTACCATTTCCACATCCATTTCTCCCTCTCCTCCTGTTGATACTGATCCTCCAGTTTCTTCATTAGCTGGAGCCTCTTCATCATCTGGTCCCTCATCAGCTAGGCCATCCACTATTCTTTCTCCTAAATCATTCCTTCATCCTCCTATTCCACCTACATCTGTTTCAATTTCTCCTACTGATCCACGACTTGCCAGTGTTTCTCAAAATAAATTTGAGGATGAGTTGGAACGAACCACACTCATCACAATCCTGGCAGTTGCTTCCCATATTCATAGGACTGATTCTTCTAGTCATGTTTCTAAAAAGAGGAAAATTACAAAAACTCTTGCTCTTTCCTCTGAACCCATGTTTCCTCCTCTTTGGTACTCCCTCACAGTTGAAAATCGAAGGAGACCAATTTACTGTGAATATCTCCAAAAATGTGTTCTCGCCAACCTTTTTGGCATTCTTTTCTCAATCTTACTGATCACCTAACATTATATTTCCTACTGCCACCTTTCCAAAACCGACCAACTCAAAATCTTCCAATTGGCTGAATGCAAGACTGAAGATCAATGGGCTAAAGGGCATAAGACTCTCTACAGCAAATATCTTCTTGCCAGATCAGACAGCACCCCTCGACAAGATCATCCTCTCACCCTTTCTGAGTGGTTTGTATTTCATCATCAAGCACTTTGGGGCCCTTTCATTCTCAAAGAAATCAGAATCACCAGGTGCTTCCAGCTTTACAATGATTTTCGTTATTTACAAAAGCTACCCAAAGTTCAGTTTGGCCAATTCCATGGGGCTCTTTCTATTCTTCGATCTGAGAGTTCCATTAATTGCCCCTTCCCAGTGGACTTCACCACTCTGAAGATGCCTGAAGTAGTATTTCTTCCGAAGTTACACTCCTTGGTCTTGGATTCCTCCGTTGGCTCTCATGCCTTTGAAAGATTTGCTAGAGTCATGGGGAGAATCTCAGCTCAGCAGAGTCGCCTTCCCTCCTTTCAAAGGTTTATCTTTCGCGAATATCATCTGGGCCACATTTCTTCTGCAGTGCTTGCTCCCTTGATGTCTAAATGTGAAAGGCTCTCTCCCACAGACTGGGAGAAGTACTACAATCAATCTGCTCTCCAGTTGGAATCCTTAAATAGCTCTTTAGTCTGAGCAGGCAAGCCACCTCTCTCTGCTGAAGCTTTTTTGGACTTGAATTCCATCAATCCAGTTCAGGAACTGTTTGTGCAATGGGCTGAGCGGTACTCCGCTTTTATTTCCTTAAAAAAGGACCTGAAGGATCATCAATTCTTCTATCATGTTACCATTGCTCACTTTCTTCAGCATGCCAGTTTTGGGAAGCCAAGCCATTTCGGTTCACCCTTGATAAGAATCAGTATGCGCGTTTCTTAGAAGATCAACGGCAGCTTTACATTGAGTGCATGCGTCCTGAGATGGGTGCATCTTTCTCTATAGATTCTGGCATCTTCCACAACTTTTTGAAGAACAGGAGAACAACTTTTGAAGAACAGGAGATTAAGGAACTTATTTCCCGGCATGCCTCTCTTCTTTCTCTAAATGTCTATCTCCTGTACCCCTCAAGTTTAATCCAATATAGTTTTTGTGCTCTCTCATTTATCTTTTCTCTTCTTCTTTGTCTCAAGCGTTTGATCTTTTTGCTTAAATGACAAAAAGGGGGAGAAATATTGCATTTCTGAAATACATTCCTTATGTTATTTCCTCAACTATACTTAGAATTATTTCAGATATGTGTGATTATTAAGTTTTGTCATCACCAAAAAGGGGAGATTGATGATCAGTCTATCCATGCAATTTAAATAAATTACACATCTATTTTGGTGATTAACAAAACTATGATAAAGGTTACTAACACATTTTCTATGAAGTCTAAGCACAGGAAATAAAACAAGGGAAAACAAGTCAATCAAGTAAGTATTCATCACACTACAACAATGTAAGTTCAAAGCATCAATATTTGTCTAAGTACACATCGATTTCCACTATAGGTCATAACGATTTCTATAGAGATATAACGATTTCCTTAGTTTCATAATGATTTCATACTCATAAGGATTCGTTATGTGTTTTTAACGATTTGTTAAGTGATCGCAACGATTTGCCCTCACAACAATTTGTTAAGTGATCACAACGATTGGCCTTCACAACAATTCGATAAGTGTTCACAACGATTTCTTTAGTGATCGTAACGATTTGCTTTCTGCAACGATTTCTTTAGTGATCCTAACGATTTGCCTTCACATCGATTTCTTAAGTGAGAACAACGATTTGTACATCGACTTGTTCGTAACATCTTAACGATTTATACATCGATTTATTCACAACAGCATAACGACTTGTACATAGATTTGTTCATTACAGCATAACGACTTGTACATGGATTTGTTCATTACAGCATAACGACTTGTACATCGATTTGTTTATAACATCATAACGATTTGTACATCGATTTGTTCATAACATCTTAACGATTTGCACATCGATTTATTCACAACAGCATAACGACTTGTACATAGAATTGTTCATTACAGCATAACGACTTGTACATCGATTTGTTCATTACAGCATAACGACTTGTACATCGATTTGTTTATAACAATCATAACGATTTGTACATCGATTTGTTCATAACATTATATCAATTTGTTCATAACATATAACGATTTGTGTATGCATCTCATTACTTATGAAGGCACAACGATTTCATAAGTCTTGTGTATAACGATTTCATGGAAAACAACGATTTGATTTTCGAGTCAATTTTTAAATTCGTTGAAAAGTTAAAATCTTCACGTATATCTTTTTGACAGCCATGCATTTATTATGATAGTACGTATCACTGCATGCATGCAGACAATATCTTCCATTATTGTATCTTCTCTGTGAATATCTTTTAGGACAACAAAATGGCATTACTATTTTGATGAACTTTCGTTCTGACGTTGACTGACAACAAGAAACAGCTTAGCTGTCTATTGTTCAAGCTTTAAATATGTGCAGGTCTCTGACAGCATCCGTCATACAATGTTGGACAAAATAGAAGCCAAAGAAGACTACAGAAGATTTTCTCTCTCTTTGCGTGCATGAAAAGATAAAGGACTGTTGACTGGAAGCTTCCAAGTGTCAAGCAATCTAACGTACACTTATGCATAGAGACAACGGGCACTTCAATGTTCGAATTTCAAAAGATGATATATATAGAAGACGCAAAACAGTTAGAGAACGAGAAGTTTTTAACACCTTCAATCTTCTGCAAGCTTTTCTTAGAGCCAAGCAAAAACTCCCATTAGCCTTAGCTCTTGCTCTCTGTGCTAAGTTCAGATCTGTGCGAGAGCTTTTTTGGTCTAAGAAGAGTCCTTGATTGTAGATCTCTTCTTCTTCTCAGTCTTTGCTTCAGACCAAGTAGTGTTCTATAAGCTTGATCTAGGGGCACTATCTCTTTGATCACATTCTCTTGAGTTGTTCCCTTCTGTTGCGAAGGAAGACCTGGTGGGGTATCCAGGGTGTTGTTCCCTTCGGGTGAAGGAAGATCAGCTGGGGTGCTGGGTGCTGTAGTGTCCTTAAGGGGGGCTGTACCCTTGTTAGTGAAATCCTGAGATATTGCTCAGGGACTGGACGTAGAACTCCTAAGGAAAGGAGATCCGAACCAGGATAATTCTTTGTGTCGTGTGATTGCTTTTGTGTGTTTGATCTTTCAAATCACTAACACTAACAATCTGCAAAGTGTGTTTTGTGTGACTATTTCATGAACAGGTTTTGAATGTTAAATAATTTTTAAGAATCCCATTCACCCCCCCCCCCTCTGGGCTTGCTAGCTGGGCAACATAAAAGGTTGCAATTGACTGAATAGAATATCTTATTTCAATTAAAATTGTCTTCCTAGTGCTTCAGAATTTTTAATAATCAAATCATGTCAGATATTTTTCAACCCAGTAAGCCTATGTTGGATTTATGATGAGAAAATTGGGAATGAATTATTTAACATATTAAAAATCCCTGAATAATTGATTTCAGATATTACTTGTCATATCAAAGATTTTCCTTCTCGTACTTCTAAAAAATTGAACAATTTTTGTCAAGTCAGGTCGACACACTCTTTTGTCGTGTCGACACCAGAGTCTGTCAGGTCGACACACTCCTCCTCTTGTGTCGACACAACTGGGTTTGACCGTTGGACCTTGTTAGGTTAAATGAACCGACGGTTCATCTAATCCCCTTCTTGTGGTGTCGAAAGCCTTTTTATATGCCCTAAAACCCAGGTCTACCCCACCACTTGCGATTCCCACACCATTCAAACTCTTCCCTCCTCCAACCTTCTAGGAAACGATCCCCTGTGTTTCTAGTTTTCTCTCTTCAACCCGTCCAACCTTCATCCCTTCTCATCCTTCCCTCCATCATGCCTCCCAAACAAACTCCAAGGAGAGGAGCCAAGTCCAGGGCTGCTACAATGGGCATTGTGATTGAAGAACCCCAACCAGAAAGGAGGAGCAAGTTTCGGCATGATCTTTCCAAGAGAAAAGGTGTGTCCTCTCCTTCCGAGACTCCATCCAAAAGGGGAAGGCAAACTCCTCAGAGTAAAGGCAAGTCTCCTATGCAATCTCGCTACCCTAGGAGGAAGCTTCTTCCAGATTCTAGTGACTCAAGTGAAGCAAATTCATCTTCTGAATCCTCTGATTCTTCTGAGACTCTGGTGGTCACCCCATCCCAGATTGCTACAGAAGAAAGATCCATTCTCAAGCCTAGGGCTGTCGAACTGTCTGATGAAGCTTTTACACTTGCATTCCTAGAATTTATCCCCTTCTTTCAATTTCAAGGATGGTTGCGATTTATTTCAGAGTTCAGAACTTTTTATCCCCGTCTGGTTCAAGAATTCTATTTGAACTTGGTGGATGTTCCAGAGGGCTTCAAGTCTGAAGTCAAAGGTGTTCCTATCCTTTTTACTCCTGAACTGGCTTTTAAACTGTTTCATTTCCCTAATGATGGTGAAGACTATAGTGAGTTTGAGTTCGATCTTCATGAAGCTTACACACTTCTTACTGGTCTTCCATATGATAAGAAGAATTCTCGACAAGCTCATGTCACAAGGTTTAACACCAATACTTTTCCTCCAATTCTTCGTTTGGTTCATCACATCCTTACCACCATTATCACACCTCAGGGTGGTGGTAGGAATAGACTAACTGATATTCAAAGATTTGTGATGTACTGCATGAAGAAGAATATTCATGTAAATTTGAATCTGATCATGACTCAAATCATGTCTGAAACAAATAGGAAAGATCTTCACCGATCTTTACCTTATGCTGCCCATTTGACTGCTGTTTTCAAGCATTGTGGAGTTTCCTTTGCGAATGAAAAGGTTCACAAGATTCCACATAACAACATTTATTGCCTACATCATTTGAAAAAGTTCATGGGATTTAGAATTGACGGAGATCAATTGATTAGAGGGCCAATTGTAGAGCCAGAGCCAGAGCCACAAGCAGAAAATGTAGCAGAAGAACAAGCTCCGGAAGTTGTTGCTCCACAAGCTGATTCAGTGGAACAGACATTTGTTGAGGTTGAGGTTCCTCATGAAACTCCAATTCCACCTACACCTCATGCATCTCCTCCTTCAAATATGCTTGTACCTCCAAATTTTTTCCATCAACATCATAGCTCAGCTTCCACTTCTTCTGGTGGATCTTCTGTTCCACCTAAACTCTATAAGTTTCTCCAAGTTCAGTTTGATAACCTCAATTCATCAATGAGAGAAATGTCTGATAGATTTGAGCTTCGAATTCAAAGGTTGGAAAATTCAGTTAATGCACAGTTTGTAAGACAATAAGAAGCAGCTGAGCATGCCACTAGGAGGTTCAACAGATTGATTAGGACATTGGGTGATGCTTGCACCCAACTACAAGATATTCAGCTCAAGACTCAAGGATTTCTAGCTTCAATCTTGTAAAACACTCTACAAGGACTTCAAACCAGCAAAGAAAATGTGATTCAAGTGTCTAAGAGTTGTTTGTCCTTTGCTCATATTGTTGAAGATATGGATAGAGTAAAGACACTCATTGCTCATATTGATCAGGAGATAGCAGATCTCAAGATAGATTTCAGTAATTTCAGGCAACATGGCACAGTTCCTAGTTCATCTACTGCTTCTCAACATTCAGCTCATAGTCTTAGTGTCTTCCAAGAGAACATGTATGAAAACCATCATAGAATGGAAGATCTTTTGCACACCAAACTATCTACTATGCAAACACAACTGAGAACCAATTTGTCTGCTTTGGAAGCAAGGATGAAGAACATTGAAAGCATTTTACTACCAATTCCTCCTCCACCTCCATCTACTTGATGTTTCTTGTTTTATTTTGATGATGTCAAAGGGGGAGAAGGACTAGTTTGGCTAGGCTAAAGAACCATTTATCATTTTGGTTGTCTTGTTTATTTTGGATGTTGTCTTTTAACATGCTATTGAATGGATATATACATTTTGGATGATGGATACTTTGATAATTGAACACTTGTATGTTTGATCTTTTTGAAAGTGACAAATGGATGACATGATTGTTGTTGAAGTGATTAAAATCTTGAATTTCATTGGTATGTTTCACATTTGTGAGAAATTAAATCAAATTGATGAATCATAGTTGCCATCATCAAAAAGGGGGAGATTGTTGGATCTCTTATTTTGATGATGCCTAAATATGATTCATAAATATGTGGAAATCATGTTGATCATATCTTATTTAAACCTCACATTGTTTTCCATGTGTAGCTCAAGCAAAAGAGAGAAGACATGTCTAGTGGTGTCGACACAATCCAGCTGTGTGTCGACACTAGTTCACTATCCCAGAACCATGATTTCAGCAAGTGTCCAGTGGTGTCAACACACTCCAACTGTGTGTCGACACTAGTATACTGTCCCAAAAGATCAGTTTGAGGCTGATGCTTGGTGTGTCGACACATCTGTGTGTAGTATCGACACACTTCGAATTTTTTACAGAATCCAAATTGCTGAGACACGTGAATGTTTTTGCTAGGGCCTTTTTGAGCGGGAAATTCCTTGCCCCCAGATCCCAAGATATTTTGTGGACCCTTGGGACTATAAAAGGCCCTTATCCACTTGGCTTTAAGAGACATAACATCGAAGCATTCATCTGCTCTCCAAGCTTCCAGAGTTCTCCAACCGATTCCAGAAGAAGACTTCAACCTGGTGATGTGATTCCAGATCTGAAGGAATTGAAGCATCGTGCACCTTAGATGATCCATCTAGAGAAAGGATTCAAGTCTTCAGATTCTTCTTCCTGAAGATAGAGCAGAAGAGCTGGTCCCCTTCATTGAAGCAGAAACAGGGACCTTCGAACCAGATACTTCCAACTTTGGTTTTCAACTGTTCTGTCTGGTTCCTCATCTCAAATCCATTCTAGAGTGTGTGCTTTGTGAAATTGGTACAGTCCTTGTGCCCAATTTCGTGTGTGTGGTTGATTTGAGATTTCTAATTCTCAGAGTGTGTGTGGTGTGTTGTGACTTTTCTGAACTGGCAAGATAAGCCACAATTGTGTGTGTGTGTGGATGGTGGATGTAGGATACAATGTTGTGTAATCCGAACCACCCTAAATCTCTTTGTCATTGTGGTTTGCTTGTCTCTTGCGTTAGATGCTTGATAGGCTCGCTAGAATTTCATCATCCAACTTGTCTAATTCGCTCAGAATTGTCATTAATATTTAGATTTCACTCTCAATCCAATCTATCTAAGATCCTGATCAAGTGTTTTTTCAAAATATAGTGAAATCTATTCAACCCCCCCCCCTCTAGATTTCTCCATTGCAGTTTTTCCGCAACAATTCAAGAGTCACAAGAGTCTGTAATAGTTAGATATTTGTCAAATGTACTTGAATTTCAATAATGGGCCCTGTGATTGGCTCTGATTATGAAAAGTTGTAAGTTAGCTTTATTGGGAATGAAATAAAGAATTATTTGGCTGGCACAATTATTGTCTCAAGTCTTTTGTTATACTTAGTTATTGCTCTGGATTACTTGATTGTTGATACTTGTATTTGTATCGCTCACGCTCTCGATATTTAATTCTGCTGCTAAATTTCGGGGCGTGACATTAATCACATAAGCATATCAGATTAGTGTGGTTTTCATTGAACTGATTTATAATCTAAAGTAATTTATAAATTGCTTAAGTTTCTATAATGATTGGTAATAGATCTATTCAACCCCCCCCCCTTCTAGATCTATTCGCCCTACATATTCGATCATACAACTCGAACCACGGAATTGCTGTCTGATAATCAAGTATCGTCAACCATATAACATTTCAAGAGTGGATCATTTAGTGAACTCATTCTCCAATGAGCACTTGCGCTATACTTCTAGTGTCTCCACACAAGTAGCTATGAGATCAGCTGCCTCCATTATATGGACGGATATATAGCACACTGGTCTGTCCGATTATCTCAATGTTCTTCTCCAATAACCTATGACTATGAAAATTTGGGATCCATATTTAAAGAGGATAGGTCTCATTATCATGGTCTCATCATGATCCTCATCCTCATTGTACAGACCCATGTACATCACAATATATAAACATCATCCCTTGCTTGTAATATAAAGTGAGAAAATAACATTAATATTATTATCAAAAGAGATTAGTATAAGATTACAAGTGTCATCACTAATGTTAGTTGACTTGCAGAGCACTCATAACTAGTAGAGCTCCACATCTTGTTGAGGGAGGAGTAACAGAGGGTGGGGGAGGTAGAGAAGCTGTAACGACCTAGGATCCGAATTACCAATTACCCACTAGTAACCCAAACTCTGGACCGCCACCCATGAGTCGAAGCAAAATTGTCTGAGGAGAACACATAAGAAAACGCATAAACCACAAAAACTAAAATATATATATATATATATATATATATATATATATATATATATATATCAACATGGTACAACTCAGTGCAAATCCAACAAAAGGGAAAGAGGATAGTAAGTGAGTACACAAAAGAAAGTACCACTCTTCGCAGCTAAGCAGGACGAGCACCGGAGTGACTTGGCTCCTCAACACCTAGAGCCGACGACGAACCACCTAAAAAGGGAAGGGAGTGAGTCTCAAGAAGAAACCCAGTAGGCACACTAACCTCAACTGGTAAACAGTACAAAGGAAGTGCAATAAAGTAAACTACACTTAAGTACACTGCACGAAACTCAAGGAAACTGGTGGCATGATGCCCAACTCCTCACAGGAGTGCATCACAAAACTAGAACCTCGTAGGCTCGATAGTACCCAACAACATAGCAACAACCACAAGCTCACATACACACAAAAAAAGAAGGTAGGACTAGCTAGGGCCTATGGCTTAGCGCGTTGACACCACAGAGTCCTCCAACCCTACCCACTGATGACCAAACTTTCCCCATATAAAATAATTCATTTATTTATATATCAATTTTGATGATTAACAAAACATTACTAATGAATTACTTGAGTCTTGAGGATAGGAAATAAAAGCAAAAGAAAGTTCAAGACAATCAGGTAAGACTCTCAATTTATAAGTATTATGATCGATTTCCTTTCTGACCAAATTGCAAACAAATCGATACCGTAACGATTTCTTCAGTTCTCGTAACGATTTCTTTGAAACTCGTAACGACTTGGTAGCCGTAACGATTTCTTTACTTCTCGTAACAATTTCTTTAGAACTCATAACGACTTGTTAGCCATAACGATTTCTTTACTTCTCGTAACGATTTCTTTAGAACTCATAACGACTTGGTAGCCGTAACGATTTCTTTAGTTCTCGTAACAATTTCTTTAGAACTCATAACGACTTTCTAGCCGTAACGATTTCTTTAGTTTTTGTAACGATTTCTTTGAAACTCGTAACGACATGGTAGCCGTAACGATTTCTTTAGTTCTCGTAACGATTTCTTTGAGAACTCATAACGACTTGCTAGCCGTAACGATTTCTTTAGTTCTCGTAACGATTTCTTTGAAACTCGTAACGACTTGGTAGCCGTAACGATTTCTTTAGTCGTCGTAACGATTTCTTTAGAACTCACAACAACTTTCTAGCCGTAACGATTTCTTTAGTCCTCGTAACGATTTCTTTAGAACTCACAACGACTTTCCAGCCGTAACGATTTCTTTAGATCTCGCAACGATTTCCTTGGACTTCATAACGATTTGCTTTGCGCAACGATTTCTTCAGAATTCATAACGACTTGATAAGTGTTCATAACGATTTCTTTAGATCTCGCAAAACTTCCTTAGACTCATAACGATTTCATAAGTCATACAGTCATCGATTTCATATCTTGATATCTTATTCATGTTAAAGCATTGACCAGTCAAAGTCCACGTAGTCATCTCTCTGACGCTTTTGCATTTATGAGATCTGAACATATCTCTGCATGCATGCAGACCATATCATCCTTTATCGTGCCTACTCTGATAACGTCCTTTAGACTTAAGCTATTTGGCATTACTATTTTCTTGACTATTGCTACTGACGTTGACTGACATCAGAGACAGCTTATCTGTCTGCTGTCTGAGATTGACATCTGTGCAGACCTCTAAACTAGCTTCATGGTACAACGTTAAACAAATAGAAGCCATCGGATATCTTTGAAGATCTCATCTCTTTGCGTGCTCAAGTAATCAAAAGACTGTTGACATGAAGCTTCCAAGACTCCATATGTCATTCAGTCTAACGACTACTCAAAAGAGAGACAACGGACTCTTTAACGTCTAGATTTCAAATTGAAGATATATATACAAGTCAGAAGAACAGAAGAAAAAAACAACGTTCAAGAAAAACATTCAAATTCTTCTGAAGAAAGTTTAGAGCAGAAAACTTCATTCCTCTTAGCTTTTGCTCTTTTGCTCTCTACTAGCTAGTGAAAGATCATTTGAAGAGAGCTTGTGTAGTTTGAGAGTGAGCCTAGATTTAGATTCTTTGCTCTCAGTGCTAGGTCCTTCAGATCATTGCTTGTTGCAGTTTGATCTAGGGGCTTGTCTTTCAAACCTCTCTTGTGTTGTTCCCTTCTGGTGTGAAGGAAAACCTGGTGGTATCCAGGGTGTTGTTCCCTTCTGGTGTGAAGGAAGACCTGGTGGTATCCAGGGTGTTGTTCCCTTCGGGTGTGAAGGAAGACCAGCTGAGCTGGTGTTGTTGTGTCCTTAAGGGGGACTGTACCCTTGATTAGTGAAATCCTGAGGTATTGCTCAGGGACTGAACGTAGGTCCTGTGGAAAGGAGTTCCGAACCAGGATAAAAATCCTCCTGTCTTGTGGTTGTGTTTTGTGTTTGCTATCTTATTTCCTCTAACTCTAACCTTCGTTTAAGTTGTTGTAATCTTTTTAGTGAACAGGTATTAATCAAAGATCAAATTTTAATAACCCATTCACCCCCCCCCTCTAGGCTAGCTAGCTGGGCAACAAGTGGTATCAGAGCAAGTCTCTTCGACAAAGAAGAAGATCCAACGATCTGAAGAGCAAAGATCAATGGCAGCCCAAGGAAACTTCGAAGGTCAGTCAGTCAACAGACCCCCTTTGTTCGATGGTGAAGATTATCCGTATTGGAAGACCAGAATGGAATATTTTCTACAAGGCCACGACTATCAAATCTGGTCGATAGTAGAAGAAGGTGACCTGGTTGTCACAAATGAGAAAGCACAATGGACAGATGAAGACAGAAAGAAAATCTCCTTGAACTGTAAAGCCAAGAGCATTTTATGTTGTGCTCTAAGCAAGAAGGAGTTAACAGAGTCTCAGCCTGCAAATCCTCCATGGAAATGTGGGAAAAGCTAAGGATCACATACGAAGGTACAGATAAAGTAAAGGAGACAAGAATCGACATTCTTGTCACTCAGTATGAGAGATTTCAAATGCATTCAGGTGAGTCAATTACCCAGATGTTCAGTCGATTCACTGACATCACCAATGGTTTAGCCAGTCTAGGAAAGTCCTATGAGATTGCAGATATGGTAAGAAAATTCTCAGATCCTTGCCATCTTCATGGACACCAAAGGTCACAGCTATCGAAGAAGCTAATGACCTTAAGAGAATGTCAGTAGAAAAGCTCATCGGGTCCCTCATGGCCCATGAGATCAACATGGAAAGGCTAGGAGAATCATCTAGCAGAAAGAAGCACTCCAATGCTTTGAAAGCAGAAGAAGAGTCATCAGAAGCAAGCTCTAGCGGGAGTGAGGTAGACAGCGAAAATGAAGAAGCAATGCTCTCTAAGAGATTGCAACGCATCCTGGCCAAGAAGAAAAAATTTCAATCCGGCAGAAGGTACTTTAATAAAAATAAAGACTTCAAAAGATCAGATGGCAAAGAAATGAAGAAAGGAGAGACCATCTGTTATGAATGCAAGAAGCCTGGACATATCAAGGCAGATTGTCCAATGCTGAAGAAAAATGATCACAAGAAGAAGGATAGCTCCAAGAAGTTCAGAAGATACAAGAAAAGGCAATGGCAGCTGCTTGGGAGAATAGCAGTGACTCAGACAGTGAGTCAAGCTCAAGCAGTGATGAAGAAGAAGCCAACCTGGCTCTCATGGCCAACATCGAAGAAAATGTAACCTCTGACTCTTCTTTCGATTCTTGTAATAATTCTGATTCAGATTCTGACAATTTGGAAAGCTCCTTTAATGAACTTTACGACAAATATAAAGAGGTGTCTAAATTACTTAAGATTAGTAAGAAGAATAATACATGCTTAGAAAACACTAACTCAGACTTAAAAACAGAAAATGAAGAACTAGAAAAGCAATTAATCGAACTAAAAAGAAGAAATGAATTGTTGTGTGAAGACTTAAAAGTTAAGAATAAACAAATAACAAAATTAGAAAAACAAGAAAGTGTAGATGAATTAAGAAAAGAGATTAAAAATCTAAATGAAGAGAATGAGAAATTAGCAAGCACATTAGAAAAATTTACAAATGGTAAGAATCCTTAATATTAAAAGGAGCTAGACGCTCAGGTAAGAGAAAAGATGGTGTAGGCTACACACCACCTGAAAATGCAGAAACTATAATTCCACCTAAGGTGTATCCAACTCCAAGATTTGTTCCTGAGAAAAATACAGCCTATAAAGCTAATTTTAAGTATATTGAAAGAGTAACAAAAACATCATGTTGTAGTCACTGTAATAAGCTAGGTCATTTAAAATCCACCTGTCCAACAAGACATAAGAAGTGGATAATGAAAGTAAAAAATAATGATACTGACCCATCAGAACCCAAAAGAACTTGGGTACCTAAAGCTTGATGTCTTAATTTCAGGTTAATCCTCGAGCATCCAAATGGTATTTGGATAGTGGGTGTTCAAGGCACATGACAGGAAACCTGAAGCTGTTTTCCCATCTCCAAGCTGAAGAAGGAACAGTCACTTATGGAGATAATGGGAAAGGAACTGTAGTAGGCAGTGGATCATAAATAGCAAAGGAAAAACAGTCATAGAAGATGTGCTATTAGTCAAAGGATTAAAGCACAACCTCATCAGTATAAGTCAGCTGTGTGATAGAGGTCATCAAATCAAGTTTCAAGAATCAAAGTGCAGCATACTAAAGGATGGAGCAGTCATCTTTGAAGCAAATAGAGAGAAGAATCTGTACGTGCTCTACCTTGAAGAACTCAAAGAGCAAAATGTGTGTCTGGCAGCCAGCAAAGACAAATCAACTGAGTTGTGGCACAGAAGACTAGGCCACTGCAGCTTGGACGGATTGAACAAGCTCAGAAAGAGGAATCTTGTGGAAGGTCTACCAAAAGTCAATGGAAAATTGGAAAGTGTTTGTAGACCCTGTGCTAAGGGAAAGCACACAAAGAGTTCCTTCAAGTCAAAGACAGTGGTGACTACCTCAAAACCCTTAGAGCTCCTATATATGGATCTATTTGGACCAATGAGGACTACCAGTCTTGGAGGAAAGAATTTTGGATTTGTCATAGTAGATGACTACTCAAGATTCACATGGGTATCATTCTTAGAGCATAAAGATGATAGTTTTGATAATTTTGTCAGTTTCAGTAAGAAGGTCCAGAAAGATCAGAAGTTCAGTATTGTGTCCATTCGATCAGACCATGGTGGTGAGTTCCAAAATGAAAAGTTTACTAGATTCTGTGATGATCAAGGAATTCAGCACAATTTCTCAGCACCAAGGACACCACAGCAAAATGGTATAGCTGAGAGGAAGAACAGATTCTCTTGGATATGGCAAGAACCATGCTCTCTGAATATGAGCTACCTAGATATTTTTGGGCTGAAGCAGTCAACACAGCCAGTTACATTGTCAACCGAGTAATGATCAGGCCAATACTGAAGAAGACTGCATATGAGTTGTTCAAAGGAAAGAAGCCCAAGGTAAGTCATTTCAGAATCTTTGGATGTCCTTGCTTTATTCACAACAACGGAAAAAAGGGACATTGGTAAGTTGGATGCCAAGTCAGATGAAGGCATCTTTATGGGGTATACTTCTAAACCCAGAGGCTATAGAGTTTTCAATAAACGCTCACTATTAATTGAACAAACTGTGCATGTTATTTTTGATGAAACTAACCCTTCCTTGAGAAAGGAAGTAGATAGTGATAATGATGATGCAGATGAACTGTCCAAAAAGCTTAAAGATACATCAATTGAGGACAAGGATGATCCACCTCTGGAAGAATTACAACAAGAAGAAATTACTCATGAAAATCTTCCAAAGGAATGGAGATACAAGAAAGATCACCCACTTGAGAATATCATTGGTGATCCATCCATAGGGGTAAGAACAAGAGGTAATGTAATCCCTTGTGATTATTTAGCCTTTGTTTCTCAGATAGAGCCTAAGACAGTCAATGAAGCTTTAACTGATGAATCTTGGATAATAGCCATGCAAGATGAATTAAATCAATTCAAGAGAAACCAAGTATGGTCACTTGTTCCTAGACCATCAGATCATCCAGTTATTGGCACCAAATGGGTGTTCAGAAACAAATTGGATGAAACCGGTGTAATCCTAAGAAACAAGGCCAGATTGGTAGCTCAGGGCTATTCTCAAGAGGAAGGCATAGATTTCGATGAAACCTATGCACCTGTAGCTAGACTTGAGGCTATTAGAATCTTACTTGCATATGCATCAGCTCTAAACTTGACACTATTTCAAATGGATGTTAAATCAGCATTCTTAAATGGTTTTATAAAAGAGGAAGTGTATGTTGAACAACCTCCAGGTTTTGATGACACCGAATTTCCTAATCATGTTTTCAAACTCCATAAGGCATTATATGGTTTAAAACAAGCACCTAGAGCCTGGTATGAAAGGCTTAGCTCTTTTTCTGTTAAATCATGGTTTCAATAGAGGCAAAGTAGATAGCACATATTCATAAAATCAAAGGTCAACACCAGTGCCATTAATCTGACCAAGAATCCAGTTCAGCACTCAAGGACAAAACATATTGAGGTTAGATATCATTTATTCGTGATCATGTTGCAAATGGAAATATAAAAATATCCTTTATTGATACAATAGCCAACTAGCAGATATCTTCACAAAAGCCCTACCTGAAGAGAGATTTACATCTCTTAGAAGGGAATTAGGGATGTGCAATTTGTGAAAAGATCATGTATTAAAATGGCATATAATTTTTCAGAATAAATGAAAATTTCTCTCTCTCTCACTTTAAGCAAAACTCGGTTTATTTACTCTTCCTTGACCGCTATTGTGTTAAAAGCAGTTTGACTCGTCAAACCCTTTTGTCGCCTTGTGCCGTTACCACCTTTTGGTGCTTCCTATTTTCGAAAAATAATTCTAATTAGTCAAATCGTTCTGGGAACGACTCATCTTCTACCTTTACCCTTTCTCCTTTATCTATTCACCCAAAGCCGATGCCCTAACGATTCCGACATCACTCTCTGCAAGATTTGAAGCTTTCCCCTTCTTCCCGCGAAGAATCCCTTGAAGGCTTCCATCTCTTCCATCATCTCCCTTCTCCAGAACAGTTCCTCTTCTCTCTACCCATGGCCGCTCCGATGATCTACGGAAGTGTAGGGGGCTACAGTGCTGAGTACCTGACCGCAGAACAGCAGGAAAGGTTCACCTTCGTGAAGACAAAAGTATGCGGAAACAAGGCAGTGGATGTTCCAAATCTCGAGAAGAATGGTATGGGAAGTATAGTAGAAACTCTGAGAAGGATGCAGTGGATGGAAATTTCCACTTTCACTGAGGTAAGCTATCCCGACCTGGTGAAAGCATTTTATGTATGCTTAAGGTCAGAGGCAGATGGGTCCCTTGTATCATCGG
Source organism: Colocasia esculenta (assembly GCA_014218235.1). Classification (NCBI taxonomy): domain Eukaryota; kingdom Viridiplantae; phylum Streptophyta; class Magnoliopsida; order Alismatales; family Araceae; genus Colocasia; species Colocasia esculenta. The sequence continues at coordinate 78,775,383 of CM024761.1, read as the reverse complement.
TAAAGAGAATCCAAATTAAAGTCGATCATGAGTTGTTGCACATGTTGTTTGGAGTGAAGACGTCTGGATTCAGTGGGGTTCACGCAGTGAACGATGAAGCAAAAGGTCTTGGCATTATAGGTCCAGGGTTTAGGCTAAGAGACGGAAAATTGGATATTAATCAGATGAATGCATTCAACCGTCTTCTTCATTTCATTATCTGTCAAATTTTGGTTCCTCGCAGTGCCACCTTCTCAACGTGCACTAGGGCAGATTCAGATATGATGTTTTGGGCGATTCAACAAAGGAGATTAATATGGCGCAAGTCATGTTGGAAAGGATGAAATTTGCCAGAGATCAAATATGGGATACAAAAAGTAAGTTAAATGTCTCATTGCCCTATGCTCATCTACTTACAAAGATTTTCAAACACTTTGGAATAGATTTATCTGGGGCAGTTGTGGAGAAGATGGGCCAGTGTATAAGGTCCAGAAATCTCAAGAAAAGTGGTTTCTCTGTAATTGAAGGTGTATGGTCTAAGACCACTGTGGCCGAGGGAGAAGCCATAATTGGTGATGTAGAAATTCCTGATGTTCAGGAAATGGCAGTAGTAACACCACCAGCAGAGCAGCAGGCAGTAGCACCAGCAGAGCAGCAGCAAGCAGAAGAGTCAGTAGCAGAGCAGCAAGCAGCTCAGTCAGCAGCAGAGCAGCAGGCAGTAGCACCAACATTTCAGCCAGAATCTCTTACAGCTTCTGTAGTTGAGGAGGAAGTGGCAGATAAAGCCAGTGATTCACCTACCTCAATAATTGGCTCAATTCTTAGGAATTTAGTTGAATTAGGTCTCTCCACTCGAATCGACTCACAGTCTGGTGAAATTGAAATGGAAGAAGCTGTGGCAGAAGGCCACATTGAAGAATCAATTCCTATGGAGCAGTCCAGTGCTCCAGTAGATCTAGTTGAAGAGGAAGCTCCTGCTCAGGGAGGGGGAGCAAATGGAAGTTGAAGAGGAAGCTCCTGCTCAGGGGGAGCAGTCTATTGAAGAACTGCACCTCAGAGGAAAGGCAAAAGGATAGTTCACAGAAAACTCAGAAAGAGCCATGGGAAAGTCAATCTGAACCCGGTTTTGGAATTGTTGAAGGCTCAGGGAGAGATTCTGTCAGCAGTGCAGTCCAGTGTGCAAGGGATACTTGCTAGTCAAGCTTCGACCACCTCTGAGCTCTCTTCAGTCAGAAATGCAATGAAGTGGTTTAACAAAGAAATGTCTGATATGAAGTCGATGCTAGCAGTTCTTTCAAGGTCAAGTGGAGTTTCTCCTGCAGCTACTCAGAGCAGACCAGCTGCTGTTCCCCGGCCACCAGGGCCTCCAGCTCAAGAGTCTCGGCCAGCAGGGCCATCAGCTCAAGCATCAGGGCCACCAGTGCCAGCTTCAGGGTCATCAGGACCCTCTTCAGTTGTCAGAGAAGGTCAAGACAAAGGGAAAGAGCCCATGACAGCTACTAAGGCCCCTGACACTTCTACCCTTGCAACTCCAACCCTCTCTTCACCTTCATCTCCTTCTACAGCCCTCCTGCTCCACCAACTGTAAAACACCCTGTGCCTCACACCCAACCATCTTCCTCTCTCATTTCATCTCAACCCTCCTTCTCTCCCACTCCTTCTCACACCTCAGCTCCATCATCACTCAATCCCAAACCTTCACCACCTTCTTCCTTCAATCCCAAACACCTTTTCTATCCTCCTACTCCTCCTTCCTCTGTCACTATCATTCCAAAAAAAACCTTCACTACTTGGTGTCTTTGACACAAATCTGCCGGATGATTTTGAGAGAAATATCCTTATCACCATTCTCTCCACTGCCACTCATATCCACAGGACTGATCCTCCCAGTCCTGCCAAGAAAAAGAGGAAACAATCATCCTCTGTCAGCATCCCCTCCTCACCATTATTTCCTCCTCTTTGGTACTCTCTTACCCATCGAGCTCACCCACTCACTCTTTCTGAGTGGTTCATTATTCAGCATAAGAACTCGTGGGGACCCTTTATTTTGAAAGAGATTCGTATTGCCAAGAATTTTCAGCTGTACAGTGATTTTTGCTATTTGAACAAGCTGCCTGAAGTACAGTTCTACCAATTTCATTCAGCCCTAGTGATTCTGAGATCAGAACGTCCAGTAAATCTTCCCTCACAGTGGACTTTGCCGATCTCAAAGTTGACTCTCCAGTTCTTCTGCCAAAGCTACACTCTTTAGTGTTTGACTCAGATGCTGGATCCCATGCACTGGATATGTTGCTAGGCAGATGGGCCGTTTTTCAGCCAAGTTGGGCAGATTACCCTCCTTCTTGCGGTTCATTTTCAGAGAATATCACTCTGGCCGCATCTCTTCCCAAACCTTTGTTAGTTATGGATGTCCTCAAGCCAATCATAACTTGTACAATCTTGTTCTTTGATAATAATAATAAGGCTTTTATATTCATTATGTGTAATTCGTTTATCGTTTCATTATGAAGTCCATGAATATACGCAATGGATATTAATTATGATGAGATCATAACAATGAGATTAATATTCTTTAAACGTATATTCTTAATTGTTCCTAGTCGGAGGATATTCAAGAAGGACATTGAATATCCAGTTAGACTAGTATAGATTGCACCTGCTCATATGATGAGGGTGACTGGTCTCATAGTCACTTGTGTGGAGACACTAAGGTGAATCTGTAGGTGCTCATTGGAGAATGAGTTCACTGAACTGATCCGTTATGAATCGCTGGATGGTAATGTTACCTAACTGTCAACCAGCTAGATTCATTGTCACAGTGGCGTGATTGGTCCTTAGACCTGAGACACCAAGGACACCTTGTTGGTGGACTTCTGGGTTTTGACCTTGACTTATAGATCTCTAGCCATGAGGTCTTAATCAGTTAAGTGATCGGATCTAGCGGAATACCTTCGAAGGTGATTGTGTGGTCAATATGGGATCGCTCGCTCTCGGTAATAGGAGAGTGAATGCTCTACGGAAGGATGCCTGATAGTCCCTGGCCAGGGCAAGACTACTTATCAGAAAAGGAGTTTTTGATATTGTTATGCGGCATCTAAACCAAGTGAGTACACACATTAGGGTTTGACAGTTGACCATACCCTAAGTGCACTCGGGAGCATTGTACGAGCGAAGGATTAAAGTCACGTGGTAACTGATGATACAAAAGGTTCCTTGAATGGGTTGCTGAACCCCAATGCTTTCCAGGATCAAGTGGTGTTGCTTGGCACCCAACTTGATTGGAAGCCCGGTCAATTATCGTGAGACGATAATTGATTGTGTAATTAATTAATATGAGATGTTATTTAATTACCATAAGTCAATAAAGAGTTATTGAGCTTAATGGGCTGAAAACTGGACTAAGTTGGGCCTAGAGGGTCACACGCATAAGAGTTCCGAGCAGACTGGGCAAGGTGTTCTTTATAGACAATGACTGGGTTTTTTGTGAAAAACCGCGGTGTCTATAAATATACGTTGAGAGTTAAACCCTGGGCCAAGCTCCAGGCTTAACCCTGGCCGCCCCCCTCCTCTCTCTCTCCCAGGGCGCCCCCACCCTCTCTCTCCTCTCTTCGGCACATGGTGGAGCTGAGATCCTGGAGACGCGTGGAGAACGAGGAGATCCCGTCTGCGTCCGGAGCTCGCGTGGATACGTCTAGAGGCCGGACACTTGAAACGGCTTGAAGCACCGGCGCCTCCTGCGCCACCTCCTCCCCGGATTCGGGAGTTACGCAACCCCGCAAAGGTAAAGATGAGATCTGCTTGTGCGTGGTTTACCGATTTAGTTCGATTCCGACGGCCGACAACGATATCTACCTGAGGGATTCGCGTTTCCACTGCGCTCTATACGAAACCCAATAACCTTGGCCCCACTCATTTATGAATGTGAAAGGCTTACTCCCACCATATGGGAATCTCTCTACAAGGAACCCCATCTTCAATTACAGGCAATCAACAGTTCCTTGGTTTGTCAAGCTAAGCCCATTCTCTCAGCTGAAGCCTTCATGGATCTCAACTCCATAAATCCAATTCAAGAGATCTATGTTCAGTGGGCAGCCAGATATACAACCTTCTATGCTCGGAGCAGGATCTGCTTGATCAGAAGATTTTCTATCCAATCTCTCTGGATAGATTTCTCCATCGTGCCAGCTTTGGAAAGAGCACTTACTTCAGATTCATCTTGGACCCACATCAGTATGAAGAATTTCTGGAAAAGCAACGGCACTTTACATTCAAAGGGCCATTCCATCCATGGGTCCTAATTTTTCAGTTGCTTCTGGAGTTTTCCAACAAACTTTTGAAGACCTTGAGATCAAGGCATGGGCTGTCATCTCACAGCATGCCTCTTTGTTGTCTCCTATGTACTATCTTCCACCCACTTAATACAATGATTCTCTCTTCTTTGTCTCATAGACTATCTTTTTGCTTATTGACAAAATGGGGGAAAAACTAAAGCTATTCTGAAAAACATGTTTGTGTTGTATAATGTTTAGTATGTTTGTCATCATCAAAAAGGGGAGATTGATGACCAAACTTTCCCATATAAAATAATTCATTTATTTATATATCAATTTTGATGATTAACAAAACATTACTAATGAATATTTGAGTCTTGAGGACAGGAAATAAAAGCAAAAGAAAGTTCAAGACAATCAGGTAAGACTCTCAATTTATAAGTATTATGATCGATTTCCTTTCTGACCAAATTGCAAACAAATCGATACCGTAACGATTTCTTCAGTTCTCATAACGATTTCTTTGAAACTCGTAATGACTTGGTAGCCGTAACGATTTCTTTAGAACTCATAACGACTTGCTAGCCGTAACGATTTCTTTACTTCTCGTAACGATTTCTTTAGAACTCATAACGACTTGGTAGCCGTAACGATTTCTTTAGTTCTCGTAACGATTTCTTTAGAACTCATAACGACTTTCTAGCCGTAACGATTTCTTTAGTTCTCGTAATGATTTCTTTGAAACTCGTAACGACTTGGTAGCCGTAACTATTTCTTTAGTTCTCGTAACGATTTCTTTAGAACTCATAACGACTTGCTAGCCGTAACGATTTCTTTAGTTCTCGTAACGATTTCTTTGAAACTCGTAACGACTTGGTAGCCGTAACGATTTCTTTAGTCGTCATAACGATTTCTTTAGAACTCACAACAACTTTCTAGCCGTAACGATTTCTTTAGTCCTCGTAACGATTTCTTTAGAACTCACAACGACTTTCCAGCCATAACGATTTCTTTAGATCTCGCAACGATTTCCTTGGACTTCATAACGATTTGCTTTGCGCAACGATTTCTTCAGAATTCATAACGACTTGATAAGTGTTCATAACGATTTCTTTAGATCTCGCAACGACTTCCTTAGACTCATAACGATTTCATAAGTCATACAGTCATCGATTTCATATCTTGATATCTTATTCATGTTAAAGCATTGACCAGTCAAAGTCCACGTAGTCATCTCTCTGACGCTTTTGCATTTATGAGATCTAAACATATCTCTGCATGCATGCAGACCATATCATCCTTTATCGTGCCTACTCTGATAACGTCCTTTAGACTTAAGCTATTTGGCATTACTATTTCTTGACTATTGCTACTGACGTTGACTGACATCAGAGACAGCTTATCTGTCTGATATGAGATTGACATCTGTGCGACCTCTGAACTAGCTTCATGGTACAACGTTAAACAAATAGAAGCCATCGGATATCTTTGAAGATCTCATCTCTTTGCGTGCTCAAGTAATCAAAAGACTGTTGACAAGAAGCTTCCAAGACTCTAGATGTCATTCAGTCTAACGACTACTCAAAAGAGAGACAACGGACTCTTTAACGTCTAGATTTCAAATTGAAGATATATACAAGTCAGAAGAACAGAAGAAAAAACAACGTTCAAGAAAACATTTAAATTCTTCTGAAGAAAGTTTAGAGCAGAAAAACTTCATTCCTCTTAGCTTTTGCTCTTTTGCTCTCTACTAGCTAGTGAAAGATCATTTGAAGAGAGCTTGTGTAGTTCTGAGAGTGAGCCTAGATTTAGATCTTTTGCTCTCAGTGCTAGGCCTTCAGATCATTGCTTGTTGCAGTTTGATCTAGGGGCTTGTCTTTCAAACCTCTCTTTGTGTTGTTCCTTCTGGTGTGAAGGAAGATCTGGTGGTATCCAGGGTGTTGTTCCTTCTGGTGTGAAGGAAGACCTGGTGGTATCCAGGGTGTTGTTCCCTTCGGGTGTGAAGGAAGACCAGCTGAGCTGGATGTTGTTGTGTCCTTAAGGGGGACTGTACCCTTGATTAGTGAAATCCTGAGGTATTGCTCAGGGACTGGACGTAGGTCTCCTGTGGAAAGGAGTTCCGAACCAGGATAAAAATCCTCCTGTCTTGTGGTTGTGTTTTGTGTGTGTGCTATCTTATTTCCTCTAACTCTAACCTTCGTTTAAGTTGTTGTAATCTTTTTAGTGAACAGGTATTAATCAAAGATCAAATTTTAATAACCCATTCACCCCCCCCCTGGGCTAGCTAGCTGGGCAACACCCACTTGTGCACACTCAGATGCTCACCCTCGCGTCTGGTCCTCGAACGATTTTCCCCTACGCCAGACTCAAACGATGGAGAAGAGGCCCCACGGAAACTGGCTCGTAACCACCACAAGGTGCTTGCGCTAGACAGAGTCCCACTTGACGCCCAAGCTCACCGGCATAATAGCTCAACACCAGTCATCCAGACGGAGCCCATCTCAACGGACGAAAGAACACAACACAAACACAAGCACAGCACAGCACAACGCATGCACAGACGGAGATTCTCTCAATGTCTGGTACACTATGCCAGGAGGCACACATAGCGTGCCTGAGCCTCACACACAGAAGGGCCATCAACTACTAGGACCTACTTTTGGGTTGATGGCAATCTCGATTGCTGTTAACCTTGGGTAGATGTCACAACTTGTGCCATTAACATAGAGTAAACGGCACAGACTATGCCATCAACCACATCTTGATGTCAAGCTCATCCTGAAGAATTAGATGGCCATAACCTTGCCGTCAAGTTCATCAGCTTCTAGCAGTTGATACGGCCCTAGGCCGCTTCCCAGGGCAATCCAAGCCCCTACAACCAGATCTAATGATGGAAAACACTTTCCCACATCGAAGGACATCATCATAATGCCAGAAAAGATCGATCCAATGTTCGGATCGAGTAAAGCACCCAAAATCTTCAGCATGAAAACCCTTCCCAAAAACACGATTTACACACAAATCACATGTATGGATCATATGACAAATGATCACAGAAAGCTTAGGGTAGGATCCCTACCTCAAGATGCCAAAAACCCAAAGAAAACTTTGGAATCACACCAATCCATCATGCACACTTCGCGAGGTCCAATCCCCAAATCCGCCATTTTCTCGCCAATCCAAAGCCGCCAAGCGCACCACAACCTCCCCACGAACTCCCATCGGCCGCTGGAAGAGGTGGAGGAAGAAGGGGGTGAAGGTGGAAGGGTGGAAGGGGAGAAAAGTGGAAGAAGGGGGGCCTCGAGTTGCCATATAAAAATAGGTCCGGGGAAGGTTGACGTCATCCATATTGCCGTCAACTTCACCGCCAAGAACTTGACGTCAACATCAATTGTCATCAAGTTCAATGCTCAAAAAGGTCTGGAAACATGGGCAGATGTCCACATACCCTTCCGTTTAGACCCAGTAGATGGCACACTCTCTGCTGTCAACCCACAGTTAACATCAATCCCCCTTGAAGTCAACATGCACTGTTCCAAAATGGCCCATTAAGGGTTCAATAAGGCCCATGGTCTTACAACCTCCCCCCCCCCCTAAAAGAATTTCACAGCCAAAATTCTAGCAAGAACAAGGGGAAGAGAACTCACGGAAGAGGTACAAAAATTGCTCACGCATTTCGTCTTCCCGCTCCAAGGTCGACTCACCGCCTGAGTGCCAATGCCACGCAACATGAACTAGTGGAATCGCCTTGTTTCTCAACCTCTGAACTCGGCGATCCTCAATGTACATAGGAAACTCTGGCACTGTCAACACAGGTGTCACCTATGACCACTCTGAGCTTGGAAGAATGTGAGACACATTCACAATGTACCTCTGCAACATTGACACATGAAACACGTCGTGGACCGCTGCCAACTGTGAAGGCAACTGCAGCCGGTATTCCAAGCCTCCAACTCGCTCTGTGATGGTGAAGGGTCCGATATAGCGGAGACTCCACTTCCCACGCCTACCAAACCTCATCTCCCCCTTCATAGGGGACACTCTGACAAACACCTGGTCCCCCACTTGAAACTAGAGCGGTCGCCTGCACTGGTCTGCATAACTGTTATGTCGACTCTGCACTGTCTGAATCCTCTACCTGACAAGCTGTAACACCTCTACTGATTGCTGAACCAGCTCTGGCCTGGTGACAACTCGCTCACCAACCTCAAACCAGTCAAGAGGAGTACGACACAGTCGTCCATACAGATCCTCATAGGGTGCCATGCCGATGCTGGAATGATAACTATTATTGTATGCAAACTCGTCCAACGACAAGTAAGCTACCCACGATCCCTGCCACTCCAACCAACAAGCTCGCAACATATTCTCCAAGGTCTTGGTAGTCTTCTCTGACTGTCCATCTGATTGTAGGTGGTAGGTAGAGTTAAATGCCAGCTCTGTCCCCAAACCTCTCTGAAAACTATGCCATAACCCAGAAGTGTTGTAAGGCCCTCGAATTTTGTTGCATTATTTTAATTTTGTGTAAATAATTCATGTTGTGTATGCATAGATGTACATATCTACGTATGTATTAACTATTTATACTTATGTATGCATGTGTATAATTAGTTGTAAATAATGTATGAAATGCAGGGTGGTAGTGTGTACATGATAATACATATGCATAGCATGTATATATGTATAAGTTAGGCATGGTTTCTGCATGTTTTGAGTTCTGGCCGAAGGGCCAAGTTGGCGTCAACATGGATGGACGCCCATGATGATTCAGCGTCCACATCGATGGACGCCAATACTTAATCCAACGTCCATGGATGTGGACGTTAAGATTTCTAACCTGCATGCATTGCAGACCTCAAAATCCTGGAAGAAGGAAGCTCAGCCATTGGGAGCTGTCCCCAATGGCTCTGAGCCTTTCCCATCACCACTCTGGGTCCCCAAACCCCTCTGCTTTAAACCAACTCCCTACACCAGAAAGAGCTCTCTTGGCTCTTTGCAAAAAGGAGAGAAAACCCTAGCAAGCTGTGAGAAAAGCTGGACTTTGCAAGCTCGGATCCAGCAGTGTGAAGGTGTTTCCGGCGTTCTACTGCAACAAAGAGGTAGCTGGAACATCGGGGAAGGCTTCCCCAACCGTGGTTTAGCTTCTGCATCGACATAGAACCCGGAGGAGAGCATTTGTGGAGGCTTCTTGGGACTGCCCAAGGAGAGCTTCCGGCCATTTAGATCCCTTTGGAGTTTTTACAAGAGGCAAGTAACCCTCACATTTCGTCCATGTAGATGTCTAGTAGGGTTTTCTTATTTTTACACATTTGTCCTCGTGTCCTGGATCCCCCATTCTCCCTGTATTTGGAGTTCGGCCTATGCTCTTGCACAGACAGGAACTTGGCGTCAAGGCCTCTTGCCGCCAAGATCTCCAGTCGACGTCCAGCGATCTTGCCGTCCAAATCCTTGAACGGCCAGAGACCGCCGTTAAGTTCTTCAAGACAGAACAGTGAGCGTTCTTCCTGATATACGACTAATTTCGATGTGTTTTCGCAATGAGGATATAATGTAACTCCTATATGCTATGTACCCTAGTTAATGTGGTGTGTGGGAGAATGATTTTGCATATTTTGTGGATGGTAGAGTTTCTTAGTTTATTGAAATGCATGTGGAAGAAATAGCCATGTATGTTTCCCCCACTATTCTAATGATCTGTGGGAAATTTGGATGCCCTAATTTTGTTAGACCATGAGTGGGTGATTCAGTTTGTGCTATGAATTTCTGGGAATTTCTCCATGCTCACATGATTTACTGAAATTTCTGAAATTAAATTAGAAAACATGCGTAGGTCTTGTAAATCTCCTGTAAATTGTGTGTTGTGTAATAAATTCAGAGGAATTTCCTGTGGTGTTGTGTATGTTGGGTTCAGGGCTACGAACTGTTAAACTGAAGATTCATGTGGTTATGCCATGATAAATTGAATTACGAATGATATAAGAATTGATATCTAATTTTCTGTAATTGCATTATGAGTCAGAAAAACGTGAAATTTTGCATGTGAAGTCATAAACCTATAATCAGCATGTGGTTAAATTTTAAGGCTGTTTGGACAACTATAGAATGCAATATGAAACTTCCATGCGAAAATATGTGAATAATGCATACTAATGTGAAAATGATTTGAAATGCGCGTGCAACCTGATTTATGCAACTTACTGAATGTGTAATCTCTATCATCTGTAGTATCATGCTAGTAAAACAGAGCCATGTGTGTGAATGAGAGAATGTAAAGATGTGTGTGCGCCATGTGTAAATATGTGTGTTAAAAATCTGTATGTGTAATGTGTAAGACTGTGCCTAATGTGACAGCTTCCATAGAGGGCCGTGGAACCGTATCATGGAAAAGTCCCATGAGAAAGTTCAATGTGTTAAGATCCTAAGGACATTAGGATGAAATCTAGAGGTGGACAAGTACCACTGGTTAGGTTGGAGACTTGTTCTCCCGGTCTGCGCAGTCCAAGAGTCGTCACTGTATTGCCTAGGTGGCGTCTATGTGTATGTGATGTGTATGTGTCCTTCTAATGGTGGTTTGGACTATGTGTCACGGCACTAAAGTGTAAATGTGAACATGTGTGAAATGTGAATGTGATCATGTGTAATTGTGTAGTGTGAATACGTGTAAATGTGAAGTGTGTGAAAAGTGAACTATGTGAATGAGGAAATTGTGCAACCATGTGAAACTAATGTATTAGATGATGAAATGGTGATCCATGATATGTTAATGTTAAAATTGTGTCATAACAGCAACCTAATCGTAGTTATGAAAATGCTTTACATGTGGACAAATACGTAGAATCCATGCTAGTGGCATTTCTTACTTATGTGTGAATGTTTCCATGTTTAAGCGCCACCATGATATAGTAATTGAGATTGTAGCTTCATGTGATTTGTGTGAACTTCTAATTCATGCCAAAATAGCAAGATAAAAGTGTATAAAACAATAATATGCATGTGCAAGAATGTGTAGAATTCATGTTAGGTATGTTCCCTTAGTATGCAAGAAAATCATGCTTAATAGCTTCCATGTGTTGGAACGACTAGAGAGCATGTGATAGGAGATTTCAATTTGAAAAAAAAAAATCTGAAATCATGAACCATGTGTTTACTTTGGTAGAAATTACCATCATAGGTTGTCTATATTGATGTTAAGCATGCCCCATATTATGTCTGTATTTGTATGTAAAAACCTGCTGTGATATGTGCATGTACGTTATGTGTAGGTTAATGCTGAGTCTTTTAGACTCATTACTTGCTTCGGCGTACAGGCTTAGATGGTGACATTATCCCGTGGAGGAGGCAGTGGAGAGCGACTACGGCGCGGAGACTAGTGTTGGAGTTACTTGTGACGTTCGCACTTTCATAGTATGTAAGGCCCTCGAATTTCTGTCGCATTTTGTTTTGTGTCGTGTGTGTGTGAATATTGTGCTTGTGTATGTATGTATGTATCTGCGTATGTATTAATTAGTATACTTATGTGTGTATGTGTATAATTTAGGTATAAATAATGTATGTATTGCTTGATGGTAGTGTGTGCACAATACCATATAGATATTACATGTATATATACATGATGTGCATGGGTTTCTGCATGAATTTGACTTCTGGCTGAAGGGCCAATTGGCGTCCACCTATTGGACGCTAAGGGCTGTCAACGTCAATAACGTGTGACATCAAAACTTACTTAGGCGTCCACCGATGTTGACGTCAAGATCACTGACCTGCATGCGTAGCAGAGCCGAAAATCCCGGGAGCAAGCTACCCCAAGCATTGGGGAGCTGTCTCCAACGGTCTAAAAGGGGTATCACATCATCTCCTGCGTGGGTGAGAGGTCTTTGGCTATATACAAAGCCATTTTTGCAACTCACACCCTTCTCTTTGCCCTTTGCAAGAGGAAGAAGAAGAGAAAAAAAAAAGAGAAAACCCTAAATCTGTGTGAAGAGCTCACCTTTGCAACCCTAAATCGGCTACCTGAAGCTTGCACCGGCCATCTACTGCAGCAAGGAGCTAGCTGGAGTGGAGGAGGAGGCTTCCCCGACCTTATCTTGGAGCCATCTTCATCCTAGAACCCGGAGTGAAGCTTTTCTAGGAGCTTCTTGGGACAGCCAAGGAGAGCTTCACCGAGCCCTAGATCCGTTTGGTGTATTTTCTAGAGGCAAGTACCCTACCCATAACGTCCATGTATATGTCTATGTTGGTTTTATCATTTTTGTGCATTTTCTCTCGTGTCCTAGATCCCCCAATTCACCCTATCTTTGGAGCTCGGGTCTGTGTTTTGCACAGACCTGAACTTAACGGCAACATCTGTTGTCGTTAAGATCATGCTTAGCGTCCAGCGATTGTGCCGTTAACATTAATTAGCGGCCATAGCTTGCCGTTAAGTTCATCTGAGCAGAACAGCAAGCTGTTCTGCCCTTCTATATGATTAATTTCGATATGTTTCACGATGAGGATATAATGTATCCCTTATATGCTATGTATACTAGCTAATATGATGGATGGGAATGTGAATGTACACTTATTTGTGGGGTAGAGCTTATTTACATATTTGAAACAAGTGGAAGAATGTTCATGTGTATGTTCTCACCATTATCCTGATAATCCGTGGTAAAATCATGTTGCCCTAATTTTTTTAGACCATGTATGTACAACCCTGTCTGTGCTCTGAATTTCTGGAATTTTCCATGATGTGTGATTTATTGATTTTCTGTTTTGGGAAATAGAAATCATGCGTAGGTCACGATAAATCTTCCGTAAATTGTGTATTGCCCAATAAATTGGGAATAAATCATGTGGCTCTATGCATGCTAGGGTTCAGACAGTGAGTTGTAAATTTGTGATTGGTGTTCAACTCATGCTAACTTGAATTGTGGATAGCATGTGAATTCGATGTTAGATTTTCTGTAATTACATTTAGGTTGAAAAATCTGAAAATTTCATGTGGGGTCCTAAACCGAAATCAGCTAGTGGTTAAAATTTCAGGTCATTTGGACAAGTATATGACGCAATATGAATTTTCTATGTAGAAATGCGAAATTTATGCATGCCGTTGCAAAAATGATTTAATTCTGTTTATTTCAACTTGAAGGGTGAAATTCCCTGAGTGTAAAATTTCTGTAATTGTAGTGTCATGTCAGGAAAACAGAGCCCCATGTGTGTGAATGAGTGAAAGAGTAAGATGTGAGTGTCATGTGCTAAACTAAGTGCTTAAATCGGAAAGCGTGTAATGTGTAAATTGTGCCAAGTGTGACACTGCTTCCACAGAGGGAAGTAGAACCGTATTAGGAAAAAGTCTCCCTGAGAAGGTTCAATGTGTTGTGACCCTAAGGGCATTAGGGGGAAATCCTGGAGGTGGACAAGTACCACTGGTTAGGGTGGAGACTTGTTCTCCCGGTCTGCGCAGTCCAAGAGTCGCCATTGTATTGCCTAGATGGCGTCTATGTGATGTGATGTGTTGTGTCCTTCTTTGGTGGTTTGGACTATGTGTCACGGCACTAAATGTGAATGTGTAAATGTGTATGTGTTCATGTGAAAAATGTGAATGTGAACAATGTGTAAAAGTGCATGTGTAAAGTGTGAAATATGCGAATTTGAAATTGTGTAAAAATGTGAAACCAAAATGTGAGGATGTGAGTTTGTAATCCATGTTATGACAATGTGATCATGTTTATGTATGCAAAATGCCTAGAATCCATGCTAGGGATAATTGTTAAGCATATATAAACAACTTCCATACTTGGTTGTTCACATGTTGTGATTTAATCGTTGTTGTAGCTCTCATGTGTTAGATTATGGTTGCTAAAGCATGTAAAACCAGCAAGCTTAAAGCATGTAAATGGTTACATATATGCGTAGGAATGTGTAGATTCCATGTTAGGTATGTTTCCTTTCATGCATGCTCGGAAATTCATGTTAATGGCTTTCATGTCTTAGTTGTTGAAGGTAGATTTTTATGTGAGAAATGAATAGAAAGCATGTGATAGGTGATCTATTTTAGGAAATCTGAAAGCATAGTCCATGTGTTTAAATTGTAGATTCACCATGATAGGTTGTAAAATTTAATGTCAAGCATGCTACATGTTGTGTCTTGTGAACGTGTATATAGAACCTACTATGATATGTGCATGTACGGTATGTGTAGAATTACTTGCGAGTCTTTTAGACTCACTACTTGCTTCGGCGTACAGGTGTAGTTGGTGACGAGACACTTGTGGAGGAGACGTTGGAGACCGACTCCGAGCGCGGAGATTAGAGTGTTGGAGTACTTTGACATTTTGTGATTTTCATAGTATGTAATTGAACATTGTACTAGCATTATCATGGAAGGATGTATAAGTATGGACATCTATGTATTTGATTTTCAGCAATTTAAATTATGTGGACTTTTAGCTCTTTAAATGTTATCGAAACATGTATGTTAAATGTGGATGATGAATGAAATGAAGACAGTGGTTCTTTTACTTCCGCTACTCTGTTCTTATATTCACGTGTATCTCAGCTGAATGTCATTGTTGGGTAATGTCCCACTGTGATGACGCTCGCTATACCGACGTGGGTTGGTATAACCGTACCGGTATAATGAGGGTCGTCGCAGAGATTGGTATCAGAGACAACCGGTTGAGATTGCACATGAATATACCTAAGTCATCATCCCCATTACATGCTAAGTCTACATAGGAATGTCCACATGTGTGAAATTGATTAATAATGAATGAAAAGTAGATAAGAAAATGGTTAGAAAACTTAGTAACCTAGCTCTAATGGTGGCTGAAATTTATTACAGCCATGGCTTCGAGAGGTAGCGTGGCGGAGCGCCGGCCAGTGAGGACGAGCCGAGACGTGACGAGCGGGCGGAGCAGCAGGCCCCGACACCGCAAGGTCCTGTACTTCCCCCACCGCCGCCTGTGGATTATGGAGTATTCATGCAAGGTCTGGTGCAAGCCATGCAGACGCAGGCTCATACCCAGGCAGCACTCCAGGCTCAGTTGGAGGCTCAGGTTAGACTAATAAAAGGATTATAGTCTGTTTTACTTAATATGTGATATGTGTTGATTGTGTATTGTTTGCTGTGATGTAGCAGGCTCAAGTACCAGCTCAGGACCATGGTGGACCTTCTACCATGGAGAGATTCAAGAGGATGCTGCCACCCTCTTTTAAGGGGAGAGCGATCCGTTGTTGGCTGAAAGCTGGATGAGGGAGATAGAAAAGATCTTCCGAGCCATCAGGTGTGCAGATGAGGATAAGGTTACATTGGCCACCTACATGCTACAGGTATGCTTTAGTTTATATGCTTGTATGTTTGTTAAGCTAGATTTGTTTAGATGGTGCTTATGAGCGGTGTACTGCAGGAAAGAGCTGATGTATGGTGGGCTTCATTGCTGCGTACCCGGTTTGAGGACGGAGCTATCGATGTTGCTTGGGACGAGTTTGTGAGGCTCTTTCGGGCCAAGTTCGTCCCCGAGCATGTGCAAGATCGGATGGAGCAGGATTCCTATCTTTGGCTCAAGGCTCCATGACTGTGCTGGAATATGAGGCAAGATTTTCTGAACTCTCTAAATATGCACCTCACATCGTGGCAGACGAGCACAGGAAGACAAAGAAGTTCGTGATGGGACTCAAGCCATCACTGCGGACGAGACTCGTGGAATTTGACCACCACACGTTGGACGAGGCCCTCAGTGCTGCTTGTAGGCAGGAGGGAGAGATGGAACAATACCTGGAAGAAAAGAAAGCTTCGCAGAAGAGGCCAGCAGCGACATTCCAACGGCAAGACAAGAAGAAAGCGGTGTACCAGACACCGCAGCGATCCGTGGCAGTCGGCAGTTCTCAGGTACCCTCTGTACGTTCCCCTGGTGTGAAGAAAGAGTGTCCCCACTGTGGGAAGACACATGGTGGTACCGAATGTTGGATGATTACGGGCAAGTGCTTGAAGTGCGGAAGCAGCGACCACAAGATCAAGGATTGCCCAAGACTTCAGCAGGGAGTCCAGCGTGGAGCGCCAGCCCCAGCGGTAGCGGCAGCAGCGCCAGCTACAGGAAGACCAGAAGGCCTCGAGCCCCAGCTCGAGTGTTTGCTTTAGCTCGCGAGGACGCCGAGCAGGCGGAGCATGTCACCGAAGGTACGGTTTTGCTTTTAGGTGTGCACGCTCGGGTTTGTTTGATACGGGTGCTACTCACTCGTTCATTTCCGAGCGGTTCGCTAGGCAGTTAGCCTAGAGTCAGGCATAGAGTCTGAGGATTTAGAGGTCCCTTTGTCGTGCACACCCCTGCGGGTACGGTATCGACTAGGAAGTGCATTCCGTCGTTACCTGTGTGCATTGAGGATAGAATCCTAGATGGGTGTTTCTTCTTGCTAAAGATGAAGGACTATGATGCTATTCTTGGTCTAGATTGGCTAGAGGAGCACTATGCGTTAGTGATTGTCGCCGGAAGAGGATTGTTTTCCGCATTCCTGGTGAGGACGAGTTCTCTCATCCCTTGCCAAGGAACTTGGCGGGAAAGTTGGTCATCTCTGCCATGAAGGCGATGCGCATGGTGAACAAGGGTTGTGACGCTTTTCTTGCCAGCGTGGTACTAGTGCCAGAGGCTGATGAGTCACCTACTCTTGCGGAGATTGAGGTAGTGCAGGATTTTCCAGACGTCTTTCCTGATGATTTGTCTGGTTTGCCACCGGATAGAGAGATAGAGTTTACCATAGAGTTGCTTCCGGGCACCTCTCCTATCTCGAAGGCTCCATATCGGATGGCACCTGCGGAGTTAGCCGAGTTGAGGAGGCAGTTGCAAGAGTTGCTTGATAAGGGATTTATTCGCCCTAGTGTTTCCCCTTGGGGCGCACCTGTATTATTCGTCAAGAAGAAAGACGGGTCACTTAGGTTATGCATTGACTACAGGAAGCTGAACCAAGTGACTGTGAAGAACAGGTATCCCTTACCTCGTATTGATGACTTGTTTGACCAGTTGCGAGATGCATCAGTCTTTTCTAAGATTGATTTGCGATCTGGTTATCATCAGTTGAGGATTCGGAGTGAGGATGTGTCCAAGACGGCGTTTAGAACCCGTTATGGACATTATGAGTTTTTGGTCCTTCCTTTCGGATTGACCAATGCCCCTGCAGCGTTCATGGATCTCATGAACAGGGTGTTTAGGCCTTATTTAGATAGCTTTGTCGTGGTGTTTATTGATGATGTGCTGGTTTACTCTCCGGACGAGGCCACACACCGTCAGCATTTGAGGATAGTGTTAGAGGTTCTTCGTGAGCACAAGCTGTACGCTAAGTTCAGCAAGTGCGATTTTTGGTTGCGCGAGGTTCATTTCCTCGGGCATGTTATCTCCGTGCTGGTGTTGCAGTGGATCCAGCAAAGGTAGGCAGTTATGGATTGGGAGATTCCCAAGACCCCTTCGGAGATTCGTAGTTTTATTGGTTTAGCTGGTTACTATCGGCGATTTATTGAGGATTTTCATCCATCGCCGCCCCTTTGACTCAGCTTACCAGAAAAGGAGTGAAGTTTGTTTGGTCCGAGAAGTGTGAGAGTAGTTTTCAATTATTGAAGACTAAGCTCACGACAGCCCCGGTGTTAGTCTTACCGAGCGGTGTAGAGGTTTTGCTATCTACACGGATGCGTCTCGGATTGGTTTAGGCTGTGTGCTCATGCAGCAGGAAAGGGTAGTGGCTTATGCTTCTCGTCAGTTGAAGGAGCATGAGAAGAACTATCCGACTCATGACTTGGAGCTCGCAGCAGTGGTTCATGCACTAAAGATCTGGAGGCACTATCTTTATGGTGTCAGATTTGAGGTGTTTACCGACCACAAGAGCTTAAGTATCTTTTCTCCCAAAAGGAATTAAACCTGAGGCAGAAGGATGGATTGAGTTCTTGAAGGACTATGACTTCGACCTTCAGTATCACCCTGGAAAGGCGAATGTTGTAGCGGATGCTCTGAGTAGAAAGAGGCCATCTCTCCAGCAGGACTGGAAGATGTTGGAGGATGCGGCTTGCGCGTTGACTGAGTTAGAGCCATCGCTATGCCAGGCTTTTGTAGCTCAGTTATCTCTTAGGTCCTCGGTTTTGGATGAAGTGATCGAGCAACAGGGAGCCGACCCTAGACTCTTAGAGTTAGTGGGCAAGGCAGGCATTGCTCGTGATGAGGACGGTGTGATTAGATTTCAGCACCGTGTTTGTGTCCCTGATTTAGTAGATGTCCGTGAGCATGTCTTAGCAGAGGCTCATAGGTCGCGATTCTCCATTCATCCGGGTAACACAAAGATGTACCAGGATTTGAAGAGATCTTTTTGGAGGTCTAGCATGAAGAGGGATGTAGCGGATTATGTATCCCGATGCTTAGTATGCCAGCAAGTGAAGGCCGAGCGACAGCGACCATCCGGCCTTATGCAAAGGATGGACATCCCAGTGTGGAAGTGGGAAGCTGTCACTATGGACTTTGTTTCGGGTTTGCCTCGATCTAGAAGGGGCAATGACTCGATTTGGGTAGTTGTAGATAGATTCTCGAAGACTGCTCATTTCTTGCCTATGAAGAAGAAGCAGTCAGTAGTAGAGAGTTTAGCTAGATTGTATGTTAGTAGTATCATTAGATTGCATGGTGTGCCGAAGTCGATCATTTCGGATCGAGATCCGAGATTTACTTCGAGGTTGTGGAAGGGTCTTCAGGATGCTTTAGGTTCGGAGCTGAAGCTCAGTTCGGCGTTTCATCCCCAGACTGGACAGTCCGAGAGGACTATCCAGACGCTCGAGGATATGTTGAGAGGTGTGTGCTGGATTGGAAGGATGATTGGGAGCGTCATTTACCTCTTGTGGAGTTCGCATACAACAACAGCTTTCATGCAAGTATTGGTATGGCTCCATTCGAGGCGTTGTATGGTAGGCCCTGCAGATCTCCTTTATGTTGGGAGGAGACTGGTGATAGGCAGTTGATCGGTCCGGAGTTAGTTCAGGAGACTTCGGATAAGGTCCAGCTTATCAGGAAGAGGCTTGTTGCGGCACAGGATAGGCAGAAGAGTATGCCGACAACAGAAGGAAGGATTTGGAGTTCGAGGTTGGCGATCATGTCTTCTTGAAGATATCGCCTACTCGAGGTGTCGTCAGATTTGGCGGCATAGTAAGTTGAGCCCTAGGTTCATTGGCCCATATGAGATTCTCAGACGTTTGGGCAGCGTGGCATATGAGCTAGCCTTACCCCCAGCTTTGGCTAGTGTTCATCCTGTGTTCCACGTTTCGATGCTCAGGAAGTATGTCCGAGATCCGTCTCATGTGATTAGTCATGAGCCAGTGGAGATTCAGCCAGATCTGTCGTATGTCGAGCAACCAGTAGCTATTCTTGACCGGAAGGTTCAGCATCTCCGGAACAAGAGTATTGCGTCGGTGAAAGTTCTCTGGCGGAACTTCTCGCGAGAGGAGGCTACTTGGGAGCTTGAGGATGCGATGAGAAGAAGTATCCCCTTTTGTTCGAGTAGTATCGTTCTAACTTCGAGGACGAAGTTTCTTTAAGGGGGAGAGGGTGTAAGGCCCTCGAATTTCCGTCGCATTTTTTTTGTGTGTTGTGTGTGTGAATATTGTGCTTGTGTATGTATGTATGTATCTACGTAGTATTAATTAGTATACTTATGTGTGTATGTGTATAATTTAGGTATAAATAATGTATGTATTGCTTGATGGTAGTGTGTGCACAATACCATATAGATATTACATGTATATATACATGATGTGCATGGGTTTCTGCATGATTTTGACTTCTGGCCGAAGGGCCAGTTGGCGTCCACCTATTGGACGAAGGGTTGTCAACGTCAATATCGTGTGACGTCAGAACTTACTTAGGCGTCCACCGATGTTGACGTCAAGATCACTGACCTGCATGCGTAGCAGAGCCAGAAATCCCGGGAGCAAGCTACCCCACCATTGGGGAGCTGTCCCCAATGTCTAAAAGGGGTATCACATCATCTCCTGCGTGGGTGAGAGGTCTTTGGCTATATACAAAGCCATTTTGCAACTCACACCCTTCTCTTTGCCCCTTTGCAAGAGAGGAAGAAGAGAAAAAAAAAAAGAGAAAACCTAAAATCTGTGTGAAGAGCTCACCTTTGCAACCCTAAATCCGGCTACCTGAAGCTTGCACCGGCCATCTACTGCAGCAAGGAGCTAGCTGGAGTGGAGGAGGAGGCTTCCCCGACTTATCTGGAGCCATCTTCATCCTAGAACCGGAGTGAAGCTTTTCTAGGAGCTTCTTGGGACAGCCTAAGGAGAGCTTCACCGAGCCCTATCCGTTTGGTATTTTCTAGAGGCAAGTACCCTACCCATAACGTCCCTGTATGTGTCTAGGTTGGTTTTATCATTTTTGTGCATTTTCCCTCGTGTCCTAGATCCCCCAATTCACCCTATCTTTGGAGCTCGGTCTGTGTTTTGCACAGACCTGAACTTAACGACAACATATGTTGACGTTAAGATCATGCTTAGCGTCCAGCGATTGTGCCGTTAACATAATTAGCGGCCATAGCTGCCGTTAAGTTCATCTGAGCAAACAGCAAGCTGTTCTGCCCTTCTATATGATTAATTTCGATATGTTTCACGATGAGGATATAATGTAATCTCTATATGCTATGTATACTAGCTAATGTGATGGATGGGAATGTGAATGTACACTTATTTTGTGGATGGTAGAGCTTATTTACATATTGAAAACAAGTGGGAGATGTTCATGTGTATGTTCTCACCATTATCCTGATAATCCGTGGTAAAATCATGTTGCCCTAATTTTGTTAGACCATGTATGTACAACCCTGTCTGTGCTCTGAATTTCTGGAATTTTCCATGCTTGTATGATTTATTGAATTTTCTGTTTTGGGAAATAGAAATCATGCGTAGGTCACATAAATCTTCCGTAAATTGTGTATTGCCAATAAATTTGGGAATAAATCATGTGGCTCTATGCATGCTAGGGTTCAGACAGTGAGTTGTTAAATTTGTGATTGGTGTTCAACTCCATGCTAACTTGAATTGTGGATAGCATGTGAATTCGATGTTAGATTTTCTGTAATTACGTTTTAGGTTAGAAAATCTGAAAATTTGCATGTGGGATCTAAACCCGAAATCAGCTAGTGGTTAAAATTTCAGGTCATTTGGACAAGTATATGACGCAATATGAAATTTCTATGTAGAAATGCGAAATTTATGCATGCCGTTGCAAAAATGATTTAATTCTGTTTATTTCAACCTGAAGGGTGAAATTCCCTGAGTGTAAAATTTCTGTAATTGTAGTGTCATGTCAGGAAAACAGATCCCCATGTGTGTGAATGAGTGAATGATGAGATGTGAGTGTCATGTGCTAAACTAAGTGCTTAAATCGAAAACGTGTAATGTGTAAATTGTGCCAAGTGTGACACTGCTTCCACAGAGGGCAGTGGAACCGTATCAGGAAAAGTCCCCCTGAGAAGGTTCAATGTGTTGTGACCCTAAGGGCATTAGGGGAAATCCTGGAGGTGGACAAGTACCACTGGTTAGGGTGGAGACTTGTTCTCCCGGTCTGCGCAGTCCAAGAGTCGCCATTGTATTGCCTAGATGGCGTCTATGTGATGTGATGTGTTGTGTCCTTCTTTGGTGGTTTGGACTATGTGTCACGGCACTAAATGTGAATGTGTAATGTGTATGTGTTCATGTGAAAATGTGAATGTGAACAATGTGTAAAAGTGCATGTGTAAAGTGTGAAATATGCGAATTTGAAATTGTGTAAAAATGTGAAACCAAAATGTGAGGATGTGAGTTTGTAATTCATGTTATGACAATGTGATCATGTTTATGTATGCAAAATGCCTAGAATCCATGCTAGGGATAATTGTTAAGCATATATAAACAACTTCCATACTTGGTTGTTCACATGTTGTGATTTAATCGTTGTTGTAGCTCTCATGTGTTAGATTATGGTTGCTAAAGCATGTAAAACCAGCAAGCTTAAAGCATGTAAAATGGTTACGTATATGCGTAGGAATGTGTAGATTTCATGTTAGGTATGTTTCCTTTCATGCATGCTCGGAAATTCATGTTAATGGCTTTCATGTCTTAGTTGGTGAAGGTAGATTTTTATGTGAAAATGAATAGAAAGCATGTGATAGGTGATCTATTTTGGAAATCTGAAAGCATAGTCCATGTGTTTAAATTGTAGATTCACCATGATAGGTTGTAAAATTTAATGTCAAGCATGCTACATTGTGTCTTGTGAACGTGTATGTAGAACCTACTATGATATGTGCATGTACGGTATGTGTAGAATTACTTGCGGAGTCTTTTAGACTCACTACTTGCTTCGGCGTACAGGTGTAGTTGGTGACGAGACACTTGTGGAGGAGATGTTGGAGACCGACTCCGAGTGCGGAGATTAGAGTGTTGGAGTACTTGTGACATTTTGTGATTTTCATAGTATGTAAATTGAACATTGTACTAGCATTATCATGGAAGGATGTATAAGTATGGACATCTATATATTTGATTTTCAGCAATTTAAATATGTGGACTTTTAGCTCTTAAATGTTATCGAAACATGTATGTTAAATGTGGATGATGAATGAAATGAAGACAAGGTTCTTTTACTTCCGCTACTCTGTTCTTATATTCACGTGTATCTCAGCTGAATGTCATTGTTGGGTAAATGTCTCACTGTGATAACGCTCGCTATACCGACGTGGGTTGGTATAACCGTACCGGTATAATGAGGGTCGTCGCATAGTATGTAATTTGGAACAATGTACTAGAATTATCATGAAGTTGTATAATCATGGACAACTATGTATTGATTTAGTACTTGAATAGGGGACTTTAGTTCTTAAATGTTACATTGAACCATGTATGTTAAATGTGGATGATGAATGAAATGAAGACAGTGGTTTCTTTACTTCTGCTAATGGTATTTATATTTGTGTGTATCTCAATCGTATGTTATTGTTTGGGTAAATGCCCCACTGTGATAACATTCACTATACCGACGTGGGTTGGTATAACCGTACCGGTATAATGAGGGTTGTCACAAGTGTAGCGAAGATCTCTATCTGACATAATAGAGATCGGCACCCCGTACAAAGGAACAATCCGCTCCACGTACAGTCTGGGCAACCTGCTTACACCAGCCAACTAGAATAAGCAAGAATCTGGCAGTCTTGGTCAATCTGTCAACTAGCACTCAAATACTGTCATAACCTCCTGTTGTCCTCGATAATCCACTCACAAAATCTGTCGTCACATGGTCCCACTTCCACATGGGAATCTCTAGCGGCTAGATAAGTCCTCATGGGCGTTGGTGTTCGTCCCTCACCTGCTGACAGACCAAACACCTGGCAACAAAAGCCGCTATGTCTCTCTTCATCTCGGGCCACCAAAATTGTCGTCTCAGCCTGTGGTACATCTTCGTTGACCCTAGATGAATTGAGTACTGAGACCCATGTGCCTCTTGCAACACTGCTCTCCTGACAGACTCTTCAACTAATACATAGAGTCTGCCTTGGAACCTAACAGTACCGTCATCATGCAGCTTAACCTCTAGAAGTAGCAACACTCTGTGCAACTTAGGATCTGTCTGCTGAGCCTCAACAACCTACTTGACTATGGCTGGAGCAACTAACAAACTGCCCAACATACACTGTTGTCGCCTGGTGGAGACTCTGAAGGACCCCTTTGCTGCAAACTGCCACAACTGCCATTCTCTCATCATGAGATAACTGACCTGCGCCTTCTTGCTGAAGGCATCTGCAACTACATTAGCCTTTGCAGGTTGGTACTCAATACTAAAATCATAGTCCTTTAGGTATTCCATCCATCGCCGTTGCCTCATATTCAAATCCCTTTGTGAAAAGACATACCGCAGGCTCTGGGGGGTGGTGCGAACCACAAACCTCACTCCATTCAAGTCGCCAAACCCTCAAAGTAAAAACCATGACTGCAAGTTCCAGGTCATGGGTCGGGTAACTCTTCTCGTGGGGCTTTAGCTATCGCGACGCATAAGCCACCACTCTACCATGCTGCATCAAGATTGCTCCTAAACCAACCCTGGAAGCATCTGTGCAGACCTCAAAACCCTATGTACCTGAAGGTAACACTAGGACTGGCACCGACGTAAGCAGTCCCTTCAACTCCATGAAGCTCTGCTCACACTACTCCGTCCACTCAAAAGGTACTCACTTCCTCATCAAATGAGTTAGGGGTGCTGCAATCTGCAAAAAATCTCAATGAACCTATGGTAGTAACCAACCAAACCAAGGAAACTGTGTATCTCTGTAACTGTGCGAGGTCTCTCTCACTATAAAAACTGCCTCGACCTTTGCTGGATCAACAGAAACTCTGTCATCTGAGATCACATGCCCCAAAAAGTGAACCTACTGCATCCAAAACTCACACTTGCTGAGCTGGCATACAGCTGGTGCTCTCGCAGAATCTGTAACATGATCCTTAGGTGCTGGGCGTGCTCCTCCTCTGAAGCAGAGTATACCAAGATGTCGTCAACAAACACCACAACGAACTGGTTCAAGAACAAGTGGAACACCCTGTGCATCAGATCCCTAAAGGCTGCTGGCACATTGGTGAGCCCAAACGGCATCACCAAAAACTCAAAGTGCCCATATCTAGTCTTGAAGGCGGTCCTCTCCACATCTGAATCCCTGATCTGCAATCCTGGAGAACACTCAAGCTATCTGAAGCTGATCAAAGAGAACATCAATCCTAGGTAGAGGATACCTATTCTTGATGGTCACTTGATTCAGCTTCTTGTAGTCGATACACATGCGCAGGCTACCATCCTTCTTCTTCACAAATAATACTAAAGACCCCCAAGGAGAAAAGCTAGGATGGATGTAGCCTTTCTCCAACAACTCCTCTAACTACTTCTTCAGCTCCCGCAGCTCTGCTGCTGCCATGCGGTATGGTGCCTATGCAAAAGGTGCGGTGCCAAGAACAAGCTCAATAGTAAACTCAATCTCTTTGTCTAGCGATAGACCAGGGAGCTCATCTGGAAAGATGTCCAGAAACTCACAAACCACTAGGATGTCCTCCACACCTTGAGGAACTTGGTCAACAAGTACAGCAGTGGCAAGGAAACCTTGGCACCTAGAAGCCAACAACCTTTGTGCTCTCAAAGCAGAAATCAAAAAACGGGAAGTAAGAGGCACGATACCCTGAAAGTAGAAGACAGGCCCTCCGGGTATTTGAAGGTACACCCTCTTCTTCCTGCAATCCACTACTGCACCGTACTGCTTGAGCTAGTCCATACCCATAATCACATCAAAATTCTATAACTGCATAGCAAACAACCGAGCCAACAAACTCTAACCTTGAATCTGCACTGGTACCTCCTCTACGCAGTATGAGGTAAGGGTAAAATCTCATGCCAGCAGCTCCACAACAAGCAAACTAGACACTCCCATGTCCAGCTCCCCAAGAGAGTCTAAAAACTCCTCAGAAACAAAAAAGTAGGAGGCACAAGAATCAAACAAAACTCTGGCTGCAAAACCAAAAATAGTCATAGTACCTTCCACAAGCTGAGCCGCCTCTACCTCCACTAGGGTCATGTGCATGACTCGAGCCCTGGTCCTCGGTCTACCTGATCTTGAAGTCTGTTGGTGCTGTTGTATAGAAACCTACTACTGCTGCATATGCAACTAGGGCAGACTCTGCTGCTGTGGGTCTCGAGGTAACATGGGGCAATCTTGCGTCATGTGAGCCAACTGGTCACACTAGTAACACCTACCAGTAAAAGAATGTTGTCCCTGCTTCTATGGCTGCCTAATAGGCTGCTGGACACTCTCTACTGATAGGTGCCTCTGCTTGGACTGACTCCTGTCCCAAAAAAACCTCCTCCTAGACCCTGACCTCGACGATGTCCCCGTAGAGGAAGATGCAAAGGAAGTCGAGGTCCTCAGAGTCTGCTGAGAACTGCTCTGTTGCTACCTCTATTGGAAAACACCCACCTGCGCCTGAACAACTCTGGTCTGCCCACGGGTCTGCAAGGTGTCAGCCTCTAACGATGTTGTTGTCTAATAGGCCGCGTCCAAGTCAGTGACGTGAGCAACTATCAGCACCTGCCTGAGCTCTGGCCTCAATCCTCTCACAAACTGTTGGGTCCTCAGGCTCTCATCTGCCATAATGTGCGGCGCATAACATCCCAACTCTACAAATCTGGCTCTATACTGGACCACTATCATCTCGCTCTGTGTCAAATCCAGGAACTGGTACAACCTCTCAGTCTTGACATAGGAGGGGCATAAAGCTCTCTCAAAAGTTGCCACAAACTCCTGCCAAGAGATCTACCTGAGAGGGTGAGATTGAAAAGTGGTCTCCCACTCCGAAGCCCACCAAGCTAGTGCCTGACTCTGCAACTGGTAACTCCCCAACAGAACCCTCTCCTCTACTACACACTCCATGGAACAGAAAGTCCACTCCATAGCGTCTAACCACGACCTGGCTACGTCTGCGTTTGGCTGCCCCTCAAACTGGGGAGGCTGAAACTACAGAAACTCTCTCAACACCATCCCCTCAAGGAAACGGGTCCAATCAAACCCCTATGCTGCATGGGGAGGGGGTGGTGGTGGCGGAGGTGCAACACCACTGTGCACGTCCTGTGGTCCAGGCTACGTCTGCTGTGGTGGCGGGGCATCTTGAGCCTCCTGCTGTGGTGCCTGCTGAGCCACCTCCTCACATGATGCAACCTCGGTGCCCTAATGAAACCTATACAGGACATGTGCACCTATTATACACAAAATTACTCCAGTTTGCTTGCTGCTACTATACTCTTCATGCTCTGAGTTAGCAACTCGAACATGCCTTATATGTCTCAACAGACCGCACTATGATACCAATTGTAACGACCAAGGATCCGAATTACCAGTTACCCACTAGTTACCCGAACCCTGAACCACCACCCACGAGTCGAAGCTCAGAAGGGTTGAGAGAAAATTGTCTGAGGAGAACACATAAGAAAATGGCACAAACCACAAAAACTAAAATAAACCACTATAGATATATATAATATATAGTATCATACATGGACAAAATTAGAAAGATCCAAACAAAAAGGGAAGAGTACAGTAAGTGAGTACACAAAAGAAAGTACCACCTAGCAGCTAAGCAAGACCAGCACCGGAGTGACTTGGCTCCTCAGCACCCGGAACCGATGACAAACCACCTGAAAAGAGAAGAGAGTGAGTCTCAAGAAGAGACCCATTAGGGATACTAACCCCCACCGATAAACAGTACAAAGGAAGTGCAGGAATGTAAACTACACTAAAGTAAATTGCACAAAACTCACAAAAATCGATGGCATGATGCCCAACTCCTCACAGGAGTGTGTCACAAAATTGGAACCTCATAGGCTCGACAGTACCCAACAATACAACAACCACAAGCTCACATACACACAAAAAAGAAGGTAGGACTAGCTAGGGCCTATGGCTTGGCGCCTCGACACCACAGAGTCCTCCAACCCTAGCCACTTATGCACACTCAGATGCTCTCCCTGGCGTCTAGTCCTCGACCCATTTTCCCCTATGCCAGACTCAAACGATGGAGAACAAGCCCCACAAAAACTGGCTCGTAACCACCACAAGGGGCTTGCACTGGATGGAGTTGCACTCGACGCCCAGGCTCACCGGCGGAATAGCTCAATGCCCTAGAGAACACAACACAAACACAAGCACAACACAACACAACACACGCACAGACGAGAGATGCTCTCTGTAGGATCGAATAGAGAGGATGACAGATCTAGAAGGGGGGTGAATAGATCTATCACCAATTAATGTGGAAGCTTAAGTAATTTAAAATACTTCGAATTAGAGATCCATTCAAACAAACAATCAGTGATTTCTACATCCACCTCTCACACATTGGAGTGCCAACTACGCAACCTGAGTACCACACACACTGAAGCACGACGACTCTAAACACCCTGTGACACGACCACTCAACACACAACCGTGTGTGCGATGACTCACAAACTAAGTATGACAGCTCAAACCACACACATATGAGCACGATGGCTCACAAACATGCAAACTAGATCAAATCCACAAGAAATCAGATCCTTTAGCACTGATCTGATTCACAGCCTCAAACACACATAGAAATCTGCACAGAACTTCATGTACAGATCTCCCAAAACTCACATACAAAAATGAGATGAACACTCCAAGAATAAGTGAGAGAGATGTGAATTGAATGTTCCTCGATGAAGAAGACTTGCAGAAGCTTGAATTGAAGACACTTGAAGAATTTGATGGAGATCTTCTTCAATTCACGATGCTCTGCTTCAGTGGCATCCGAATTTCCAGTTCTTCTTCTTCCTTTGTTGTTCCTCTTCTCAATCTGCTCCTCTTTCAGCACTTCTCTGCTTGGCCTTCATCCCCACGTCCTCTTGGATGAAATGGCAGGAAGGTTGGAGGCTTGGATGCTTTTGATCAAATGAGATAGGAGAGCTTTTATAGCCTCTGTGCAGTCTCACATACGTGAAAGAGATGTGTACAGAAACCTAGAATGAGCCCAAACTACCACGTGTCCAAAAGGTCTTTATCACATTGCCACTTGGATGAAATGGTATTTTGGTAATTATGGAATCTCCCAAAAAGATCTCAGAGCCAAATCACAGCCGTCGGATATCATCCTCTATATGATTTTGGGTTTCCACGAATGTGAGTCGACTTATATTTCCATGATAGTCGACGCTACTAACCAAAGATCAATTCAGGCTTACTGGCAGAACACTAGTGTCGACCTGACAGACAACTAGTGTCGACCTGAACAACAGGTAGAGTCGACCTGATCAACAGATAGAGTCGACCTCCTGTGTATTCCACCAAATCAGGTTCACTGGATGGATGCTAGTGTCGATCTCACTTTCAGCTAGAGTCGACACTACTGACATTTGCTCTTCAGAAACTTGCTGGGCAACCTTTAAGAGTCGACCTATATGTTAACTGGAGTCGACACTACTGTGACTTTTTCTTCAGAGCTTTGCTGGGCAGACTGTTAGAGTCGACCTATCTGTCAACTAGAGTCGACTCTACTTTGACAAGAACTTTGTAAACCTGTATGAATGAAGAATAGACCATCAAAACATGTCATTCACAGTAAGATATGAGATTATTAAATACCAAGAACATGTTGTTTGAACATTATTGTAATATATTCAATATGTCATCATCAAAATCAAAGTATGAGTAATATACACACTCAACACAACACTCTCAGCGTCTGAAACACTGTGCCAGGAGGTAGACACTGGGTGCCTGAGCCTCCACACAGAAGGGGCATCAACTGCTGTAACCTACCTGTGGGTTGACGGCAATCCCGATTGTCGTTAACCTTGGGTAGACGTCACAACCTGTGCCGTTAACATAGAGTAAACGACAGAGACTATGCCATTAACCACATCTTGACGTCAAGTTCATCCTGAAAAATTAGACGGCCACAACCTTGTCGTCAAGTTCATCAACTTCTAGCAGCTGATACGGCCCTAGGCCGCTTCCCAATGCAATCCAAACCCCTACAATCAGATCTGATGATGGGAAACGCTTTCCCTCATTGAAGGACATCATCATAAAGTCGGAAAACATCGATCCAACACCTGGATCGAGGAAAACACCCAAAATCTTCGGCATGAAAAACCCTTCCCAAAAATACGATTTACACACAAATCACATGCATGGATCATACGACAAATGATCACAGGAAGCTCAAGGGATCCCTACCTCAAGACGTCGAAAAACCCAAAGAAAACCTTGGATCGCACCAATCCATCACGCACACTTTGCGAGTTCCAATTCCTAAATCCGTCGTTTTCTAGCCGATCCAAAGCCACCATGCGCACCACAACTTCCCCACGAATTCCCGTCAGTCGCCGAAAGAGGTGGAGGAAGAAGGGGGTGAATGTGGAGGGGTGGAAGGGGAGAAAAGTGGAACAAGGGGGCCTCGGGTCGCCATATAAAAATAGGTCCGAGGCAGGTTGACGTCAACCATATTGCCGACAACTTCACCGCTAGGAACTTGACGTCAACATCGATTGCCGTCAAGTTCAATGCTCGTAATGTTCTGGAAACAAGGGTAGACATCCACATACCATGTTGTTAAGACCCAGTAGACAGCACACTCTCTGCCATCAACCCACGGTTGACATCAAGCCCCTTGACATCAACATGCACTGTTCCAAAATGGCCCATTAAGAGTCCAATAAGGCCCATGGCCTTACAGAAGCTCTGTGAAGGAGACGATCTAGACAAGAAAAAAGTGCCCTAGCCTCACTTTTCTTTGAGAGGCAACTTAAGATACAAGGCATCTTTTCAGATATTCATTAAGAGACTTTACCAAATAGTCTAAAAGTGCAATGTCTAATCGCTTCAGACAATAAATATATATTTAGTGTTACCAAACAGACCCTTAGTCTCTAACTTAAATATTAGAGAGAGATCCATCAAAATGTCTTTAAAACTTCCCTTTAATAGTGTCCTTTCTTGCAAGTCCACACACCAACAACCATAGGATTCGAGAGGAGAGCATCGATCATTTGGGAACAAGATTATGCTCCAACAAGATCCAACTTAGAATCTTTCTTGAAAGATGTTGGAAAAAGAAGTGGAATGCAATGATATCAATTTTGTATGGAATAGAGGAAAAGTCCTCTATTGATTTAAACATTGTCATCATACTTCTTGAATGGGGGAGAAGTCATGAGAAATAGGTGTTGGATTCATTTTTTGTCCATCATTAAATTTGTCACAAAAATCTATCACTAATTATTGTTGAAGGAAAATGGTGGAGAGGAAGAAGTGGTTTGGGGCTCCGGTGCAGATCAAGTTCACGATATGTTCTCAACATGGTAAGTACCCCATGTATATATAGGAGGCTCCCTTCAGATTTGCACCGCCGCCCCATAATTGCCTCCTAAGAGATAATGTCGAAATTATCTCTTAATTGTCTCCAACTATTTGGAGTTATCCCATTATTTGGCTCGCCATTATCTGAGTTCCGGAATAGTTGGACATATCCCAACATCTCCCACTTGGCCAATTATACCGGATAAGTTCTTGATACACTCCCACTGTTTGTGATATGTATAACACATTCTTATATACTCCCACTATCCATGAGATATATAACATTCCTTTAATTAATAATATCCTTTTTCCGATACACTCTCATTATTCATGAGATATATCACAATTTCATTATTCATGAATTTTTCTTTGACTTATATATTTCTAAGTCCCATCAAACCAACATGTTTGATGAAATTCTCTGCCGCAATACCCTTTGTCAAAGGATCGGCAATCATATCACTTGTGGGAATATAAGTCACTCTTATTTCCCCTTTCTGTACAATATCACGAATGTAATGATATTGTATCTCTATATGTTTTCCTTTAGAGCTATTCGCTCCACTGTTGATCATACTTATTGCTGCCTGATTATCACAGTACATCTCAATTGGCCTTCTACCAAATTGAGATCCATATCTTTAAGAAATCGTCTTATCCAGACTGCGTGAGTAGTAGCCATGCTAACAGCAATGTACTCAGCTTCTTGTGTGTATCTTGCAACACAACCTTGTTTCTTGCTACTCCAAGAAACAGCAGCACCACCAAAGATGAACAAGTGTCCCGAAGTGGACTTTCCATCATCTTTATTACCTCTGAAGTCAGTATCGGAGTACCCTAGTATCTCAAGCATATCAGCTTGATAAACTAGTTTATGGTGCAAAGTACCTTTTAGATATTTCATAATCCTCTTAACAGCTTCCCAGTGTGTTGGACCAGGATTACTTTGATATCTGTTGACTAAGCTTACTGTATATGCTATGTCAAGCCTAGTACATAGCATAGCATACATCAAGCTTCCATTGCTTGTGCATATGGAACATTAAGCGCGCTTTGTCCTTCTCCAGGACATTGTTCTTTACACAACCATTTACCATGGACTAACGGTGTGGGTGCCGGATTGCTATTCTGCATTCCAAATCTTTTAAGTACTGAACTCAAGTACTTTTCTTGATTATACTTAACATTCTAGACTTCCTATCCCTCAGGATATGTATTCCAAGGACATATGATGCCTCACCCATGTCCTTTATCTCAAATTTCCCACTGAGCTCAGATTTGATGTTATTCAACATTTCCATGTCATTCCCGACGAGCAAAATATCATCCACATACAAGGATAAAATGGCATACTTGCTCCCGCTCCTCATAACATATACACAATTGTCCAACTTATTTGGCACAAACCCGATTTGAATAACCACATCATGAAATTTGAGATACCATTGTCTAGAAGACTGCTTTAATCCATAAAGCGATTCCTGTCCATCTACCTGAAATCCCTCAGGCTGTAGCATGTATATATCTTCCTCCAACTCTCCGTTGAGGAAAGCAGTCTTGACATCCATTTGGAAAAGTTCTAAGTCAAGATGAGCTACAATTGCTAAGATCATCCTTATAGATGCAAACTTAGCCACAGGGGAATAAGTTTCTTGAAAATCTATGCCTGCTTTCTGATTATATCCTTTGGCAACTAACCGGGCCTTGAATTTATCAATGGACCCATTAGCTCGAAGCTTTTTCTTAAACACCCACTTGCATCCTATAGCCTTTCTATTCTTGGGTAATTCACATAGTACGTTCTTTTTACAGCCTATGGCACCGCACTTAACCTAACTTATTCGACAATTTACTGTCTTCCTAATCTCTCTTTTCTCCCATTTTGAGAGCTCTAGAGGATCCTGTCTATGATCTTTTCTTTGCCCCATTTTTTATCGACCCTAGGGTAAGGTGCACTAAGCGTGGACTTTCCATCATCTTTATCACCTCCGAAGTCAGCATCGAAGTACCCTAGTATCTCAAGCATATCAGCTTGATAAACTAGTTTATGGTGCAAAGTACCTTTTAGATATTTCATAATCCTCTTAACAGCTTCCCAGTGTGTTGGACCAGGATTACTTTGATATCTGTTGACTAAGCTTACTGTATATGCTATGTCAAGCCTAGTACATAGCATAGCATACATCAAGCTTCCAATTGCTTGTGCATATGGAACATTAAGCGCGCTTTGTCCTTCTCCAGGACATTGTTCTTTACACAACCATTTACCATGGACTAACGGTGTGGGTGCCGGATTGCTATTCTGCATTCCAAATCTTTTAAGTACTGAACTCAAGTATTTTCTTGATTAATACTTAACATTCTAGACTTCCTATCCCTCGGGATATGTATTCCAAGGACATATGATGCCTCACCCATGTCCTTCATCTCAAATTTCCCACTGAGCTCAGATTTGATGTTATTCAACATTTCCATGTCATTCCCGACGAGCAAAATATCATCCACATACAAGGATAAAATGGCATACTTGCTCCCACTCTTCATGACATATACACAATTGTCCAACTTATTTGGCACAAACCCGAGTGAATAACCACATCATGAAATTTGAGATACCATTGTCTAGAAGACTGCTTTAATCCATAAATCGATTTCTTTAATTTACAAACTTTATCCTCCTATCCATCTACCTGAAATCCCTCAGGCTGTAGCATGTATATATCTTCCTTCAACTCTCCATTGAGGAAAGCAGTCTTGACATCCATTTGGAAAAGTTCCAAGTCAAGATGAGCTACAATTGCTAAGATCATCCTTATAGATGCAAACTTAGCCACAGGGGAATAAGTTTCTTGAAAATATATACCTGCTTTCTGATTATATCCTTTGGCACCTAACCGGGCCTTGAATTTATCAATGGACCCATTAGCTCGAAGCTTTTTCCTAAACACCCACTTGCATCCTATAGTGTAAGGCCCTCGAATTTTGTTGTATTACTTTATTACGTGTAAATAATTCATGCTTGTGTATGCATAGATGTACATATCTACGTACGTATTAACTAGTTATACTTATGTGTGCATGTGTATAATTAGTTGTAAATAGTGT
The DNA here is from genome assembly GCA_014218235.1 of Colocasia esculenta. Lineage (NCBI taxonomy): Eukaryota > Viridiplantae > Streptophyta > Magnoliopsida > Alismatales > Araceae > Colocasia > Colocasia esculenta. The sequence continues at coordinate 78,741,145 of CM024761.1, read as the reverse complement.
ATGAATTGCATGGTGGTAGTGTGTACGTGATAGTATATGTATGGCATGTATATATATGTATAAGTTAAGCATGGTTTCTGCATGTTTTAAGTTCTGGCCGAAGGGCCAAATTGGCGTCAACATGGATGGACGTCCATGATGAGTCAGCGTCCATCTCGATGAACGCTAATACTTAAGTCAACGGCCATGGATGTGGACGTTAATATCTCTGACCTGCATGCGTTGCAGACCCCGAAATTCTGGGGGCAAGCAAGCCAGCCATTGGGAGATGTCCCCAACGGCTATCAGGCCATCCCATCACCCCTCCGGGATATCTCAAACCATTATCCTATAACCAAAACCCTTCTGCACCAGAAGAGCTCTCTTGACTCTTTGAAGAGAGGAGAGAACCCTAGCTCTGGACTGAAGGGAACCTGAAGTTTGCATGCTTTGATCCGGCAATTTGGAGCTCATCCGGTGACCTACAGCAACTGGAAGCTAGCTGGAGCCTAGAGGAAGGCTTCCCCGACTCCAACCTGCTGTGGAGATCGACCAAGAACCCGAAGGAGTGGTGTTTTGGAGGCTTCTTGGGACTGCCCAATAAGAGCTTCATCAACCTCTTTGATCCCTCTGAAGATTTATTTAGAGGCAAGTAACCCATACATTTCGTCCATGTATGAGTCTAGTAGGGTTTTACCATTTTTACAGATTTTTCCTCCTGTCCTGGATGCCCCAAATTCTCTTGTTCTTGGAGCTCGGGTCTGTGTTTTTGTTCAAACCTGAACTTGATGGCAAGTTCTCTTGCCGTTAAGACCTTCAGTTGGCGGCATGCGACAATGCCGTTAAGCTCCGTTAACGGCCAAAATGTGCCGTTAAGTTTTTCAGGACAGAACAGTGAGCTGTTCTCCCTTCTATATGATTAATTTCCAAAGTGTTTTCGCATGAGGATATAATGTAATCGTATACGTTATGTAAATAGACAATGTGATGTGTGTGGAATTTTTTGTGCTTTTTGGTGAATGGCATGAATTGTTAGACTTATTGAATATACATGTTTGGAAAATGGTTATGCATGTTCACCTACTGTCTACATGATCCCTGAGGAATGGAATGCCCTAAATTTTTCTAACCTGTGTATCTACATATCAGTCCATGCCCTACAATTTGAGAATTTTCCATGATTGTGGGATTTACTGTAATTTCTGTTTTGGAATAGAAGACATGCTAGATACAATGGTAAAATTTACAGAACTTGTGTGTTGTGCAATAAATCCGGGAAAATTCTTTTGATGATGTGTATGTTAGGTTCAGGGCTGTAAACTATCAATATGGATATTCATGTTATGTTCAATGATAAATTGCATTATGAATGGCATGAAACTGAATGTTTTTAATTTCTGTAAATGTAAAATGACTCATAAAAATCTGGAAATTTGTATGAGAGGTCATGAACCTGTAATTAGTGTGTGGTTAAAATTTCATGATATTTGGATAACTGTAAAGTGTATTATGAAATTTCCATGTGAAAACATGTGATAAATGCATGCTATCATGAATATGATTTGATGATGTGATTGCCAACCTGATTAATGTGAACTACTGAGTGTTTGATTTCTGTCAACAATAGTATCATGATTAGGAAAACAGAGCCATGTGCATAAGTGAGAGAATGTAAAGACATGTGTAATATGTGTGTTAAAAATCGAAATGTGTAATGTGTAAAGTGTGTGCCACGTGTGACACTGCTTCCATAAGGGCTGTGGAACCGTACCATGGAAATTCTCCATGGGAAGGTTCAATGTGTTAAGATCCTAAGGACATTAGGATGAAATCCTGGAGGTGGACAAGTACCACTGGTTAGGGTGGAGACTTGTTCTCCCGGTCCCTGCGCAGTCCAAGAGTCGTCACTGTATTGCCTAGGTGACGTCTATGTGTATGTGTTAGTGATGTGTCCTTCTAATGGTGTTTGGACTATGTGTCACGGCACTAAATTGTGAAATGTGAATGTGACTATGTGCAAATTGTGTAGTGTGAATATGTGTAAATGTACAACGTGTAAAAAGAGAACTATGTGAATGAGTGATTGTGCAAACATGTGAAACCAATGAGTTAGATTGTGAAATTGTGATCCATGATACATTAATGTGAAATTTTGTTACAACAGCAACCTAGTTGTGTTTATAAGAATGTTTTATATGTGTGAAAATGCGTAGAATCTATGTTAGGAACAATTCTTGCTTATGTGTAAACGTTTCCATGTTTAAGTGCTATCACGTTGTAGTTTAATCGAGAATGTAGCTCTCATGTGATAGGATGCGAATTGCTAAATCCATGTCAAAACAGCAACCTTAAAGTGTATAAAATGATAATGTGCATGTGTAAGAATGTGTAGAAACCGTGATAGAAATGTTTCTTTTTATGCATGCAAGAATCTCATGTTTGGTTGCTTCCATGTTATAGCCTCATTTAAAATGTAGCTTTCATGTGATTTCATGAGTAGAAAGCATGTGATAGGATATTTATTTTAGAATGGCTTAATTCATGTACCATGTGTTTTAAATTTTGTAGAATTATCATGATAGGTTGTCTTTTACCAATGTCCAAGCATGCTATATGTTTTGCTTTGTAAATTGGAATGAAAAACCTATTGTGATATATGCATGTATGAGGTGTGTGGTGTTATTTGCTGAGTCTTTTAGACTCATTCCTTGCTTCGGCGTACAGGTTTAGTTGGATGACCCTATATCGTTAGAGGAGACCGTGGAGAGTGACTCCGAGCGTGGCGAGTAGCCTGGTGGAGTCGTCATCGTGACATTTTGCTTTCATTGTATGTAATTGAGGCATTGTAATGAAACTATTATGTAATTGTGGACAAGCTATGTAATCTGATTTTTAGCACTTTATTTGCGTGGACTTTAGTTATCTTTAAATTGTCATTTAAATCATGTATGTTAAATGTGGATGATGAAATGAAGACAAGTAGTTCTTTTGTTTCCGCTACTCTGTATTTATATTTATGAGCATCTTAATCGTATGTTATTGTTTGGGTAAATGTCCCATTGTGATGACGTTCATTATACCGACGTGGATTGGTATAATCGTACCGGTATAAAGAGGGTCGTCGTATATAGCCTTTCTATTCTTGGGCAATTCACATAGTACGTTCTTTTTACAGCCTATGGCACTGCACCTAACCTAACTTATTCGACGATTTACATTCTTCCTAATCTCTCTTTTCTCCCATTCCGAGAGCTCTAGAGGATCCTGTCCGTGATCTTTTCTTTGCCCCATTTTTTATCGACCCTAGGGTAAGGTGCACTAAGCGCTGGTTTTTAATGGAATCAATTTCTTCCTCCATGGCTATCCGCCATAGATAAGAATCATGAGATCTCATTGCATCAATATAATTCATGAGATCTATATGATTATCCTCATTTATGTCTACTGATAGACAAGAAGGCTCACAAGAATACAAGTGATAATCATCCATCCATGCTGGTGGAGTTCTAGGTCTCTTGTTGCCAATTGCAGGTAGTTCATTTTGCATTTCATTCAAAGTTATTTGTTCATTTTCCATAATAGGTTGAGGTTCATCCTCAATTTCTGGATCATTTCTAGAGACATCATTGTAATAGTCATCATCTATTACAATTAGAGGTTCTTTCAACTCTTGTTGAGGTTCCTCTCCCTCTACATTTTCTAGAAATGTAGCATCTCTATATTCAATAATCCCTTTTTCATTATGGAAAAATTTATAGCCAAATGACTTGTCACAATATCCTATGAATTTGCACTTTAATGTTCTAAAGTCCAACTTATCTCTAAGTTGATTTGGAATGAGAACATGGGCTATTGATCCCCATTTCTTGAGATGACTCAAATCTGGTTTCCTCCTATTCCAAAGTTCATAAGGTGTACTTTCAATAGACTTGGTGGGAATTCTATTTAAAATATAGTTTGCCGTGAGCAATGCCTCTTCCCAAAATTTCCTAGGGAGACATGAATGTGATAGCATACATCTAACGACATTCATCAATGTTCTATTCTTTCTTTCTGCCACATCATTCTGTTGCGGCGTATAAGGCATGGTGACATGCCTTTTTATTCCATGCTCTTGGCAATATACCTCAAATTCCTTTGAGTTGTATTCCCCACCTCTATCAGTTCTTAACACCTTAATATTCCTTCCAAGTTGCCTTTCTACTTTCATTCTATATTTCTTAAAGCAATCTAATGCCTCAAACTTTCTAGAAATCAAGTAGACATAGGCAAACCTAGAATAATCATCTATGAAAGTTATGAAATATTCTTTGTTGTTGTAGATCTTTGTACTTAGAGGGCCACAAATATCCGAGTGGACCAACTCTAACAATTCTTGCGATCTATGTCCTACCGAGAAAGGTTTCTTAGTCATTTTTCTGACTAGACAATGTTCACAAGATGTTAATTCCACCTTAGTTAAACCCGATAGTAGATTCATCTTTATCATTTGTTCCATTTTAGATTTACTGAGATGTCCCAATCTAAAATGCCATAGATCACATTCCGACAAAGCACACAAAGAATACTCAGAAACTTCTATCTCATTTATTTCATTATCAATTACAGGGATACAAAATAGATCATGTTCCGGGATAAACTTTCCCATAGAAAAGACTTTCCCATCCTTTCCAATTGACACTCTTTTATTGTAGAATCGTACTTCGAGGCCGTTCTTCATCAGTCAGAAGATCAGAGATTGTGCCTGATACCTGGTGCATAGAAGACATCTTTAAGCACCATGATGCTATCTGCAAGTTCCAGGCGATATGTCCCAACACCTTCCACATCTAGGTAGGTGTTGTTGCCCATGTAGATCCTCTGTTCTCCTACTTTGAGGTTGTTTAACTCCACCAGCCCTTTCTTCGTCTTCGCAATATGACGAGTTGCACCAGAATCAATCCACCAGTCATTAGTGTCCGCCATTGCAGCATTGCATTCAATAACACCAACAAATTCCCTTTTGCTTGTTCCTCTTTGTTCGGAGTGTTTGTGTCCACCCTTATTCTCTTGCCTTTGGGGACAATTTGACTTAAAGTGGCCAAATTTCCTACAAGTGTAGCAAGCACCACGAGGAACCTTCTTTCCTTTTCCTTGGGATTTGTTGGGCTTGAATTGGGCCTTGTTTGCTTTAATGGGGCGATTCTGATCTGAAGGCTTCCGGTGAGCAACGTTTGTCTCTTCTAGATTCACCTCTAGTTCCTTCCTTCTAGCCAGTATGTCCTACTCAATTGCTAACCTAGCTGGCAAGTCCGTGACAGTTAAAGTAGAACCACTCATTCTCAATGTAGTGGCTGCCATGTCAAGTGATGCCGGCAAACTATTCAATATAGTTGCCGCTTGCATTTTTCCTGGAATTTCTGTTCCAGCAGTAGATAAGTCCTTAGCCATGACAATCATTTTGTTCACATGCTCAATCACGCTATCACCTTCCTGCATCTTACATGTATTGTAACGATGCAAAAGAAGTTGAGTATTCACCTCAGTCTTGGTGTCATACTTCTCCTTGATAGCATTCCACAGTTCATTAGAGGTCTTATAAGTTTCAAAGAACTTTATCAAGTTGTCCTTGTAACACCCCGAATATTTTTATTTGTTGAAAAACATGAATAATAAAGTTATTGGACTTAAGCATTAGTCTTAAATTGTAATAATTGATATTTGGGAATGATTAGTATTAACTAACGTTACCCTAGTGTCGTACTCGGACGTGCGCGCTCCCACAGGCGACATTGAAAACGGTAACGAAAAGGAAATCCGAGAACACCATAATTTCTAGAAAAATGAGGAGATTTCATAAATATAATTATCCAAATTTTTCAACGTACGAATTTCGAGATTAAGCCGACGCAACTATTTTCCAGGTGATTTTTTACCCAGTGAAAAATAAATTCTAAAAATTAAACTAAAATCACCATAATTTGTAAAACCATCACATTAGTCTATGGTTGAAATTTTAATACAAACGGATCTCGTTTGAACATGTTTACATCAAGACTATTGGGCCAGCCGAATTGTGGTCCAATTACGGTTGGTTTTTTTCTGGAATTTCTGGGTGCTTACGTGGGAGGCCCTGGGAAGGCCAGCGCACATGGAGGTGGGATTAACACATTAACCCTTTAGGTGTAAGCCATGGGAGCTATGCATGGCAAACATGTCTAGGTATGGTTTAAGGGGTTTAAAACCTTGACACCTTGATGGCCGACGTGCCATCGTGCATGAGATGTTTGGAGGGTTATAAAAACCTCCCAACACCTAGCGTGCAAGACCTTCCACTTCTTGCTCCTATCTCTCTCCTGCCCTTGCTGCACCTACTGTTGTGCTGGGCTATATTGCTTTGGGCTGCTGCTACTACTGCACCTGATGACCACCCTGCCGTGAGTGCTATTTTAGTTTGGTGGAAGTTGTTGCTGCATGAACTGCTGCTTCTACTTCCTTTGTTGAAGGTGCAGCTGCCATAGTTGTTGTTGTTGCTATTGATGTTGCTACCCCATCTCCTTCGTCCTGCTAGTCGGGGATCTCTTTGTTAAGGGGAAGTGAAGGTCTTCACCTTCTCAAGAACAGGTAGGATTCTCTTTTCTCTTCCCAATCCTTGTTTCTTGCCTTTGCTAAAAGTTCATGTCCACATATATACCTATTTTCCAACCTTGTAAGCCATCTTAAGAGTTATGAGTTCATCTCTTCTGAACCTGTCTTGTCCTGCGAATAGGGGAAATTCCTTTTGTTGGACATAAATAGGTATTGGTAGAATGCATTCTTTTGATCATCAACTTGTAATTCTCCTTCTTTTCTAAGCCTTGGAATTAAAGCATCAGTCTTGATCCCATATGGCATGGGATTCAGTAAGCTTGTTTGATTACCTTGTTACCATTGAGTTCTTATTCATTGATAGGACTCCTTCTTAATGATCCTCTTTCTTCTTGTTCTTATACTTCCTTCATGTTAAGAAGGCCATGTATAAGTGTAGGATACATCTCCCTCTAATTCAGTTCTGTCCTACACACATGACAAGGAGTTTGTTGATAAGTAGACAAGATACTATACCTAAAGTTTTTCTATTTTTCTTCCAATTGTGGTAACTACATTCTTGTTGGGAGAAGAACAATCTTGTTCTACTCTAAAAACTGATTTCTATCTTCTTCTTCCACCCTTGGTCTTTGTACATGTTATAGAGTCTTGATAGAAGTCACCATATTTTCAGAATAGGGTGATTACTTTCCATTTGGAGTTTGTACCTCAAACCTTGATTTAGATCCTTAAATAACTTGAGTTTTAGTGTTTATCTTGTGGGAATTTTTCCATCTAACCCTTGTTATAAGGGCCATTCTTCCAGTGCTACGTCATGTTAACTTTTAGCTAGACAAGTACGCTTTGTAAACCTCCTCTTTCATCTTGCTTGTTTAGCTTATAAACCCCTGTGAGAACTCCAATTAGACTCTTCCATTTGATAAACCATGCCTTGGCTTATAAGTTCTATAATTAGGGTGTTTAGAACGGATTTAAACATCATTTCTGGAAGTTCTACTGCTACCTGTCGACAGCCAGCCCAAAGCTGTCGACAGGCGCATGTCTTCCAGAACTCCAGATTTCTGGACTGTGTGTATCTGTCGACAACCCTCTTGTTGCTGTCGATAGATACCCACAGGGCCAGCAAACTTGAGCTCTCTCTATTGCCATCTGTCGACAGCCCCTTCCTGGCTATCGACAGCACCTGTCCTGCCTTGTATTTCAGCAACTTTTCATGATAGAACTCTTGCTTAAACTTCATCCTAATAGCCTACCAAGTTACCCCCTAGTTACTTGGGTATTTGCTGTCATTCTACTGTAAAGAATACCCACTTGAGATACCTTACTCACCCTTGAAATATTCTTGAAGTTGTCAACTACGAATGGTACTCCGTTGAGTCTATTCTCCTGTGTTCAGTAACCGAGTTCCTATAACTTGATGTCTTGAGAGTTCAAATACTTGAACACCATGTGAGATATGATTAATTGATGATGATGACATTTATTGGGTCCTTGGACCCCACATGATTATTATGCTTGTGCAAATAGGGCTGGTCCAGTCCTGGGAGGAGCACCCAAATTCATTTACGGGCCACGCGGAATGATAAAGGATTGCCGGGATATTTGGCATTGCATCAATACATGTTTGATTATGGTCATCATGTTACCTATCCTGTGAGAATTTATATATGAACCAGACTATGAGATTCACTGTGAATTCCTGAGCACATTTTGTATTTCAGTACTACTGTTCCAATCTCACTATTATGTTAAGATACTTGTTCGTTCATTTTTGATATCAGCCAAATCTTTTCCTTGATCATCATACAATTTAATCCTTGGATTTGAGAATTTGAATCCTACTGGGCTAGTTAGCACACCAAATCCTACTTTTTTAGGTATCTACGGTTCTAGAAGGTGGGACATCGGGATTTGTGGGCTGAGAGACCAACCTTTACGGTGTTTAAGTGTGAATTGTAATGGAGAGTCATGTAATACCTGTGGAATGTCAATGAATAATTATTTTTGATTAGTAAAGTCTAAGCATTCTTCTGCTCAAATAGTTCAAAGTTTACTCTTGGTTCCTCATGCGTTCACGTTCCGGCATTTATAGTTATATTAAATGACTGGACGTGACAGATTGGTATCAGAGCATTAGTTCGATAAACCTAGGGATAACCTGTGAGGATGGGTAGAAAGCCTGAGGTTAAGCTAGATAAGTATAGTTGGATGTAGATTGTATTGAGTATGAAATGAAAATTTAGAGGGTTCCTTCTTTCTTTCATTCTTGCTTCTTATTCCTACACAAGAACTTCATAATTAAAGTGTTTACCATGTATACACACTTGAAACAACCATAGATGTGTTGTTCTATTTCTTGTAACCATGCTTTAGCTAAAGTTTATGTTATGACTCAAGCATACTATGAAACTCATCCTATTAGAAGCAAGAAAATGTTGTCAGGAAGTGTTGCACTCCTAGCTGTCATCTTTTCTTAGATTTCCATGCCATAATATATCCCTATTGTTCTACTTGTTTCCCTCATGGAAAGTGGTGTTTAGAACTGGAAACAAAACTCTTTTGATGTTGTCAATCATGTAAAGATTCATAGGAGCACTTGGTAGAATTTCCTATGGTAGTTTTTCAAGATTCCTGGAAGTTTAGATCACACCTGTCGACAACCAGCATTTACCTGTCGATAGGTAACATGCTTCTAGAACCTAGAAATGCAGAACTGACAGTAACTGTCAACAGCCACTCCCTAGCTGTTGACAGATACCCTCAGAACCAGAAAAACCTTGCTCTGTCTGTTGCTATCTGTCGACAGCCACTTCCTAGCTGTCGACAGACACCAGTCTGTGATGAACTGGTCCTCCTTCAGTCAGTTAGAAGAGTCAGCAGGCACTCTGTAGAACTGAAACTCATACCTTATTTATCATTTAAGTAAATGTTATAATTTGATGTTTCATTTACTTAAGATATTACATGTAAATAAGGAAGTACCCCCCATTTGAATTCAATAAAAATATCAGAAAAATCATATCTCATACCAATAAAAAAGTCAACTCTCCCACCGAAGAAGAAAAACGCGATTTTTGCGATTCCATCAAATAGCGTCTTTCTAATTTCTTACAATTTGACCTACCTGAAAATTTCATAATTCAAATAAACCTAGTAGAATGCTAAGAATCCAAGGTCTGGTGAAAAATGATAAACACACATATGACTTCTCCAAGGGAGCCCTCTCCTACTGACGGAAAAGTCAAACATGTTCATTCCTTATTTTACCTTAATATGACTTTTACCTTGATATGTAATTATCTCCAACTCTAAATAAGAATTAATAAATGAATGGTTCAATAGATATATAGATTTCATGACTATCCTCGTGATGTATTCTTCCGTTGACTTTCTTATTTTCTTGAATTCTAAATTATTATACCACTGAGATGAATCATTTAATCCTCATTCACATCCATCCCTCACTAAACCAAGTAAGACTCTTTAATAACTCAAATGTGTGGAACATACACATAATTAATGACTCAAAATTTTAAGATTTTTTTAAATCTCACAAACCTTATACACACAGTGTAGGATCAAATGTCTCCTAGTTGAATTAAATCCTAAAGTTTTACTTCAATTAATCAACAACATGGCATGTCAATGCACACAAACAATTAGACTTGGCATCACTAGGAAAAGTATCAGTGGAGTCAACCTAATCTCCATTTGAAGTTAACCTCAAGCCGTATTTTTCTCTAAGCGTTAATTAGAAACATGATTAGTGTCAACCTGATCTCCATGTAGTGTCATTCTAAGGCGATACTTTGAACTTCTGCACTTTAGAAAACCCATCAAGCATCGACTTATCATTTGAATATAGTTGACTCATAGGCATCACTTAACGTCAGTAGCTCACTCAGTATTACTTGTATACTTGTAAATCTACCTATGAAGTAACCAGAGTTGATACAATAAAAAGAGTCTTTGATCATATGGATTAGTCTTATGATATAAAAGACTTGTGCCAGGTTTTATTACATCTTACTTGATATATCAAAACCAGAGACATAACATAAATCATCCGTTATATAAGGAAAAGAAATCACTTAATCATGGAGGTTAACGTATCAAATAATTAGACATATATAGTAACAGTTGTATTGATAGTATGAATTAGAAAAAAAACTGAGTTTTAAATTACATGATTGATTAACTAAACTTAAATTTGTTTACTCAGCTAGCGTGATGGGAGAAGAAACACATTGGAGAGCGGTTCAACATGCGATGGACAACCTTGCTCAGTCTTTAGAGAGGGTAGTTCCAGTCAACAATTAAGGAAAAGTTGAACTGCATCAGAACATTAGTAGTACAAACTCCCAAGAAACAGTGAGTATTACATTGTCTATACGGAAGAATGCAGTTCTCCCCAATAATAGAGGAATAGCTGGTAGAAAGAGGATGAAACAGAGTAAAAAGAACAAAAATACCAAGAAGGCCAACAAGCAAGCAAACCTTAAGGCACAACCTAAGGAAGTTTGTACGTGTTGTCACACGCCAGGCCATGTCAAAGAGAACTGTTGGTGGAGAATAGGAGCATGTTTGAGGTGTGGCAGTTTACAACATCGAATCTCCAATTGTCCAAATCACCCTAGGACAAAGACAAGAGTCTAGGAAGACCTTAAGCCATAAGGAAAGTGGACTGAAGTTATTAGAAGTAATCTTTATGTATAAGTCAATAGGAATAGAGTATAGTAAGAAGTGCTTGAATCTAGTTGCTATAGCATGACAAAACTTGGTAAGTTTTGCCAATCAATGTAATTTTGCAAGGCTGAATATGGAGTTCTGTAATAGAAACCTTATGTGAGAAATAAAATCATTGTTGTCTATGTTCATATTTTTCACACTTATCAACTTCGTCATACATTATTACCCTTTTCAAGGGAAAATGTATTCATATAACTCTCTGAGGGTTAAAGTTATTCTTGATAAAAGAGATCTTAAGAATAATATACTACTTTCAGAAAGAAAAAAAAAACATAGTAGCAAATACATCTGATTGAACCCATGATCACAACATGGTTTCTTAGATTCTATAAAATGCTGACTAATATTCAGACTTCCATCAACAAACATTGTCATGATAATAGGATATATAAAGAATGTATACCTTGTATGATACGATAATCATGACAAGATTGGTGAGACTATTTTGGATTAGATAAAATTTAAAAGGTAAAAAAAATAATTAAGTCCTTATGATCCATCCAAACTAGTCAAGAAGTTTGGAGGACCAAACTCTTTTTAGTGGGGGAGAGTTGTAACACCTCGAATATTTTTATTTGTTGAAAAACATGAATAATAAAGTTATTGGACTTAAGCATTAGTCTTAAATTGTAATAATTGATATTTGGGAATGATTAGTATTAACTAACGTTACCCTAGTGTCGTACTCGGACGTGCGCGCTCCCACAGGGCGACATTGAAAAACGGTAACGAAAAGGAAATTCGAGAACACCATAATTTCCAGAAAAATGAGGAGATATCATAAATATAATTATCCAAATTTTTCGACGTACGGATTTCGAGATTAAGCCGACGCAACTATTTTTCGGGTGATTTTTTACCCAGTGAAAAATAAATTCTAAAAATTAAACTAAAATCACCATAATTTGTAAAACCATCACATTAGTCTATGGTTGAAATTTTAATACAAACGGATCTCGTTTGAACATGTTTACATCAAGACTATTGGGCCAGCCGAATTATGGTCCAATTACGGTTGGTTTTTTTCTGGAATTTCTGGGTGCTTACGTGGGAGGCCCTGGGAAGGCCAGCGCACATGGAGGTGGGATTAACACGTTAACCCTTTAGGTGTAAGCCATGGGAGCTATGCATGGCAAACGTGTCTAGGTATGGTTTAAGGGGTTTAAAACCTTGACACCTTGATGGCCGACGTGCCATCGTGCATGAGATGTTTGGAGGGTTATAAAAACCTCCCAACACCTAGCGTGCAAGACCTTCCACTTCTTGCTCCTATCTCTCTCTTGCCCTTGTTGCACCTACTACTGTGTTGGGCTATATTGCTTTGGGCTGCTGCTGCTGCTGCACCTGATGACCACCCTGCCGTGAGTGCTGTTTTAGTTTGGTGGAAGTTGCTGCTGCATGAACTGCTGCTTCTACTTCCTTTGTTGAAGGTGCAACTACCATAGTTGTTGTTGTTGCTATTGAAGTTGCTACCCCATCTCCTTCCTCCTGCTAGTCGGGGATCTCTTTGTTAAGGGGAAGTGAAGGTCTTCACCTTCTCAAGAACAGGTAGGATTCTCTTTTCTCTTCCCAATCCTTGTCTCTTGCCTTTGCTAAAAGTTCATGTCCACATATATACCTATTTTCCAACCTTGTAAGCCATCTTAAGAGTTATGAGTTCATCTCTTCTGAACCTGTCTTGTCCTGCGAATAGGGGAAATTCCTTTTGTTGGACATAAATAGGTATTGGTAGAATTCATTCTTTTGATCATCAACTTGTAATTCTCCTTCTTTTCTAAGCCTTGGAATTAAAGCATCAGTCTTGATCCCATATGGCATGGGATTCAGTAAGCTTGTTTGATTACCTTGTTACCATTGAGTTCTTATGCATTGATAGGACTCCTTCTTAATGATCCTCTTTCTTCTTGTTCTTATACTTCCTTCATGTTAAGAAGTCCATGTATAAGTGTAGGATACATCTCCCTCTAATTCAGTTCTGTCCTACACACATGACAAGGAGTTTGTTGATAAGTAGACAAGATACTATACCTAAAGTTTTTCTATTTTTCTTCCAACTGTGGTAACTACATTCTTGTTGGGAGAAGAACAATCTTGTTCTACTCTAAAAACTGATTTCTATCTTCTTCTTCCACCCTTGGTCTTTGTACATGTTATAGAGTCTTGATAGAAGTCACCATATTTTCAGAATAGGGTGATTACTTTCCATTTGGAGTTTGTACCTCAAACCTTGATTTAGATCCTTAAATAACTTGAGTTTTAGTGTTTATCTTGTGGGAATTTTTCCATCTAACCCTTGTTATAAGGGCCATTCTTCCAGTGCTACGTCATGTTAACTTTTAGCTAGACAAGTACGCTTTGTAAACCTCCTCTTTCATCTTGCTTGTTTAGCTTATAGACCCCTGTGAGAACTCCAATTAGACTCTTCCATTTGATAAACCATGCCTTGGCTTATAAGTTCTATAATTAGGGTGTTTAGAACAGATTTAAACATCATTTCTGGAAGTTCTACTGCTACCTGTCGACAGCCAGCCCAAAGCTGTCGACAGGCGCATGTCTTCCAGAACTCCAGATTTCTGGACTGTGTGTATCTGTCGACAACCCTCTTGTTGCTGTCGATAGATACCCACAGGGCCAGCAAACTTGAGCTCTCTCTATTGCCATCTGTCGACAGCCCCTTCCTGGCTATCGACAGCACCTGTCCTGCCTTGTATTTCAGCAACTTTTCATGATAGAACTCTTGCTTAAACTTCATCCTAATAGCCTACCAAGTTACCCCCTTAGTTACTTGGGTATTTGCTGTCATTCTACTGTAAAGAATACCCACTTGAGATACCTTACTCACCTTGAAATATTCTTGAAGTTGTCAACTACGAATGGTACTCCGTTGAGTCTATTCTCCTGTGTTCAGTAACCGAGTTCCTATAACTTGATGTCTTGAGAGTTCAAATGCTTGAACACCATGTGAGATATGATTAATTGATGATGATGACATTTATTGGGTCCTTGGACCCCACATGATTATTATGCATGTGCAAATAGGGCTAGTCCAGTCCTGGGAGGAGCACCCAAATTCATTTACGGGCCGCGCGAAATGATAAAGGATTGCCGGGATGTTTGGCATTGCATCAATACCTGTTTGATTATGGTCATCATGTTACTTGTCCTGTGAGAATTTACATATGAACCAGACTATGAGATTCACTGTGAATTCCTGAGCACATTTTGTATTTCAGTACTACTGTTCCAATCTCACTATCATGTTAAGATACTTGTTCGTTCATCTTTGATATTAGCCAAATCTTTTCCTTGATCATCATACAATTTAATCCTTGGATTTGAGAATTTGAATCCTACTGGGCTAGTTAGCTCACCAAATCCTACTTTTTCAGGTATCTACGGTTCTAGAAGGCGGGACATCGGGATTTGTGGGCTGAGAGACCAACCTTTACGGCGTTTAAGTGTGAATTGTAATGGAGAGTCATGTAATACCTATGGAATGTCAATGAATAATTATTTTTGATTAGTAAAGTCCAAGCATTCTTCTGCTCAAATAGTTCAAAGTTTACTCTTGATTCCTCATCCGTTCACGTTCCGGCATTTATAGTTATATTAAATGACTGGACGTGACAGTCCTCCATGAACATGAGCATGAAACTTCTTGCCTTTTATCATCTAATAACCATTGATCCCTCTTTTCTTTTCCACTTCAGTGGAATCATCATTAAGTTCTGGGACAGTGATATCGATGATATATTCAATGTTGTCATGGATAAGTCCGTATCTAATTTTCCGGTGCCACATGTCATAGTTGGTTCCATTTAACTTGTCAAGTTTTGCCAATTCCGTAGCAACAAGCTTACTAGCCATTAGAACTAGAATAATTCTGAAAAATAAATATTTTGATTTGATCACAAACATGAAGATCATAAAAGTAAGTTGCATGATCATCTTGATTAATTTCAACATCTTTTTGTGAATGGTCATCATTTTGTTCTATCTTATTTATTTATTTTAAGATGCAAATCTTAAATAATTACAATTTTATTTATGTTGAAATGTGACAATATGGAATAAAACTTATGACTATGCAACAATGATCAAATAAGCATGGATAGAGTATATATGTGCATTAAATTGACTATAATGCAATGTTACATTTTCAGCACGAAAACAGGAGTATATATACAATTTTGTCTTAAATAACAGGTCTACAAATACAAATTCTTGAAATTCTAGATGAGGGTATACATGCAAACACAGGGGAAATATGTAACAGTGATATTTAAACAGGATATATATACAATTTTTTTATAAGATCTATATTTCTGTGAACTCCTAAAACATGATATTAAAACAAAATATAAATCTTGGCCAAAAAATATAGAAACAATATTTCTATTAAAACTAAGAGAGATTTGTTAACTGCACGATGGACTTGCCCCCTTTCTCTGCTTCGGGAAATGGGAGTTGTTTTATTTCATTAAATAAGGTTTGACCACCTACCTTTTGCAGGAAACGAAGATGGAAAAGCCTCTTTCGGCGGGGGAAAAGCATAGGTCCGTGGGGAAGGAACGCCGGCGGTGAGGATGGCGTGCGAGCGGGGAGCAGACGGCGGGGTGGTGCGCCGACGAACAACACGGCGGTGCGCGGCAGCAACACGCGACGACGGTTGAGTGACGCGCTGCTGTGGCGGAGGCGGATGAGGCGGGGGCGAACGGTGACGGGGGTCGGTGCACTGGCGAGCAGGCGCGAGCAGTAGCAGCAGTGACGGACGTAGGAAGAGCAGCCCGGCGACGGCAGGTACGCATAAGTAGCAGCAGTGCAACGGAGATGATAGCAGCAGCAGTGCGCGTACGGGGGCAAGCCGAAGGGCGGTGCGGTCGTCAACAGGCGAACATGCAGGGCAGCCCACGCAGCGGACGAAGATGGCGCACTGGCGGCACGTGAAGCATGTAGGAGCGCGACGGCAGATGCGACTGAGGGCGAAATGTTGCCGGGGGCGACCACGGACCGACGCCGACGCCGAGTGAACGGCGTCGAGGACCGTGCAGACGCGATGACGAGAAAGCAAGCAGCACGGTGGGGTGGCGTGCAGAGTATGGCGGAGCGGCGAGCGGGCTTGCGGCGGGGTGACGTGCAGGGGCCGAATAGAGTGATCAGACTGCAGGGTGGCACGCCAGCAAGCGAAAGTGCAGAGGCGACTGCGGGCGATTGTCCACAAGCGGCTCACAAATATGGCCTCAGACAGACGACCTCAACAGAGAGAGCAGCATCGGCGTACGACGTGAACGGTGAGGCCGTGGGCCCCCCATGGGCGAGCAGGGGCGTCGGCACACAGGCGAGTGTCGGCGAGCGGCAGAGCATGGCAGCGGAAGCGTGCGATCGGCAGGGCCTCGCAAGAGCGCGACGTAGTAGGGATCTTTCTTTCTCTGATACCAGTGAAGGAAAATGGTGGAGAGGAAGAAGTGGTTTGGGGCTCCGGTTCAGATCAAGTTCACGATATGTTCTCAACATGGTAAGTACCCCATGTATATATAGGAGGCTCCTTTCAGATTTGCATCTCCGCCTCATAACTGCCTCCCAAGAGATAATGTCGAAATTATCTCTTAATTATCTCCAACTACTTGGAGTTATCCCATTATTTGGCTCGCCATTATCTGACTTCCGGAATAGTTGGATATATCCTAACAATTGTCACCTTCGATTATAATTAGTTAGTAACAAATTCTATCTATATTAGCGACAAATGCTATATCTCACAGATTTGTAGTAAAAGTAACTCGAGCTGCGTTATCTTTTCGGATTTGTATTGCCCTTATTATTTGAGCCAACGGTCCTTTTTGTCGGGCTGCTACTGGGCATGGCTTTCTTAACGCTTTAGAGAAATCCTCTCTTCAAGTATGAACGTGAAGATTAATATTGATAGGGCTAGCGTATAATGGCCAGGTTTATGGCCCTCGCATATATAACCAAACACTCCATATAAAAATGCTTGGTTTCTCATCCATTGAAGGTTGTAAAACGTCAAATATTGTATGAGCCTCTCTCATCGAAGATAACTAATAAGTAGGAGTTTGGGTGTCATTTATAATATTTCCTTTGCTCTCGATGTTCCAGTCTACATGTAACTTTTACTGTTTAAAAAGTTTCCTCACATGCAATTAATAACATCGGTTTATTATTATTATTTTTTTCTTAAGCTTTACCGTTTACAATATCTCCAGGATTTGTTTCTCAATGAATAGCAAACGATTATCTTTTCCCACATATAAAGATAGCAAAATAAGGGGAAAATAATTAAGGGAACCTAGAAAAAAGAGCATGACTAGTTCTAGAGCACAAACCTACCAAATCTTTTCGTGAGCAACCCAAAAATCTTAATGCCCACGTCTACTCTTTGGCAACTTCATAGGAGAACCCGCTACCACATTATTCCATGGATGCTAATTTTCTTCCCACACGAAAATGTGATCTTCTCAATGCCGTAAAGAAAACAAATTCTAAGAACAAAAAAGGAGCCATAAAAATAAAAATATATAAACATGCCACGTAAAGATGATTGCAACACCATACAAAAGAAGAAACGTTAATACGAGTCCAAATATCTATCTGTAACAAGGGAAGTCTGCAAAAGTTTACTATTCTCCAACCCAGTGTTATCCGTACGCCCAGGACCAGAGGCTCCATAAACGGCGGGGGCCCGCAGAAGAGATGGGTGGTAATATCTTACACACGTCTTCGTTGCACGCTGTCAGTAAAAGACACCTCCATCGGTATCGTGGCAATTTCCCACTGGTTGTTCGGTTGCACATAAAAGTAGCCTAGAGTAAAAGAGAGCTATACTCGTCTACGCCATGTCTGAATGAGCCAACGAAGCCGAGGTGCTGACGTAGCATGTAGCGGACCACTGACGTTCGGCTAAGATAAATTAAATTATATATATATATATATAAATAGCGGAGGGTGGGGGTAGGATAATTTGTTTTTATGTTTCCGTTGTCCAAAAGTCTAAACTCTTTTTACGGGAGAAGAGGGGAGGGAGGGGAGGGTAGGTGGGTGATTCGATATTAGATTGGAGTTTTCTTTTAAGTTTTTATTTTCCGTTCTCCGCTCCGACCATCTTTCTTTGTTTGTTTGTCTTTCTTTCTTCTTGTTATTAATACGGAGGATGGGGGTGGTGGGGGGTTAAAGGGGAGGAGAGGGAGACAAGGGAATCGGGGTGTCTGGGCGGCGTCGTCTTTTCTTCGTCTTCCGTTGGTGATCGATCTGTGGAAAGAGGTCGGATTTTGGAACCACCGGAGCTTCCACAGGTGTGTGTGGATTCCGATCCTCCTATTTGAATCCTAACCCCTCCCCATTTTTTTCTTCATGCGTATCGTCTTTTTTTTTTTTTTTCTCATTTCTGTTTTCTGATTGAATTCAATCTTCTCTGCCGCCGGCACGGGAGGGGGATGGGTGGGCGGAGATGGGTTCTTGGGGGGTAAAGGGAAAGGGGAGAACGGGGCATCGTTCAAAATTTAGTCTTTTTTCTCCCAGGGCCTGCAAACAACGGCTATCCCTCCGCCTCCTGCGGGAAAAAAATGGCATTTCTACCTAGCCAACCATCTATAATATGTTTTGTTGTTGTCACTGATTATGTTGCTTGTTATGCTTCATTGTTGAAAATATTTCTCTTTTTGTTGGTGGTAGTGCCACAATTCGATAATAAGGTATGGGGCTCAATCCGACGATCTAAAACTATGGATTGCCGAAAACGAAACAGAGAAAATCATTTAAGCTTCGTTTTGTTTACGGCCATTATCGATGTTTGTTGGGTTCATGGCCTTTGCATAGTCTATGTGTTTCATGCGATGAAGGGCGCCGCACTCTGCGGGACTTGGGAGAGGAGCCAATGGGAGAAAAAGTGCATACTGGAGGAGGGGGCACCGAATGGGAACGGTGAGACGAACAGCTAGAATTTGGGGGGGAGACAGAGGTAGCCGCTTTGGGGGGCGTTGAGATAGGTTTTTCACATTGATACCCATATGTTACCTTTTAGAATTGAATCACAAAAGTTGTTTGTCGGATGCATAGGAGAAATCTGCGCCTGACTTTAACTCTGCAATTTTTAATGAAAATATTTTGTTGGACAATGTTTGGGTTAAGATTGTGTCTATTAGAAAACAAATATCCTGATGCAGTTGAATCTATTAACGATGATAAAGTTACTGATGCTGTTGAGAGAGAACACATTTAGTATACTTCCATTCTATACTGTTCCATTTCCATTTCTATCTTATTAGAGTTTAACCTGTGAATTTTCATTGAGACGTACTTACTGCACTTGCCAATTGCACTTCTTTCTTTCTATCGGGTGGGAACAATGTGCACTCAATGCATTAGCCAATGGGGAGACCGAAAGTGCACTCAGAAGGGCAATTGGCAAGTGCAATAAGTATTTCTCATTTGCATGACCATGAAACTGTTTGCATCTGTCTCTGTGCAATTTTATGTCCTGTTGCAAAGTCAAATCAGACTATGTCAGCAATTTTTTTTTGCAGTCTGCTGCCAGATGATAGTTCAATTTTGTGGATATGCTGGAAACATTTCAATGGAAACTTATAAAAGATATGACTCCACTACAAATACTTAATCTCATGTGCCACACATGTAGAGATTCACTTCCAGAAAAAAAGTGGAATCTTGACGGTGGAATGATCTTGGGTTTCTCTGGTAGTTTTTAGTGGGCAACTGTGGACTTGTTATTTTTTAGCACATGATCAAAAGTTTACATAATCCTTACTGTTTTTCTTTTGCACTAGGATAATGGTATATAGTATGCATGATTTGACAATTTAATCTTGAAGCCTTGTCTTCTGAGTGGCTTCATTTTTTTTTTCATTTTACTCTAGTTATTCACTTGTTTATGAAAATGCTTGTCCATTGAGCAAAGCAAAATGAAGTACTAGAAAAACCCTGCGGAATTTTAATTTGGGATCAATAAATATCATTGTTTTTAAGGCGTCGCCTAGGTGCAAGGTGTTTGGGTAGTGTCTAGGTAGGTTGGTGCCTAGGCGAGCAGCCCAAAGGCAATCGCCTTGGTCGCCTAGGCCCATCCAGCCTGCCTAGAGGCCACCTTGCCTGCCATGGCGAGAAAATTCATCGCCTTTTTTAGCATGTGATTTTGTTGTAAGAAGGTCTGAACACATTTTTAGATGGCTTATTAGGGAGGAAGTTATTATAGAATGAAAGTCAAGAGACCAATGGACTTCAAGATTTAGATTGCTATTTCTATCATCATTTTCTATCTTTTTAGAACTACTTTGATGCAATGACTATGTTTAACAATTGAGAAGTGATGGTTTAATATGATACTATGTTAGTGTGTTTATTATTTGCCTAGTAATATTTCAGGTTAATTAAACATGTTGTTTTCATCCAAGTTGATAGGTATGTTCAGTTTGATTGTCTTATTATTATTAATTATGTTGTTATCATGTTGTTTTTTTATGTTATATTGCCTATATGTATATATATTTATAAGTACCTCATTTATGTACATGGAAAAGAGAAGAATGAATGGACATGATATAAAATAGAGTAGTGAACAATGGTAAACTAGGCTTCGCCTGGGTGCCTCACCTTGACGCCTAAGCAGTAAGGTGATAGGCCAGCACCTTGGTCGCCTTAACAACGTTGTTCTTTCTGGTGGAAGTTTTGTTGGCATCCATAGTTCATGTTTACCATCCCTCCATCCTGCACCCGTCCAAACCTAAAGTTAACCCTGGAAGGCAGTTGGTGATGATCAGTCCATCCTCATATAATTTTATTTATTATATGTAATTTTTGGTGATTAACAAAATCTTAACAAATATTTTCTAACAATCTTTTCTGAAGTTCATCCACAGAAAATTAGTCAAGCAAAATCTGTAAGTTACCCTCACACACTGTTATTTACAGTTCAAAGTATTCATTCTAAGTACACATCGATTTCCTTGATAGAACATCGGTTTTATAAGTGAAATAACGATTCGGTCGCTTTATCGATTTCACAAGTCACTTAAAACAACGATTCGATAAGTTAAAATAACGATTTGATCGCTGTAACGATTCGATAACTTAAAACAACGATTTGATCGCTGTAACGATTCGATAAGTTAAACAACAATTTGATCGCTGTAACGATTCGATAAGTTAAAACAATGATTTGATCGCTGTAACGATTCAATAAGTTAAACAACGATTTGATCCCTATAACGATTCAGTAAGTTACACAACGATTTGATCGCTATAACGATTCGGTAAGTTACACAACGATTTAATCGCTGTAACGATTTACTATCACTTCAACAACGATTTGGTCGAAACAACGATTCGCCTTAACTTAAACAACGATTGGATAGCAAACAACGATTTGATAGCAAACAACGATTTGCTTTTACTTGAACAACGATTTGCTTTTAGTCACAGAACGATTTGCTTAAACAACGATTTACTTTTAGTCAAGAAACGATTTGCTCAAAGAACGATTTACTCTTAGTCAAAGAACGATTTGCTCAACAACGATTTGCAGAATACTTAAATAACGATTTGCTTGGACAATGATTTATTCACACAACGATTTTATTATTCACATCAACATAAAATTTCATTTATATATGAATTATTATTATGAAATCGATTTCACGTATACAACAACACTCTTCACAACGATTATGGTTTGAATGAATTATCATGCATTTCATTATTTTCTTCTCAGATTCAAAGATATACGCGGGAAGACTTGATCTTCACAGAGTTTTGAAAATATGTTTGAATAGAATGGTTATTATCAACACGTAACATTTATTGTGATTGTACACATCTCTGCATATCACATAACTGTGTGCATTCTACACGTATTTCTATAGCAAACGCTTTTCAGGGTGACAAAATGACATTTCTATTTTGGTGTACATTCTTATAGCATGACTTCTAACGTTGACTGACAGCATAGAGACAGTCTAGCTGTCTGTGTTTTGGTATTTATTACGTGCAGGTCTTTTGCCAGTACTATATCTTACTACGTTGGATAACTTGAAGTGAAAGATATCTGGATGAATCTTCTCTTTGCGTATGTGTCTCTTAGAGCATTAATGACTGCAGGCTTACCTGTTCCACACCTCGTTCAAACAGTCTAACGTGCTTCATACATAGAGAGAACGAACACTTCAACGGTTATTTTTTTAAGAGAAGATATATAGAAGACTGATGACTCCATAAAGACAAACAGAGAGATATACTGAGCAACACACATAGAGCCCATCAAGCACTTGCGAGCATCAACAAGAAGAGCTTATTCCTTTCAGCCAAGGTTTGCCGGATCGGAATCGGGAGGCGAATCGGATTTTTCTTGATCCGATTCGATTCCCCCCGAATCGACCCGAATTGATCCGAATCGGATCGATTCTCATGGGTATAATATATATTATATATATAATATATCATATATATGATATTTATAATGTATAATATATATTACTAATATGATATAATAATATTATATATATGAGGCGAATCGGACTGAATTGATGGAATCGAGAATCGGGTTTTCCATGATTCGCCCCGATTCGGGAGAATCGGGCCGATCCGATTCGATCCGCCAAACCCTGCTTTCAGCGAACCAACCTTTAGCTCTCAACTCTTCGTTTTTCATTTGCTTAGTCTTTGGAGAGCTAGTGTAGTTCTGAGAGATTTTCTTGTTGTAAATCTTTGTCTTTCAGATACAACCTCAGATCAAGCAATTTCTTACAAGCTTGGTCTAGGGGCCATTCGCCTCTTACTCACATTCTCTGTGTGTGTTCCTTTTCGTTTGTGAAGAGAAAACCTATAGGAAACAGGTGGTTGTTATTCCCTTCATTGAAGAAGGAAGACCTGTTGCATCAGGTGTTGGTTTGTACCTCTTCGGGTTAGAAGAGATGATCAGTTACTGCTGGATGTGTAAGAGTCCTTAAGGGGGACAGTACCCTTGGTTAGTGAAATCCAAGTTATTGTTTGAGGACTGGACGTAGGACTCCTTCGGATAGGAGGTCCGAACCAGGATAAAAATCTCCTATTGCTTGTGTGTTTGCTTATTTGTCTTCATTCACTAACTATCGATCCTAGTGTTTTTCTGTTAAGCGTTTTATTGACAAGTTTTAATTTAAAAAGAGCGTTTAGCAATCCATTCACTCCCCCCTCTGGACTTGCTATTTGGGCAACAAGTGGTATCAGAGCCAAGTCTCTTTAAGAAAGAAGATCTCACGGTCTGAAGAGCAAAGATAAATGGCAGCTCAAGGGTATGCAGAATGTCAGTCCGTCAACAGACCTTCTCTATTTGATGGTGAAGACTACAATTACTAGAAGACTCGAATGAAGTTCTTTTTTTAAGGTCTCGATTTTCAACTTTGGCCTATTATCGAAGAAGGAGACTTAGTGGTACTCAACAATAGAGAAAATTGGACAGACAAAGACAAAAAGAAAATATCCCTTAACAGCAAAGCCAAAAGTATACTATGATGTGCGCTAAGCAAGAAAGAGTTCAACAGGATCTCAGCATGCAAGTCAGCTATGGAAATGTGGGAAAAACTCAGGATTACATATGAAGTGTAACGACCCGACCTCCCGGACCCCCGCCAGAGACCATAGATGGCAAAATCGGCTGAGTCGGGTCGGAGTCGGCCGACTCTGAGTTGGGTCGGCCCTTGACGACCCGACTTGGGGGGTGGAACAACGACCCACCCATGGAGCTACATGGAATCGGGGTGAGTCGACCGAAATCGGGTGGAGTCGGGCCGACTCAGCCCGACTCAGGCCGACTCAGCCCGACTCATCCCGACTCCAGGTGGGCTCTATGTGGTGTAACCGATTCCCTCAGGTTACCTTCAGGATCCTCTTCGGGCAGGGCTTCAGGATCTCCTTATTTACCTGAATATCATTTATTTGTATAACATTTATTTAAGATATTACATGTAAATAAGGAAGTATCCCCCATTTGAATCCAATAAAAATATCAAAAAAATCATATCTCTTACCAATAAAAAGTCAACTCTCCCATCGAAGAAGAAAATCGCAATTTCGGTGATTTTAGCGAAATGCTAACTTTCTAATCTCTCATAATTGGCCTATCTAAAAATTTGATAATTCAAATAAACCATATGGAACACTAAAAATTCAAAGTCCGGTAAAAAAAGTCAAACGTACATATGACTTCTCCAAGGGAGCCACTCTCCTACTGACAGCACTTAGTCTGCTTGAGACCTCTCAGGATTGGTCAAACCTAAACTATCACCACTCAAAGTCATGAGAATTGTCACATTCTAAGACTTTTTCAATTAGAAAGTGAAAATTTTCATGAGTTTAGATGATGATAGCTTAAGTTTGACCAAATCTTGAGAGCTCTCAAACAGACTAAGTGCTGTCAGTAGGAGAGTGGCTCCCTTGGAGAAGTCATATGCACGTTTGACTTTTTTTACCGGACTTTAGATTTTTAGTGTTACATATGGTTTATTTGAATTATCAAATTTTTAGATAGACCAAATTATGAGAGATTAGAAAGTTAGCATTTCGCTAAAATCAACGAAATTGCGATTTTCTTCTTCGATGGGAGAGTTGACTTTTTATTGGTAAGAGATATGACTTTTTTGATATTTTTATTGGATTCAAATGGGGGGTACTTCCTTATTTACATGTAATATCTTAAGTAAATGAAACTACAAATAGTTTCATTTACTTAAATGATATTCGGTAAATAAGGTATCATAGTTACCGTTGCTCTATATTGTAATATGAACATATGTGTAACTAGACTATAGATATACCCAAAATGTTATATTACTATATGTTTTTAAATAATTTTTACTGATTTTCTGTGATTTTTATGGAGTTTTCCTGATTTTTTTTTCAATTTTAAATCTTTTTTAAACCTGGCCGACCCAGGGTCGGCCAGACTCCATTGGAGTCGGCCGGATCCGACCCGACCCGAGTCGGGGTCGGCTGGGTCCGACTCACCCAGCCGACCCGACTCTGCCATCCATGCCAGAGACCCCGAAGGTCGTGCCGCCACCCACGGATCCGAAGACCCGGAAGGGTTAGAATTTAGTCTAGTGAGATAAGCAATGAATTCAAATAACTATAACAAGAAAGTTCGTACATTAACAAAAAAAATATGTACAATATGTCCCAAATAAAAGTACAGGTACAGAAGAAATGTGCAGTCCTTAAGGGACATACCCCGAGGACTTACAAAAAAGACACTCTCAACTTACGGTACAACAGCTCTCACGCTCACAACTCACACTGCTAGCAACGCACGGCGAACAAGTCGCCACCACGACCGTCCGGCAAACGAACTCCTGCGACAGCGAGTTCCTACCTGAAGAGAGTAGGGGGGTGAGCCTCGCGAACAAGGCTCAGTAGGGATTACCAGTCCCGTACCAGCCAGAGCAGCAGGAACTCCAACAAAGCGGAAGCAAAACTACTCTACAAAGCAGTAAAGCGAGAAACGCCTACGACAGAGTACTACAAAGCAGCGGAAACAGAGAAACGCCTCGACCACAACCCGGGTCAGGCCAAAGACGACTCCTGCAGAACCAACAGAGTCAACACATGCGGACGCAAACCCTCGGCACACACCCACCGAGACAAAGAAGCTCACGGAACACCGGAGCAACCACGAGAGATCAGAGTCTCACGACACAAGCATCAACATCCCGAACCTCCACGAGGTCGGGAAGGAACAACCAGGTGTCACCCCGAGAGACACCAAGCAACCAAGTGAGAACGAACATTTCACTACAGGCACGGCCACCTCAGACCTCCACAAGGTCGAGGGCCCACAAACAGAACCACCCTGCACCTGGAGCACTCCACGAAGTCAGGGAACTACACACTCCGGTGCCACCACAGACGGCACCAAGGAACGAGTTACCGAATCAGCAGTTGGGTGTCTACACTAGACACCCCGAGAGAACCCGCAAAACGGAAACCACTAAACACGGCCCACAAGGCCAATCGACAAAGCCCAAGGAATCGAGACACGGCTAGGCTACAACCACCGTGTAAACTAGGGCAACGAGAACACAGCTCAGAAACAGCGTGTGAACGACATTGCAAGAACAACCAAACCACCGCCACAAGTGCCTTAGTCCGGTCTCCCCTCCCCCTCCCGTCGGAGTAGACGCTGGACCTAAGCAACCACAACCATAACCACTGTAGTCTGGCCGAACTGTGGCCCCACGCCTGACTCTCCTACGTGGCTCCGAAACCAACGCAGAGCGAGGCAGTGAGAAGGACTACTGATCCGCACCGGAAGAGCACCTCAACCGCCTCGGAGACCCTGACCAGCTAAGAGAGCTCTACAAATGGCTCACGTCGCTGCCCCCACCGTTTTCCCCTTTGCTCCAAGTCCGAGACTTGAGCACGCTCGCCGCCCGGAGCAACACCTTCTGACACAGGCGCGCGGGGATAGGGGTCCCAGGTAATGGTAACAACTTGTCTCGCGGACAAGCCCTCAAGTGTCGGGCACTGGGCGAAAGAGAACTGACGTGGTAACCACCACAGAAACGGCACCGCTGGCTCGTAACCAAGACAAGCCCAACAGGCACAGGCACACATGGCACCCCTTCCGGAAACCCCCAGAAGGGCCGTCGGCCAACGCCGGCACACAAGGCACGGCTCGAGAAACCGGAACACCACCAGACAGAACAGAAACCAACACTCTGCTAATAATCGATTGGCAGTCAGACAATCGATTATTAGACAGACACGTGCCTCCTAGCACCGCCGCTAGGACACGGCACGAAGGTGTCACCTTCGGTCAGTGAACGCAGGGAGGCAACCTGCCGCGTTCCCACCAGAAGGTCCTAAGGGCACATCCTGCCCTGGGGCACACGCCGACACGCCAACTGTGGCCACGGAAACACCCGAGGTAGACCAGGTCTTGTCGCGCCCTCCTAAGCCGTCGCGATACCATCGCGACGGTCAGGGTCACCGTGACAAGACCCAGGTCGCATCGGGAAAGCGCGTCGCGAAAACACTCTTGTCGCGACAGGAAAACAGGCCGCGACAACCTTGTCGCGATGGGCTGCCGAGTCGCGACACGAGCCTTATCGCGACGGCCACCCGGGCTGCGATAAGGTTGCGTCCGATCGGGGTGACGCCTCCTCTAGTGTCGCGACGCGCTCGGTGGTCGCGACATCAGCTGGAAGGCGGACCGCCGGGATGCTACATCTCAGGGTCGCCACAACTACACTAAGCACCACCACAACGGGGAGGGGAGCATGTGGAAAGCAGATGAAGCATGGATTCACACAAGGAGACTCCCGATCACCCGGAATGGAACGAGTTCTAGAAATCCCTACTGGAGAACGAAGAACCAAACCCACGAAGGGCCTTCACGACGGCAAGAACACCTCCTCCACGCTCCTCGCCGCTCCACCAAGAGCTCGCCGACGACTCCACCAGGCCCAAGCCACCGGAGAAGGAGAGGGGGAACTTCTCCTCCTCGGGGAGGAGAAGGAAAGGAGGAAAGCCAAAAGAGGGGGAAGGGGCGCTGGCCAAGGCTTTTAGCCTCCGGCCCTCAGAACGCGACGGGGCGAGGCGTCGTGATACAAACCTTATCGCGACGGCCGCCCAGACCGCGACCAGAACGCGCCCACCCTGGGCGCCGCGACAACCCGACAGGTCAGTCTTCCACGCCTGCCACTCTAACAGGCGTCAGACGACCAAAAAGCGGAAAGTAGTCGTGACCCGTTGACCGGGCGCGACAAGAACGCGACGGCAAAGGCAGTCGCAACAGGGATGACTGTCGCGACGAGCACCTCCGACGCGACAAGGCCAGTCATCCCACACACAACGGAGAATCGGAAAGCCCGATATGTTACATGAAGGAACTGACAAAGTAGGAGAAACAAGAATAGACATCTTGGTAGCTCAATATGAAAGATTCCAAATGTGATCTGGAGAGTCCATTACACAAATATACAGCAGATTCACAGACATCACCAATGGTTTGGCTAGGTTTGGAAAGACCTATGACATCAGAGACATGGTGAGAAAGATACTGAGATCACTACTAGGCTCATGGACTTCAAAAGTGACAGCTCTAGAAGAAGCCAATGATCTAAGAAGAATGTCACTTGAGAAACTCATTGGGTCTCTAATGGCTCATGAGATAAACATGGAGAGGCTTGGAGAATCCTCCAGTAGGAAGAAGCATAACAACGTACTAAATGCTACAGAAGGCAGCTCTGAAGAAGAATCAGAAAATGAAGAAGTGATAAGAACACAGCGAAGATGAGGAACACATTTCTCTCTAGAAGACTGCAGCATATTCTGACCAAGAAAAAATATCAATCAGGGAAAAGGTACTTCAAGAAAGTGAGAGACTTCAAGAAGCTTGAAGTTAAGGATGTTAAGAAGTCAGAACTTATATGCTACGAATGCAAGAAGCCTGGACACATCAAGGCTGAGTGTCCAAAGCTGAAGAAGACTGAGTTTAAGAAGAAAGACAACTCAAAGAAGTTCAAAAGATATAAAAAGAAAGCCATGACGGCTGCATGGAACAACGAGAGTGACTCAGACAGTGAGTCAAGCTCCAGCGATGAAGAAGAAGAAAAAGTTAACCTGGCCTTTATGGCAAACACTGATGAAAAGGTAACTTCTTACTCATCTTTTACTTCATGCAATGAATCTGATTCTGATAGTCTAGAAGACGAATTCAATAAATTATACAGTAAGTATAAAGATGTATGTAAGCTATTAAAAACTACCAAGAAAAATTATGCATGCTTGAAAATCACCGATTCAGATCTAAAATCTGAAACTGAGCAACTAGAAAAACAAATCTCTGAATTTAAAAGAAGAAATGAACTGTTATGTGAAGATCTAAAAATTAAAAATGAACAAATAACAATTCTGAAAATCAGGAAACTTTAAGTAAACTTAAAAAGGAAGTTGACACACTAACAAAAGATAATGAATATCTAACCACACAATCGAAAATTCACAAATGGAAAATCATCTCTAATATTAAAAGAGTAAGAAGATGTGGTAAGGAAAGCATGGTTATGATATATTCCACCAGATAATGAAGAAACAATCATTCATCCTAAAATTTTTTCAACACCAAAATTTGTAGTTGAACAAAATACTGATTATAAATCCAACATTAAATACATGCCAATTAAAATAGTAAATAATATATCATGCTGTAGTCATTGCAATAAATTAGGACACTAAAATAACTTGTACAACTAAACATTTAAAGTGGATTCCTAAAAGAAAAAATGAGGAAACTAACCAGCAAGGACCCAAAAGAACTTGGGTACCTAAATCTTAGTAATTTATTGCAGGAAACTCTTAGAGCATCAAAGTGGTACCTTGATAGCGGATGTTCAAGGCATATGACTGGAAACAGAAGATTGTTTTCATACATCAAAGATGAAGAAGGAACAGTGACCTATGACGATAATGGAAAAGGTTCAGTGATCGGTTGTGGATCCATTGGAAATCAAGACAGAACCCTCATAAAAGATGATTTATGCGTCAAAGGACTCAAGCACAATCTCATAAGTATCAGCCAGCTGTGTGTCAAATCAAGTTTCAGGAGTCTAAATGTCTAATTATGAAGGATGGTGCAACTGTCTTCGAAGCCAACAGAGAAAAGAATTGTATGTACTGCACCTAAAAAATTAAAGGATCAAGATGTTTGTCTTGCAGCAAATAAAATCAAAATGCTGAACTATGGCGCAGAAGATTAGGTCACTGCAGCTTGGATGAAATTAGAAAGCTTATCAAGCGTAATTTAGTGGAAGGTCTGCCCAAGATAAATTCAAGAATAGAAGGTGTTTGTGAACTATGTGCAAAAGAGAAGCATGCAAGATCCTCCTTTAAATCAAAGACAGTGGTAACCACCTCCAAACCACTGGAATTGCTTCATATGGATTTGTTTGGACCGATGAGAACTGCTAGCCTGGGAGGAAAGAATTTTGGATTTATAATAGTAGATGATTATTCGAGATTTACATGGGTATCTTTCTTAGAGCATAAAGATGATACTTTCGAAAGTTGTGTGAAGTTCAGTAAGTTAGTTCAGAAGGATAAGAAGTTCAGCATAATAAGCATTCACTCAGATTATGGAGGAGAATTTCAAAATGACAAATTTGCAGAATTTTGTGATGATTAAGGAATAAAACACAACTTCTCAGCACCAAGGACACCTCAGCAGAATGGAGTAGCTGAGAGAAAGAATAGAACCTTATTGGATATGGCTAGAATTATGTTGTCAGAATACAACCTTCCAAGATACTTCTGGGCAGAAGCTATCAACACAACTTGTTATATCATAAATAGAGTGATGATCAGGCCAATTCTGAAGAAGACAGCGTATGAGTTGTACAAACAAAGAAAGCCCAAGATCAGCCACTTCAGAACGTTTGGATGTTCTTGCTATATTCATAACAATGGTAAGAGAGACATAGGTAACTTGGATTTCAAATCTGATGAAGGAATCTTTATGGGGTATGTTTCCAAACCCAAATGTTATAGAGTTTTTAATAAACGAAGTTTATTAATTGAACAAACTGTTCATGTTATTTTTGATGAATCTAATCCTTCCTTGAGATAGGAAGTCGATAGTGATGATGAAAATGCAGAAAATCTCTCCAAGAAACTGAAGAAAACATCCATCAAAGATCATGAAGATCCCCCCTTAGAAGAACTACAACAGAAAAATAATTCATAATGATCTTCTAAAGGAATGAAGATACAAGAATGGAGAGACAATATCATTGGAGATCCATCAGTTGGGGTAAGAACAACAAGTAATGTTATACCTTGCGATACTTACATTTGTATCACAAATTGAGTCTAAGACAGTCAATGAAACACTCTGATGAATCTTAGATTTTAGCCATGCAAGATGAACTTAATTAGTTCAAGAGAAACCAAGTTTGGTCCCTTGTTTCGAGACCATCAGATCATCTTGTGATTGACACCAAATGGGTGTTCAAGAACAAGTTGGATGAAGCTGGTGTTATCACTAGAAACAAAGCTAGACTGGTTGCTCAAGACCATGGTTTGGCGGATCGAATCATGGAAAACCCGATTCTCGATTCCATCGATTCGGTCCGATTCGCCTCATATATATAATATTATTATATCATATTAGTATATATATTATACATTATAAATATCATATATATGATATATATATCTATAATATATTTATACCCATGAGAATCGATCCGATTCGGATCGATTCGGGTCGATTCAGGGGGAACGAATCGGATCAAGAAAAATCCGATTCGCCTCCCGATTCCGATCCGGCAAACCTTGCTCAAGACTATTCTCAAGAGGAAGACATAGATTTCGATGAACTACTTGCTTATGCATCTGCATTGGATTAAATTTTTTTCAAATGGATGTAAAATCTGTATTTTTAAATAGATATATAAAGGAGGAAGTCTATGTAGAACAATCTCCTGGTTTTGATGATGTGGATTTTCCAAATCATGTTTTTAAATTGCATAAAGTATTATATAGTTTAAAGTAAGTACCTAGAGCATGGTATGAAAGGCTTAGTGCATTCTTGTTAACCCATGTTTCATCAGAGGTCAAGTAGATAGCACATTGTGTGACGGACCACGTCGTTCAAACTCGTTAACCCGTAACGAGCTTGACTCCGTCTCCCGTGAACGAGCCGTAGCCTTGTAAGGGATATCACACACATGTTCGTGAAAACACAAAGGAACACATTGATATATATATATATATATATATATATATATATATATATATAATATATATATATATATATATGATTCACAATATCAATATATTTATATGTGGATTTACATAGCCAATTTCAATAAAATCAAGTAAGGTACAAGAGCCTGGGCATACCCTTAGGTACAACAGGAAAAGAAACTTCACTGTTGGAGGCGTCGGCCCAACTTCGCTGCGATGCGGCTCTGAACTGAAAAACAGTAGAGAAATCTCCTGCTCTCCCACCTGTAGGGAGTAGGGTGAGCTGCTTCGCAAGTCACTGGCTCAGTAGGGAAACTCCCTCGAAAATCGAGCAAACTAACTTAAATACAAAAGCCAACGGTTACACTAGCAATTTATATAGTAAGCTAAGCAGGATATTAAAGCTGTAAATACCACTTACCACTTGCCATTAACATAAAACAACCTTAATAAGTAAACGACAAAACCATAACTCGATGTATGCGCTAAAGTAGGGTCCGCCACACTCGAGCCACGTAGACTGGTTCGCGACACCAGCAACTGACTTGGACAAACCACACAAGTCTCCCTCTCAGCCTCACAGTTACGGACGAAAGGTCCAGCTGCCGCTCCACTAGAACAAGCCAAACAACTGTGAGAGACCAACCAACACCACACCCGTGGACCACACTGCCACGGGCTCATGCCTGACACCTTTAGGGACTCTGGCTTGAGCTCCCTAGAGTGAGGCACTGGAAATAGGACTAGCTGGGGCCCAGTACGTCTACTGGTATCCGTACCCCCAACCACGAGCGCATTACAAGCGACAAACAACAAACTCATACAAGTCGTTGTCCCACTGTCATCTTTCCCTCAGCCGGACGTACAACTCAAGCAACGGAGTGAGGGTGTCCAGGACAGACGACACAAACCTCGACGATACACAAGTACCGGGACAAGCCCTAAGCACAAAGCCTGGCTCACATAGAACCTGGGGCACCCAGCTGAAGAGATAACCACGGTAGGCGTCGTACTACTCGCCACGCACACACAAACCATGTGCACACCGCACCACCCACGTGAAATCTCACGTCAACCATGTGAACACAGTACACAAATCGTGTGGACACCACGCCAATCACATGAACCACTTGCTAGCCTCGTAAACAACACGCTAGCCTTATAAACAACACGCTAACCTCGTAACAACACGCTCACAGAGCGTTACTGGTGCCAATGCTGTTACGTCTCGTCATTTAATATATCTATAAATGCCGGAACGTGAGCGAACGAGAAATCAAGAGTAAAATTGAACTAATTGAACAGTAAATTTGCTCAGAGGCTTCACTAAATAAAAATTATTATTCACCAATCAATAGGTGTTACATGGTTCTTGATTTACAATCTTAAAAATAAAATGCCGCCAAGGTTGGTCTCTCCACATACAAATCCTGAAGTCCCGTCTTGTAAAACTGTAGATTACCTGAAAAAGTGGGATTTGATGAGCTAACTAGCCCAGTAGAATTCAATTCCTTAAAATAGAAAGGATTCAAACGTATAATCTCAAGATAATATCGTGTGTATAGCTAGCACTGAGTGTTTAAGATAATGAACAACGAGTCAATTCGATAACACGTATTGAACAAGAATAGTTTAGAAGCAAGATCATAACTCAGGATGATACTTGAATTCAGAATCAGACACATTTTTTACACACACAAGCATGATGTGATGACTAATCAAACACGAATGATGTATGCCAACATCCATGAGTCCTCATCGCCCCCGCGCGGCCACTGACGAATTCGGGCGCTCCCCCCAGGATTGAACCAGCCCTTTATTTGCCAGACATATTTCTCAAACGAGTCCAAAGACTCACAACTTGTCATCATAACACATACATCCTTGCAACGGACCAAGGATACACAAGGTCTCACTCATAGATCACACACAAGAACTTAGGAACTTTGTCCCTTCACTGATTACAAAAAGCGATAACTTCACAATATCAATTATGTTTGGAACTTTTAAGAGATGATTCAATGTAGGTAGAAGAAATTTGAGGGGTTTTAGCAGGTGTTTAGTGGTAGAAACACCAAGGAATAAGTAAGCATTTAGCTAGATCAATTGAGTGTAGTTTTAGTAAGGATTTGAGCAAGGTAAGTGCTGAAATCTGAAATCTGACAGTGCCTGTCGACAGCCAGGAGGTGGCTGTCGACAGATAGCCATAGCCAGAGCATGGTTTGCTGGCTCTGAGTCTACCTGTCGACAACTATATGTTGGCTGTCGACAGATAGCAACAATCCCAGTCATTTTGAAGTTCTGGGAGACTGGGTCTGTCGACAGCTATGGGCTGCCTGTCGACAGTCGCTAGTTCTCCTTCCAGAGTGACTTGAATACACTTTAAAATCACCAATTATGGAACCTATGGATCAAGGCATGAATTATATCAAATAAAAGAACCTATTTGTAGTCTCCATAGTGAGTATATGATAAACGAGTAAAACGAATATAAGGTTTGCATTCCGTACTTGTCTAGTTAGAAGCAAGGCATGACATAGTATTGGAAGTATGATCCTTATAACAGAGATTCCCTTAAGATAAACACTAAAACTCAAGGATTTTAAGGTTCCAAATCAAAGTTTGAGGTACTACCATCGAATGATAAGTAATCACACCGTTCTAAAGATATCGAAACTTCTAACAAAACTCCATCACATAAGTATGGATCAAGGGTGGAAGAAGAAGAAATCTTGATCTCTCAGTGGAACGAGGATCTTTTCCTCCTAACATGAGAGTGTTATCACAACTAAAGGAAGAACAAAGGAACTACTGGTATAGCAAATGGATTACTCAGCCAAAGTTCCTCATAATGTATAGAGGATAGAACTAGAGAGAAGGAGATGAATCCTACGGACACACAACTAAAACACGATTATAAGGGATGGACACACAGTTCAAAAGAGAATTCACAAGTGTAAAGTAAGTAAGTAGGTGATCATGACCTCTTTAATAAAGGTGGGAGTCAAGGACTTAGAAAAGAGAAGAGATAGGAAGAGAATCCTACAGTTGGTTAGCTTAAAACTTAACACAACGTGATACTGGAGGAACACTCCTATAACAACAATTAGGTATTCAACAAGAAATTCTACAGGATAAACATACACTTCTAAGAGTGTTTATAGAGTCAAGCAATAGTTTGAGGAGGGAACCACCTACACAGGAGGTTTCCTAACAAGTCAATTGAGTAAGATTGAAAGAGAAAGGAAAAGAATTCTACCTGACTTGAAGAGGATGAGACCTTCCCTTTGAAAGGTTCACAGCCAACAGGAAGAAGATGACATTGGGGTGCAGTCGTTGCTGTCCACGAACAGCCACAACTTGTAGCTCCTCAGGCACGACCAGTGGAGGCTGCAGCTTCAGCAGTAGCAGCTCCCACACAGCAATGGCAGCAAAAGAAACAGCAAGAACAGGGGTGGGTGCAAGAACAACTACTGGGAAGGTTAGCATGCTGGTTTCGGGGATGGTTTTATAGCCCCAAGCCTTTCCATGCACAAGGGCACGTAGGCCCACAGGTGTTGGGGGTAAAACCTCCTTAACCCATCTGAGGACACGTTTAGCATGCAAGCTCCCTTGGGCTTACACCTATGGAGTTAACATGTAAGATTCCTACTTAAGTGAGGTAGCTTCCCCAGCTGCTCACACCTAGGCAAAGATAATTCCTAGAAAATTCATCACCGTAATTGGCCCTTAATTCGGATGGCCTAATGATTCACATTTTTATGTATTCAAACGAGGTCCGTTTGTGTTAAAGTTTCAACCATAGACTAATGTGAGGGTTTTACAAATTATGGCGATTTTAGTTTGGTTTTTAGATTTTATTTTTCGCTGGTGAAAAAATCGCCCGAAAAATAGTTGTGTCGGCTTAATCTCGATATCCGCACGTCAACAATTCCGGATATTTATATTTCTAATATCCCCATATTTTTTTAAGAATTATGGTGTTCTCGGATTTTATTTTCGTTACAGTTTTCCGATGTCGCCTTGTCGGAGCGCGCATCTCGGAGTACGACACTGAAGTAACATTATTAACTGTAATTAATCCCGAATATTAATTATTTCAAACTCATAATAATAATCAAGTCTAATAATCATATTATTCATGTTTTCTAACAAATAAAATTTTTTGGGGTGTTACACTCTCCCCCACTAAAAAAAAGTTTGGTCCTCCAAACTCCTTGACTAGTTTGGATGGATCTCAAAGATTTAAGTTTTCAGTCTTTTAAAATTTATCTAATTCAGATTAGTCTCACCAATCCTGTCATGATTTGTCATACAATGTATACACTCTTTACATATCCCGTTATCATGATATTGTTAGTTGATGGAAATCTGAATATTTAGATCTTATGAAATCATGTTGTGATCATGGGTTCAATTAAATGCATTCTTTACTATGTTTCTTATTTCTGGCAGTAGTATGCCAAGTAATTAGCAATTCCTGTTAATAACATATTACTCTTAAGGTCTCTCCTATCAAGGAATAACCTTAGCTTTCAAAGAACTATATGAATACATATTCCCTTTATCACCGACTGGAACTACTTGCTCCAGGGACTGAGCAAGATTGTTCATTGCATCTTGAACCTCTCTCCAATGTGTTTCTTCTCCCATCCCTGGTTGAGCAAACAAATTTAAGTTTAGTTAATCAATCATGTAATTCAACTTTCTAATTCATACTATTAATACACTATTACCGTATGTATCCAGTTATTTGATACATTAACCTCCATAATTAAATGATGTCTTTTCCTTCTAGGATTTGAGATATAACAGAGGATTTATGTTGTGTTCCTGGTTTTGATATATCGAGCAAAATGTAATAATTATTTAACATAAGTCTTTTATAACATAAGAAAATTCATAAAGTCAAAGGCTCCTTTTAGTGTATTGACTTTGGTTACTTCATAGGTTGACACTCAAATTATTATGAGTGAGTTACTGAAACTGAAATTCGATAATACATATGAGTCGATTTTATGCAAAGGTTAGGTCGATACTTAATGGATTTCCTATAGCGCAGAAGTCCAAGGTATCGCCTTAGATTGACACTACATGGAGATCAGGTTGACACTAATCAAGTTTCAAATTAACGCTTAGAGAAAAATGCGGCTTGAGGTTAACTCTAAATGGAGATTAGGTTGACTCCACCAATATGTAAGTTGACATTAAGATACTACAAGACCAATTCTATGTGATGGACAGTTAATCAAAACTGCAATCATCTGATTGAGGCCAATTCTAGAAAACATGGAGTTGATTTTTCTAAAACTTCCGTATGGACCCAAGTCAAATTGTCTGTACAAGTTGACACACCATGTTACTGGTCAGTTGAAGTAAAACGTTGAGATTTAACTCAACTTAAAACAATTGATTCTTGTGTTACTACTAGAAGGGAAATTTGATGAGTTCAAGCTTAAAGATAATGCAATTAAGAGTTCAAGAAGTTATTTGACAAAAGCCAAATTTTGGTGCAAAGTATTTGTATATACTTGCTTTTCTTCAGAAATTCTCTAGTTGGATATTTTCCTACTTCTTTTCTTCACTAATTTGTTTGGTTGTCTACTTTAGTAGAGGTAAACGGATTCAATTCTACATTGTGTGTATACGATTTGTAAGATTTGAAACAATCTTGAGATCTTGAGTGTTTTCTTTTTTTTTTTGGTAAATAATACCGAGATTGTATTGATTAAAAGGGAACCAATACATAAAGGATTTCATGCTATCACAGACCGATAGCTATGATATGAAGAGAAGAAACTCTTAAAAGATGCGAATAAAGGAAGCAAGTGCTCACATCAAGGCCCAAAATAATTCAGAAATTGAAGTTCCTTAGAATTCTCTTAGATCTGATTGAATGGTTATCTCCCTGAACGTGAAATTCAGTAATGCGCCGAACATCATAGATAATGGACAGAAGCACATGAGTTCTTGTTCTGGCAGAAGAGTCAAATATCCTGCAACATCTTTCCTTCCAAATCCACCACATAGCAGCCCGAAAAGTAGCAAAAGCGACAACTGTGGCAGCCCCTTTACCATGAAACTACTGAGCAAGCTTTCACATTCGGCTAGGATAGAATGCTTAGGTTGACGGTGAATGTCCAATCTATGAAGAAGCTGCCTCCATATCCAGGAACTATAATTGCATTTGAAGTATAAATGGTTGATCTCTTCATCATGCTGCCTACAGAGAATACAAATGCTTGGCCCATAGATTCCTCGCTTCTGAAGAACATCAAAGGAAGGAATTCTCCCAAGCAAACATTGCCAAGCATGAGTTGATTGCTTTTGATTTGTAGGCCTTCTCCACACAATCTGGAACCAAGTGACCTTCGGGTAAACAGTACGCCTCATGTCATAGATTTGATTATTGCTGATCTTCCATTGTTGTGCTTCCAGATAATGCTGTCATCGCATCCTTCATGTATGGGAATGCTCATGATCTTAGGCCAAATATCCATCATTTCGCTGGAAGTTGGAGGAGGAAGGCACCATCTTCCATTGTGAATAAAGATGCTGACAGTAGCTTTAGCAGGAATCCCAAGCAATAATCTGATGTAGTTACCGCCCATAGTGGATATTGATTGTCCATCAATCCATGGATCGTCCCAAAGGTTGAAAGTGAGTCCATTACCAATTTTGAGCATAACATTAGGCTGCAGCCATTCTCTAACTTGAAGGATACCCTTCCAAGCTTGAGAATGATAAGAATGCAATTGCGCCCTCCAGATAGAAGTCTTAGAAAGATACCGGCTTTTCACCCAATTGTTCCATAGAGTATCCTGGTTAGAGATAATCGCCAAAGCTGCAAGGTCATAGCCGAGAGGTTCCACTCATGAATCCTCCTAATTCCCAGCCCCCCTCTTCCTTCGGCCTGCAAACCCACTCCCACTTGATGAGATGGAATGGTTTATAATCACCAGAAGAATGCCAGAAAAAATTTCTAAGTAACCTCTCCACTTCCCCAATAAGATTCTTAGGCAAAAAAAGGCCACTGCCCAATAGATTGCGTAAGAATTCAAAACCGAACGGATGAGCTCCATACGACCTGCTTTGGATAGAAGCTTAGTTTTCTAAGAAGCAATCCGGTTCTTGATTTTCTGAATGATCGGATTGCAGTGAGAACTGAGTATCCTGGTTGAGAATAATGGCAGCCCAAGGTAGTTTGCTGGAAGAGATCCCTCATGAACCCCCAAAGCATCAAGTAAAGCGCCCTTATGATGAGCTTTAACGCCAACAAAGACCTTACTTTTTGCAGAATTTAATTGCAGCCCGGAGCATCTATAAAAAGAATGGAGAATACTTGAAACACAGCTAGCTGAAGCTATAGTTGGTTTCATGAAATTAGCAGATCATCTGCAAACATAAGATGAGACAAGTTCACATTACCATAGCTCGGTACTTGTAAACATCCCTCTCCCACTTTCTTCTCAATCAAGATGGAAAGCCCCTCCATAGCAATACAGAACAAATAAGGAGACAACGGATCCCCCTGTCGGATACCGTTAGCAGATTGGAAAAAGCCCTTAGGGCTGCCATTGATAAGCACAGAAAAGCTTGCAGAGTTGATAAGAATAGCAATCCAGTCAACCCATTGATTCGGGAAGCCCATTTTCCTCAGTAAATAAATGATGAATCCTCTATGAACAGTATCAAATGCTTTGCGCAGGTCCACCTTCATACAAAGAAGATTACCACGTTGTTTGGAGTGGATATCCCTGACAATATCATTAGCAAGCAAAATACTATCCTGGATCCTGCGGCCCTTGATAAAGGCCGATTGATGCTTACTAATAAGATGAGGCATAAATTGTTGCATACGGTTGGCCATCAACTTGGTGATAATCTTATACAGGTAATTGCAAAGTGAGATCGGCCTAAACTTATCAAAGGAGTCTGCAGTATCAGATTTGGGAATAAGTGATATGAAAGTGTGGTTTACCTGGCGAAGCCAACTACCCCCATGAAAGAAAAATTGTACCACCTCCATCACATCAGGACCCACAATGCTCCAACACAGCTGATAGAAGTCAGTCGGAAATCCATCAGGACCAGGACTCTTATTCTTCGGGGAATTCATGACAACCTCCTTGATCTCCTCATTAGAAAAGAGCCGCATAATAGTCAATCTGTCTTCTTCAGAAAGCACACGGGAGGGAGAGAGATTTGGCAGATCATAGTTCATCTGCTGATTAAGAAGATTGTTATAAAAATTGACAGCATGCATTTGAATTTGCTTACTGTCATCAGTGACAGTACCATCCGGCATTTTGCATCTTCTGATGGAGTTAACCATTCGCCTCCCCTTAATACTAGCATAGAAGAATTTGGTATTGTCGTCGGTCTGGGTAAGCCAGTGTTGCTTAGCCTTCTGCTTAGCATAGTCCTCCTCCATGCGGAGGGAATTCAGGTAGGAGTCTCGGGCTTGCACCTCACTATGAATAAAACTTTCATTCAAAGGATCAGAGGCTAGAGCATCTTGTGCCCTATGGAGAACATCAGCAGCACGTCCCACCTTCTGAAAGATGCTACCAAATTCTTCTTGGTTCCAGACTTTCAAAGCATTCTTCACAGCACGAAGCTTCTGACATAGAATATAGATGGGAGTACCGTTATACTTAGTAGTCCAAGCCTGCTCAACCAATGGAAAGAAGCCTTCATGCTTCGCCCACATATTAAAGAATTTAAAAGGCTTTGGCCCCCGGCAATAATTTCCTCACTGAAAACTGTTAATTGAGAATGATCAGATAAGACCTGGTCACCATAGTAGCCATAGCTATCAGGAAAGTAATCCAACCATTGTTGATTAATCAGAGCACGATCTAGGCGACAAGCGATCCTCCTTGCCCCAATAGGTCGGTTACACCAGGATAGGGTACTCCCCACACTTTTCAGGTCCATCAAGGAGGCTAAGTCAATGCATGTATTGAAGTCCCGAAGCATTGAAGAAGTAAGCTTCCGCCCCCCTATTTTCTCCTCAGGGAATCGGACACTATTAAAATCACCCACAAGCAGCCAAGGTAAAGAGATAGTCTTCGATAGATCAACAATATCGCTCCAAAGATACTTCCTTTCGAAGGAGAGGTTCGACCCATAGATTGCAGAGAGATTAAAGAATTTCCCGGAAGAAAGATCCTTGCAATCCATATGAATAAGTTGAGAAGTTGTCTTGATGCTTTGAATCTGAGTAATAGTACCATTCCAGATGACCCAAATTCTTCCCCCTCGATGTTCAGAATAATTGTGAATTATGTTCATATCTGGAGCAATGAATAGACGACGGCTATCCACTCTAACCTCTCTAACCCGAGTCTCAAGCAAAATGATAATATCCGCTTTAGAACTAGCAATAGAGTTCTTAACACTTATTCTATTATCTCTCTTATTAAGTCCCCTGACATTCCAAGATAGAATTTTCATAATTAACTTTTGGATAGGGATCTGATGCGAGCTTGCAGCTTGTCCATGGTATGCTCTTCCGGCTTACCTGAATCCATGTGGGATGAATTGGAGTTTCCAGTGCGAGTTGCATGGCTCCACGTCCCTGAAGCACGTTCCTTGGTCGCAATTAATGTTTCATGCATGATGTTTTGATCTTCCCGCCCAACAGCTGGCCTTGCATGCATAAACGTGGAAGGTCGGCTTTGGTCTTTAGAAGAAGAGGCAGGTATTCTCCTCTGCATGGCAATAGAATCCCGCCTTTCCACTAAAGCTGGAGAATAGGAGGAATCCGTACTGATATCTCTTCCAATAGTAGAAATATTGCCATGCAACTCACCTTCCCCATCAAGCGCACCACCATCGTTGGAGATCTTCTGCTTGC
Source organism: Colocasia esculenta (assembly GCA_014218235.1). Lineage (NCBI taxonomy): Eukaryota > Viridiplantae > Streptophyta > Magnoliopsida > Alismatales > Araceae > Colocasia > Colocasia esculenta. Next base: position 78,699,243 of record CM024761.1, on the reverse strand, counting down.
TTTGTATTAGCCGGCTAGCAATAGAAGGAGTATCATATGTCATAACCATATTATTGCCAATACTCACTTCTTCCTCCCGCCCAAGACTAATATCCTTCCTTCGAATGATACGATTTGCCAAGTCAAGAGTGGAGAGACAAGAATCAGTATCATCCCCGCTACCATCCCCATGAAGCTCACCTGCCAAAGCCGAAAAGCTGTTAAGAACTTTAATAGCACCTCTTGCCTGAGCGTGCCTTCCTGAAGCTGGTGCAGTCAAGTTCGCCATCGAGCCAAGAGACCTCTGAAGACCCCCATCCGAGCCTCCAAGCTTAGTAGTAGTTCGAGATGACTCTCCCTCGGCAGACACAGTAGGAACGTTGATTACGTCAGCGTTCCCTTGATTCTTCTTCGACCTCCACGCCTTAACCATCTTGCCACCACCTCAAGCACTGCATTCTCCATCTCCATGACCGAAGGATTTACAAGTCGCACAGACCACAGGCTTCCAGTCGTAATGCACTGGAATGGTGTCCATGGATCCATCGACATCCATCATAGACAACTCAGACGGAAAGGAAGCTTCAACATCCATCAAAACACATACCCGAGCAAACAACAATCTTTTCCGGGAAGCAGTCAAACCATCCATATGAAGAGGTCTACCCAAGAGGCTTGACAATTTGCTGAGCCCCCTCGAAGTCCACCATTTGAGAGGAAGACCAAGAAATCTCACCCAAACTGGAATGGACGTGAGGGACTCTTTCTCCATCTGAAGATCAGGACTCCATCTTCGCAAAACAAGCGGATGACCCTTAATGCACCAGAAACCATCGAGAACCCTTCTCAAGTCTTCTTCTTGGTTAAATACTACCAGGAAAAACCCTCCCTCACGAAGCAACAACTCAATCTCACCCTTCGGCTTCCAGAAATTCAGAATGTATGCATGAAGAGCAGAGATATAGGTTTCATTCCAATACAATACCCCATGATGGCGAGCTTCCATGTCTCTTGCAACTCCTTTGCATCATCCCTTTCGAACACAGCTACCTTCTGGTCTTGGAGAGTTACAGGCTCGATAAACTCCAGAGAATCCTCTTTAACCGCAGCAGGATTGCCATTGCCTCCTTCGAACAGAGCAGACCAAGGTCGGCGAGCAAGAGATACTCTAGAACGAGATCTCATGGACCGAGCACCCCCTCGAGCTAAGGAGCGACCCCTAGTAGAAGAGGGAGGTAAGGGGGGATCACCTTGTGGAAGAAGACCTTCAGGATGAAGGCTTCTTACCGCGGTGATCACCTGGCCATTGGAGGCACCTGGAGGAATGACCTCCATGCGCCCCCCAGGGGCCAACCCACAGAACTCCCCAAGGCCGCCAAATCCCCAGAGCTTCTCTCTCTAGTATCGCCTAGAGAGAGAGAGAGCGGTCCATCTATCTTGAAACTAGAGAGAGAGAGTTGGTCCATCTACCTTGAGTGTTTTCCACAGTTGAGTTATTAAAGAGCCTTACTTGGTTTAGTGAGGAATGGATGTGGATGATGATTAAATGATTCGTCTTAGTGGTATAATAATTTAGAATTCAAAAAAATGGGAAAGTCAACGGAAGAATACATCACGAGGATAGTCATGAAATCTATATGATTGATTAAACTATTCATTTACTAATTCTTATTTAGAGTTGGAGATAATAACATATCAATGTAAAAGTCATATTAATGTAAAGTAAGGAATGAGCAGGTTTGACTTTTCTTTCAGTAGGAGAGGGCTCCCTTGGAGAAGTCATATGTGTATTCATCATTTTTCACCGGACCTTGGATTCTTAGCATCTTACTAGGTTTATTTGAATTATGAGACTTTCAGGTAGGCCAAATTGTGAGAAATTAGAAAGACGCTATTTTGATGGAATCGCAAAAATCGCGTTTTTCTTTTTCGGTGGGAGAGTTGACTTTGTATTGGTAAGAGATATGATTTTTCTGATATTTTTATTGGATTCAAATGGGGGGTACTTCCTTATTTACATGTAAGGTAGGAGTTTCAGTCTTACAAGGGTCATGCTGACACTTCTGACTGAAGAAGGATCAGCTCATCACAGACTGGTATGTGTCGACAGCTAGGAAGGGGTTGTCGACAGCTAATGTCCTCTTAGAGCCAATTTTTGGGATCTGAGCACATCTGTCGACAGACCAGAGTCGGCTGTTGACAGGCGAGGAACATCTGTCGACAGGTGAAAGTCATCTGTCGCAGCTTCTGTCAGTTCTGTATTTCTGGTTTTGAAGCATGATACCTGTCGACAGACAAGTGCTGGCTGTCGACAGGTGAGATCTAAACTTTCAAGAATGTGATAAAACTACCATAGAAAATTCTACCAAGTGTTCTATGAATCCTTACATGATTGGTAACATCAAAAAGGTCTTATTTCCAGTTCTAAACACACACTTTCCATGAGGAACGAGTAGGACAATAGGGATATACTATGGCATGGAAATCTGAAACAAGATGATAACTAGAAATGCAACACTTTCTAACAACCTTTTCTTGCTTCTAATGGGATATTTTTCATAATAGCTTGAATCATAGCACAAACTATAGCTAAAACATGATTACAAGGAATAGAACAACTCTTCTATAGTTGTTTCAAGTATGTGTACATGGTAAACACTTTAATCATGAAGTTCTTGAGTAGAAAGAAGAAGCAAGAATAGAAGAAGGAAACCAAATGTAACACCTGTGGACACAAAAAAAATTGCCTATTCCCCATTCCCAGAAATTCCCCCTCCCTTAACCGATGGAAGCACCATCGGTTAGGGGGTTTTTCCCCTTAACCGATGGGGCTACCATCGGTAAGGGGGTTCTCCCCCCAACCGATGGTACTACCATCGGTTAAGGGGGTTCTCTCCCCCAACCGATGGTACTACCATCAGTTAGAGGGGAATTCCCCTCTAACCGATGGAGTCCCATCGTTTAGAGGATCTCCCTTTAGAATCCCCTAACCGATGGGACTGCCATCGTTAAGGGGATTCTCCCCTTTAACCGATGGAGTTCCATCGGTTGAGGGAAATTCCCCTCTAAACCGATGGAACCACCATCGGTTAAGGGGAATTCCCTTTAAAAAAAAAAGAAAACCCCCAACCGATGGTACTACCATCGGTTAGGGGATTTTCCCCCTTAACCGATGGGACTACCATCGGTTGAGGGTTTTAACCCTCTAACCGATGGTACCCCCATCGGTTAAAGGGAATTTTCCCTCTAACTGATGGGACTCCCATCGGTTGAGGGCTTTAACCCTCTAACCGATGGGACTCCCATCGGTTAAAGGGAGTCCTACTCCCACGCATGTAAGGGGGGGCCTTCCCCTATAAAAGGCACCCCCATCCCCCCATTCTTGGAGAGGCCGACCCCCCCATAAGGAGCTACAGCCCTCTCCCCTTAGCAAAGTGCTGTCCCACTGTTTTATGAAAATACTCAAAAATAGAAAAGTTCCCAAATTTCCAAAGTCCTCATCCCTTCCTCAACCTCCTCTCTTGTGTGTGAAGGTATCAAACTCCCTTCCCTACTCGGAGCAGAGTGAGAAATCGAGAGATCGTCTCCATACGGCATCGACAATTCTCTCTTCTTAAGTCCGTAATAACGGCATCGGCCCCATGGGCTATAGGGTTTAAATACCGTTCATACATAGACATATGGTATTTAAATACCTTTGTAATTCGTGCTCTGAATGCTACGCATCCAGACGCATATGTGCCACCTCTCATCGAGTGCTAAGTCTCTGGGATGGTGTGTTTGTGTTTATATGTATGTGTTTCCTAGGGGAGACTCTGCCCAAGTGGAGATTCTACCCGAGGACATATTCGTATATTCGCAAATTTGTGTTTTTATGTATATGTTCCTTAGGGGAAACTCTGTCCAAGTGGAGATTCCGACTAAGGGCATATCCATAAACCTCAAATTTGCACTTATACATATATGCTTTCTCGGGAGGAAACTCTGCCCATGACAAAGTTCCTTCTGAAGAAACATGTCCATGTAACCACAGACTCATATTTATATGCATATGTTTCTTAGAGGAGATTCTGCCCAAGCGGAGATTCTGCCCAAGAACATACTCGTATATTCGCAAATTTGCATTCATATGTATATGTTCCCTAAAGGAAACTCTGCCCGAGCAGAGACCCCTTTCCCAGAATAAACTCTGGGGAGCTCCCGCCCAAGCGGGGTTATAGCTCGAGAATATATCCATAAAAATGACAATTTTGCGCCTATACATATATGTTCCTTGGCAGAACCTCCATTTGAGTAGAATCTTTATTCAAGAACATATTCATATAATTACGAATCCGCGCTTATGTGCATATGTTTCCTAGAGGAAACTCTGCCTAAGCAGGAATTCTGCCCAAGAACACTTTTATACAACCATAAATTTGGATTCATATGAGTATATTTCTCAAAGGGGACTATGTTTCTACAGAGATACCTTTCGTGATGGAAACTCCGCCTAAACGGAGATACAGCTCGAGAAGATATTCATAAAATTGCAAATTCATGGCTATACATATGTGTTCTGCGGGAAGAATCCTGCCTAAGTAGAGACTCTCCCTAAAACATATTCATATAAACACCATTTCATATGCATACGCTTCTTGAGGACACTTTGTCTAAGCGGAGGTTCTACCCAAAAACAGACTCAGATGTCTACAACTCCACATTTGTATGCAAAAAAAAAAAAGGAAGCTCTACCTAAGTGGAAATTCTGCAGAAAATATATGCATACACCCATGAAAAATCATGATTATATGAATATATTTCTAAAAGAAAAGAGAAAAGAGAAACTCTGGCCGAGCCGAAATTCTGCCGGAAATATATCCATATATTCACAGAAGAGTTGTACCCATGTGGGTAGTTTCTCGGGGAGAAACTCCGCTTTGACAAGGACCCTCACAAGAAATATATCCATATGTCTGCAAGGTCATGTCCATGCAAATAAAAGAAGAAAAGAAGCTCTGTTCAAAGAGAGGCTTTGCCCCAAAAATATATATATATATATATATATATATATATATATATATATATATGCCATGAAACTTCATAATCTATAATCAAAGTCATACTATAAATTTGCACAACAACTCTGCCCATATGGAAGTGTTGCCCAAGTTCTCAATACACCCAAAGCCCAGAAATAGTCTGCGGGTGCATACCCATTCTAAATGAAATTTCAAATCAAACAACACATTTTAAACCTCAAACGGGTCTACGAATATATACCTGTTCCATTTTCAAAATCATATTTCACACCCAAAGAAAAGAGACAGTCATACCATTTCATACCATTCAAAATGAAACAAACTCGAGCATTTTCAAAGAATAAAATGCATTTTCAATAAAAAAAAGGGAAAACATCATGTTAGGACTTTCTAAATTCTTTTTATATGTCCTCATCCTTGCTATGAATGGTATTCGGGTTAAAGCTGGTATTAAATAATACCAAGAGTTTTTAACTCGATGTAAATGTAACATCGATTCCGATCGATGGAGGCAGAGGTCCAGCACATGCTACCTTGATCACCTGTTGATGAAAAGACATGGAATCAAAGAAGTTCAAATTAAAATTGGCGCACCCGTCCGTTCCTCGGACACCCACACCCGTCCGTTCCTCGGACACCAATACCTGTCCGTTCCTCGGACACCAAAACCCTTCCTCCGCATCGCGCGGACTTTTTCTCCTGTCTACTAGACAGATTGGCACGCCCCGCAAATACCAAAAATCCAAAATATGGGAAATGAATGAATACCTCGAACCAAATGAAATGAAACGAATGAATAAAATTGAGTGAAGAAAAATCCCGTGTCAATAACACCCCATATAAGAATATGTTAAATGGACTAAATCAGTAGACTACCAACAACTCGGATTAGTCATTTTCAAAGCTCGAGCAGGAAAAGAACTCTGAAGTTAAGCGTGCTCAGTTGGGAGTAGTCCCAGGATGGGTGACCTTCTTGGGAAGTCTACTAACTAACACGGTTGTTGGGCCAGTTTGCTGGTTGGGTCGTCACAAATGGTATCAGAGCCTTGCCCAGTCGGAAGTGCAGGAACTATGTGCCACACAGGGCAAAGTGCTACGCTATGGGAGCCACCTCTTGAGGCCATAATGGTGCAAAGTGCTACATAGTGGAAGCCACCTCTTGAGCCTGTGGGGGCCACCTCTAGAATCCTGCCTGCCTGGGGTTTGATTGTGTACTATATGTGAGTAGCGACGAGGACGTCGCTTATATAAGAGGGGTAGATTGTAACACCCCATATAAGAATATGTTAAATGGACTAAATCAGTAGACTACCAATAACTCGGATTAGTCATTTTCAGAGCTTGAGATTGAAAATAACTCTGAAGTTAAGCGTGCTCAGTTAGGAGTAGTCCCAGGATGGGTGACCTTCCTGGGAAGTCTACTAACTGGCATGGTTGTTGGGCCAGTTTGCTGGTTGGGTCGTTACACCAAAGGAAGGTGAGTTCTAAAGAACATGAAACAATTAGTACATATGAGTTATACAAATGGAGAACCCACAAGCATGAAATTATGGAAGTGAAGATGAATCGTAGGAAGGAAACTATCTCTAGATATTCCAATCATACTCAATACAATCTATATCCGACTTTTACCTATCTAGCTTAACCTCAGGCTTTCTACCCATCCTCACAGGCAGGATGTTGAAGATCAATAACTATTTGAATCCTCAACCAATGCTCTGATACCATTCTGTCACGTCCCGTCATTTAATATATCTATAAATGCCGGAACGTGAGCGAACGAGAAATCAAGAGTAAAATTGAACTAATTGAACAATAAATTTGCTCAGAGGCTTCACTAAATAAAAATTATTATTCACTAATCAATAGGTGTTACATGGTTCTTGATTTACAATCTTAAAAATAAAATGCTGTCAAAGTTGGTCTCTCCACACACAAATCCCGAAGTCCCGCCTTGTAGAACTGTAGATTACTTGAAAAAGTGGGATTTGATGAGCTAACTAGCCCAGTAGAACTCAATTCCTTGAAATAGAAATGATTCAAACGTATAATCTCAAGATAATATCGTGTGTATAGCTAGCACTGAGTGTTCAAGATAATGAACAAACGAGCCAATTCGATAACACGTATTGAACAAGAATGGTTTAGAAGCAAGATCAATAACTCAGGATGATACTTGAATTCAGAATCAGACACATTTTTACACACACAAGCATGATGTGATGACTAATCAAACACGAATTGATGTATGCCAACATCCACGAGTCCTCATCGCCCCCGCGCGGCCACTGACGAATTCGGGCGCTCCCCCCAGGATTGAACCAGCCCTTTATTTGCCAGACATATTTCTCAAACGAGTCCAAAGACTCACAACTTGTCATCATAACACATACATCCTTGCAACGGACCAAGGATACACAAGGTCTCACTCATAGATCACACACAAGAACTTAGGAACTTTGTCCCTTCACTGATTACAAAAAGTGATAACTTCACAATATCAATTATGTTTGGAACTTTTAAGAGATGATTCAATGTAAGGATAGAAGAAATTTGAGGGGTTTTAGCAGGTGTTTAGGTGGTAGAAACACCAAGGAATAAGTAAGCATTTAGCTAGATCAATTGAGTGTAGTTTTAGTAAGGATTTGAGCAAGGTAAGTGCTGAAATCTGAAATCTGACAGTGCCTGTCGACAGCCAGGAGGTGGCTGTCGACAGATAGCCATAGCCAGAGCATGGTTTGCTGGCTCTGAGTCTACCTGTCGACAACTATATGTTGGCTGTCGACAGATAGCAACAATCCCAGTCATTTTGAAGTTCTGGGAGACTGGGTTTGTCGACAGCTATGGGCTGCCTGTCGACAGCCGCTAGTTCTCCTTCCAGAGTGACTTTGAATACACTTTAAAATCACCAATTATGGAACCTATGGATCAAGGCATGAATTATATCAAATAAAAGAACCTATTTGTAGTCTCCATAGTGAGTATATATGATAAACGAGTAAAACGAAATATAAGGTTTGCATTCCGTACTTGTCTAGTTAGAAGCAAGGCATGACATAGTATTGGAAGTATGATCCTTATAACAAGAGATTCCCTTAAGATAAACACTAAAACTCAAAGTATTTAAGGTTCCAAATCAAAGTTTGAGGTACTAACATCTGAAATGGTAAGTAATCACACCATTCTAAAGATATCGAAACTTCTAACAAAACTCCATCACATAAGTATGATCAAGGGTGGAAGAAGAAGAAAAATCTTGATCTCTCAGTGGAACAAGGATCTTTTCCTCCTAACATGAGAGTGTTTTCACAACTAAAGGAAGAACAAAGGAATTACAGGTATAGCAAATGGATTACTCAGCCAAAGTTCCTCATCATGTATAGAGGATAGAACTAGAGAGAAGGAGATGAATCCTACAGACACACAACTAAAACACGATTATAAGGGATGGACATACAGTTCAAAAGAGAATTCATAAGTGTAAAGCAAGTAAGTAGGTGATCATGATCACTTTAGCAAAGGTGGGAGTCAAGGACTTAGAAAAGAGAAGAGATAGGAAGATAATCCTACAGCTGGTTAGCTTAAAACTTAACACAACGTGATACTGGAGGAACACTCCTATAACAACAATTAGGTATTCAACAAGAAATTCTACAGGATAAACATACACTTCTAAAAGTGTTTATAGAGTCAAGCAATAGTTTGAGGAGGGAACCACCTACACAGGAGGTTTCCTAACAAGTCAATTGAGTAAGATTGAAAGAGAAAGGAAAAGAATTCTACCTGACTTGAAGAAGATGAGGCCTTCCCTTTGAAAGGTTCACAACCAACAGGAAGAAGATGACATTGGGGTGCAGTCGTTGCTGTCCACGAACAGCCACAACTTGTAGCTCCTCAGGCATGACTAGTGGAGGCTGCAGCTTCAGCAGTAGCAGCTCCCACACAGCAATGGCAGCAAAAGAAACAGCAAGAACAGGGGTGGGTGCAAGAACAACTACTGGGAAGGTTAGCATGCTGGTTACGGGGAAGGTTTTATAGCCCCAAGCCTTTCCATGCAAAAGGGCACGTAGGCCCACAGGTGTTGGGGGTAAAACCTCCTTAACCCACCTGAGGACATGTTTAGCATGTAAGCTCCCTTGGGCTTACACCTATGGAGTTAACGTGTAAGATTCCTACTTAAGTGAGGTAGCTTCCCCAGCTGCTCACACGTAGGCAAAGATAATTCCTAGAAAATTCATCACCGTAATTGGCCCTTAATTCGGCTGGCCTAATGATTCACATTTTTATGTATTCAAATGAGGTTCATTTGTGTTAAAATTTCAACCATAGACTAATGTGAGGGTTTTACAAATTATGGCGATTTTAGTTTGATTTTTAGGTTTTATTTTTCACTGGGTGAAAAATCGCCCGGAAAATAGTTGTGTCGGCTTAATCTCAATATCCGCACGTCAACAATTCCGGATTTTTCTAAGAGTTATGATGTTCTCGGATGTTATTTTCGTTACAGTTTTTGGTGTCGTCCTGTCGGAGCGCGCATCTCGGTGTACGACACTGGATTAACATTTATTAACGCTAATTAATCCCAGATATAATATTTCAAACTCATAATAATAATCAAGTCTAATAATCATATTATTCATGTTTGCTAATAAATAAAATTTTCTGGGGTGTTACAAATGCATCGCTTAAACTGACCATACACAAAATATCGATAATCGAATAATTCTGTCGTTTAAACCATGCACAACATGACCTCTCGGCTGAGGTCACGACATAAGGCAGTGTTATCTTTAGAACACGACACAACGATATGTCGCGTTCATAACTTGAACTCGACGGGTCGGCCTGTCGCATTCAGAACGCGACAGGGGGCTCTGTCGCCTTCACAGGCGAAAATCCTAATCCGGGGAACCCTCTTCGGATTACCACCCCAAACCATACAAACTCTGTTTAATTCTCATTTTACATGCTTTAAGGAATACCCTGACATGGTATCTACTATTCTCAAAGCCAAAAGAACAGCTATACATGCATTTCAAGCAATCATACCGTATAAAACTGGTAGAATTCCCTTACCTTCGTGAAGTATGCGAAGAACAACGAATACCCGGCGTTTCCCCCGCTCCACGCAATGTTCTCGCGGCGAGAACACGCCAAAAACACCTTCAACCCGATTATGGTTTGAATGAATTATCATGCATTTCATTATTGTCTTCTCAGATAAGCTTGATAATAACCATTCTATTCAAAAATATTTTCAAAACTTTGTGGAGTTCAAGTCTTCCCGCGTATATCTTTGAATCTTATACCAAGTAATATTTATTGTGATTGTACACATCTCTGCATATCACATATCTGTGTGCATTCTACACCTGTGTTTCTATAGCAATGCTTTTCAGGGTGACAAAATGACATTTCTATTTTGGTGTACATTCTTATAGCATGACTTCTAACGTTGACTACAGCATAGAGACAGTCTAGCTGTCTGCGTTTGGTATTTATTACGTGCAAGTCTTTTGCCAGTACTATATCTTACAACGTTGGATAACTTGAAGTGAAAGATATCTGGATGAATCTTCTCTTTGCGTATGTCTCCTAGAGCATTAATGACTGCAGGCTTACCTATTCCACACCTCGTTCAAACAGTCTAACGTGCTTCAGACATAGAGACAACGAACACTTCAACGACTATTTTTTCAAGAGAAGATATATAGAAGATTGATGACTCCATGAAGACAAACAGAGAGATACACTGAGCAACACACATAGAGCACATCAAGCATTGCGAGCATCAGCAAGAAGAGCTCATTCCTTTCAACGAACCAACCTTTAGCTCTCAACTCTCTGTTTTTCATTTGCTTAGTCTTTGGAGAGCTAGTGCAGTTCTGAGAGATTTCTTGTGCAAATCTTTATCTCTAAGATACAACCTCAGATCAAGCAAATCTTTATCTCTCAGATACAACCTCAGATCAAGCAATTTCTTACAAGTTGGTCTAGGGGCCATTCGCCTTTTACTCACATTCTCTGTGTGTGTTCCCCTTCGTGTGTGAAGAGAAGACCTGTAGGAAACAGGTGGTTGTTATTCCCTTCATTGAAGAAGGAAGACCTGTTGCATCAGGTGTTAGTTTGTACCTCTTCGGGTTAGAAGAGAAGGCCAGCTGTTGCTGGATATGTAAGAGTCCTTAAGGGGGCAGTACCCTTGGTTAGTGAAATTCCAAGTTGTTGCTTGGGGACTGGACGTAGGACTCCTTGGGATAGGAGGTCCGAACCAGGATAAAAATCTCCCGTTACTTGTGTGTTTGCTTATTTGTCTTCATTCACTAACTATCGATCCTAGTGTTTTTCTGTTAAGCGTTTTATTGACAGGTTTTAATTTAAAAAGAGCGTTTAGCAATCCATTCACCCCCCCCTCTGGGCTTGCTATCTGCGCAACAATTGGTGCTACATATCATAAATTAAAGAGCAGTCTACAAGTCTGCAGTGTGCAAAAGATGATGAAGAAGAAAATAAAGGAAATAACAGCCCCCTATATTCCTATATACTGAAGTATATTTCCTCTCTCCTTTCTTCAAATTAAAGCTTGGATCTTCCTACATGAAATGTGACACTGTGGACACGAGGAAAATTTGTACGTTTTTCTCTTTTTTATCTTTCTTGATTTGTTATTCGAGTTTGATTTGTTATTTGTTTCTTTTATTTCTTTTGCCTTGCGGGGTGTGCCAGCCTGTCTAACAGACAAAAGAGAATCCGCACAATGCTGAGAGAAAATTTGATGTCCATGGAATGGACAAGTGCGCCACTTTTTAATTTGAACTTCATTGGTTCCGCATTTTTCATTCATCAGGCGATTAGGGTAGCATGTGCTGGACCTCTGTCTCCATCGATCGGAATCGATGTTTTGTTTACATCGGGTTAAAAGCCCTTGATGTTATTTAATCATCAGTTCTAACCCGAATACCATTGATAGCAAAGTCGAGGAAATATGCATTTTCTAAATTATAATACGATGTTTTCCCTTTTTATTATTGTTGGACAAAATGGATTTTGATTTAAAAGTGCGAATCTGTTTCTTTGAAGAAGAGATTCCATTTTGCAAAGAAGGGTATTTGTCTGAGAAGAAGATTTCATTTTTGAAAGGAGTATGGATTTCTTTTGAGTTTCAAAGTATAGTTTGAGGTATGCGGGCATATACCCGTATTTTATTTGGTATCTGAACATTTTATTTTTCCCCCTTTTTGAGGATTTGATATATGATTTTAAAAGTGAACAGTATACCCGTGAATTGATTTGGTAGTTTGAGTGTATTATGAATTTGGGCAGCGCTCCTGCTGTCCTGCATAGGCAAGGGTATCGCGCGAATATATGAGTATAAATTCGATGGACATATGATTGTATTGACTTTTAAGGGAGAGTCCCTGTATAGACAGAGTGGCCCCATGAAATATGCACATATGTACATATATATTTATGGACATATGAATATACTTTTGGACAGAACCCCCGTTAGGCAGAGTTTCTTTAAAAGACATTTCACATGAACATATATTCGTGAACATATGGATATATTTTCGGCAGAACCTCCGTTTAGGCAGAGTTTCTCTCAAAAGCACACACATATGAACACAACTTTTTGTGGGATATATGGATATGTTTTTGGACAGAACTTTCGCTTGGGCAAAGTTTCCTTTAGAAATATATACATATAAGCACAATATTCGTGAATATATGGATATAATTCGGCAGAACCTCCGCTTGGGCAAAGTTTTCTTTAGAAAATATATATATATAAGCACAGAGCACAATATTGTGAATATATGGATATAATTTCGGCAGAACCTCCGCTTGGGCAAAGTTTCTTTAGAAAAATATATATATAAGCACAGAGTTGTAGACATATGAGTATGTTTTCGGACAGAACCTCCGCTTAGACAGAGTTTTCTTAAGAAAACATATACACATGAGCACGAGATTGTGATTATATGGATATGTTCTCGGACAGAACCTCCGCTTGGGCAGAGTCTCCTCTAAGAAACATATACATATAAACACAACGTTGTAAGCATATGGGTATGTCTTTATATAAGACGCATACCCATACGAGCACAACACTCACCCATCCCGGAGTCTTGCTCGACGGGCAGGGAAAACATGTGCATCTAAATGCGCATACCCATAGAGTCTTGCTCAATATGGAGGCATCTAGAGCACGAGAACAAGAGAATTTAAATACCATATTTCATAGAGTCTTGCTCGATATGGAAGGTATTAAACCCCGAAGGATATTACCCCACAGAGTCTTACTCGATGTGTGGGGGCATGGACCGTATTATGATTCTCGAGAGAAGCCTCCATGGAGACTAGCTTAGCATGGAGGGGGATGAAGGAGATGTCGATGCCGCATGGGGTGATCTCCCTTTTCTTTACGCTTGCACCGAGCGGGGGAAGAGCCGATACTTTCACACCGAGCGGAGAACTGAAGAATAAGTGAGAAGATATTGGTAGAGAATGCTTTTCCCCTTTTTTTCTGAATTTTGGAGGGACAACACCCTTTTTTTGGAAGGGGGAAGCCGAAAGGGCCAAAAGGGGACCCTTTTTTGGAGAGAGGAAAAAGCCCCCTTACATGGGGGGTACATGCCCTTTACAAGGGTTGGCCCCCTTTAACCGATGGTGCCCCCCATCGGTAGGGGGAAGATCCCCTCAAACCGATGGAGGGTACCATCGGTGGAGGGGTAAATCCCCCTAACCGATGGATGGTACCATCGGTTGGGGGGTAGATCCCCTTCAACCGATGGAGGGTACCATCGGTTAGGGGGATTTAACCCTCCAACTGATGTAGGGTACCATCGGTTGGGGGGGAGATCCCCTCCAACCGATGTCATAGATTAATTATGATAGTATTAAATGACACTAGATGCATGTCGTACACATCCTGATCATGTAACCCTCGCGAGGAAATGACACTCTTCGGGTGCTCTCCCCAGAACCAGACTGGGCCTTATTACACTGGCATAGTCATGTTTGTTATCTTAGACAATCAATTGTATAGACAAATAGAGTACCAAGAATAGGTGAGGATAGTAGATGAAATAGACGAGATAGTAGAGTGAAAGTGAAACAGATGAGAGTGCAGAGATAGTAGATGAGACAGGGACGTAATAATGTAAAACCACGACAAACAACGATAGTCACAGTTGCACAGCACACATCATGTCTGGGAGTTGGGTAGAAGTCACACCACCCACTAGCCGTGCCAAAACACAGACTAGATGGTCTGGTGTGATCACAAGGTAAGAAGGAAACACACTAAGGCCGTTGGATCGTGACGATCCCTAAGGGTGTATCGGGATTTAAGGGTACAACTAGCTCGTCGGGTAAGAACGTGCGCCAAAGCAAGGAGATACGGAGGGCTTGACAAGGAGTCCCTGGCCCAGTCAGGAGTATTCCTGATAGAGAGGTGGTCCAAGTCAAGAGAAAGTGTGTAATGAAACAAGTGTTCGTCATGCCTCGAGTGCTCGAAGGCCGAGGGAAGCGGTAACGGTATTCAAAGCGTGCGAATAAAGCGAAGACAAGTGTCAATAATTAAATAGGGGGATTTAGTAATTAATTTCACTCAATTACCAGATACATTATTGAGTAACTTAACAAGGTTTAATGGCAAACATGAAGGTTAAGTGTGTGCAAGTGTAAGGAATCAAGAGAGCATGTATGATTGTGCACATAGCTTTTAAATTAATTAATTCTATGTAATATTACCCATTATTAACTAACAAGTTGAAATTAGGCATGCAGTGTTTAATTAAGATTAGATAGGGTTGAATTGACATAATTAGCAGGAGTATAAATGAAAATTCAGGTTCTGGCCGCTCTGCTGAAGTCGCCACAGGGGTGGATGTCGCCTTCAGATCGCGACGCACGGTCCAGTCGCGTTCTGCTGAACCGGCCGCTGGGGTTGAACCAGTTCAACCGATGGTGGGTACCATCGATTGGGGGGAATTGCCCCTCTAACCGATGGGACTTCCGTCGGTTGGGGGGGGGGGTTTGGGGGTTTTGCCTATAAATAGGCCCCCATATGCCCCATTATAGGGGTGTTGGTGCTGCTGAAGTCTTGCTCATTTTCCTCGGAGTTTTGCTCGGCGAAGAATTGGATTTGCACATCGTTGGAGGTTCCGCTGCGAGCGTTCTTTGTACTTGTTCTTCGTACTTGGTCTTATAGACCTTGTGTTGCCGGATTTCTTCCGTGCTGTATCTCCCTCGAAGCGTTGTTCTTTCTTGAACTTTGGCTTGCCTAGAGGGCTTGCTGCCAATTGAATAAATAGGCTCCATTCCTTAACTTGGGGACACTTGGATCCAATATTACCTAAGCAACCATAGGGTTACCTTAAGTAATAATTTTACTTTACCTTTAAGGCACCCCTTAAAGGAGACTTCATCCTTATTACTTAAGCAACAAAAAATGAGCTACTTAAGTAACTGTTGGACCACTATAAATGGATCCTGACACTTCTTTTGGTAGATATCCACCACAACTTTTTAGGGTTTAACAAATGTCCCCCACGGGATACGGAATTTGCAAGTGACGACATGTGGCCCGTGTAGATCCTTTGCATAGGTCCCACCTTGTATTCTGGGACGTTCTTTTACCGACTCTCTGCCTCTTGATTTCTTGCTTAGCTGGACTTGCTGCCCTTTGACTTTCCTCTTCTTATTCCTGTATTTCTTTATTCATTTCTAGGCTTTCATCATGTCTCACGGAAGAAGATTCTTGAGCCGTGATGACTATGCCCAGAGTACCTGCGATGGAGTCATTCTGTTGGATGATATGATGCCTGCCTTGGAGGAACCCTGCGTCACGAGGGATAATGTGTCATCGCTGGGCAGCGGCTATAGTGTCGTTGCCAGCGGCTGCACTGAAGATCTTTCATCTAATGGCCAAGTTGATTACTCGCGCATCAGCCGACGGAGAGGCGTATATCAATATTTGCGGAAACGGGGCTATCCCAGGCATTTCTCGCTGGATAAGGAGCTGTTCTCCTTTATTCAGAGGTTTATTCCACCTTATATGACTACCGACGATCCCTGCCTGGTCGCAGAAAGGCGGTATTTGGAGTCAGCTATCCTGAAATTTCGGGATAGCCTTCTCAACACATGGCTTTTTCTTACCCCATTTCCCTCTGGGTTTTGCTGCTCAAGACCAGCTTCCTTCTTTTCACGTTTAGACGACCTGAATTTCTGCGACTAGCTTTTCTCATGGGGAATAACGGGTCCATATTTTACACCTACGACCAGTTCTCCTTTCCCCCCTTGGGAAAACATAAGGAGCCCATTTTTGGAGCCGCAGGCTCATTCTGCATTTCAAGTAGGGGATACGGCAGGTGCCAGGTAGTGATGGAGATCTTCGGCAGACGGATTATAATCCTGAGCCGTCCGCCTTGCCATTCGATGGAGGGAGCTTCGACCCATATATGCTGAGCCGTCGAATTTTGTTCGACCCTCAAGTCTTGAGGTAGAGGTGGAGGAAAGAAACTCCTCACCAGGTGAAATATAGTGGATCCTTTTCTTTTTCCTTGAATTTCATTTGCTTTCTCTGGCTGATTGTCTCTTTTTGCTGATTGTTGATATTTTTGGCAGGTAATCCGCCATCATTTGACGATGGCGAGTCTCCACCATTAGAGATTGATGCTTTATCTGGACATGGCATAGAATGGCCCGCAGGGAATCAGCCAGGTCCATATTCTGTGGGCGATGACTTTTGGAACTTTCTCCTCGGCAGAGTAAGAGCACTGATGGATGCGGAAAATCCCCCGCCGACCGAGGCTGTTAGGCGGGCATTGGAGGAGAACACTATAATTGCCTTCAATACGGGCATCTCCCGGGATCGTTGGATGGGCTTCGTTGAAGACATTTGGGGCGAAGTATATCGCCGTCATGCTAAGGTGGCCTGGGCTCCTTATGATCAACAGATCAAGGCCTTAGAGAGCGATATATGCTCTTTGACCAGCGATGCTGATGAACGTGACTCCCGGGTTACTGAAGTGCGTAAACGCCGAAAGACACGAGCATCGAAGATTGCTGCAGAGAGGGAGAGGATCGCCAGACAGCAGCGCGAGCTTGATGAGGCGAGATCTTCCTTGGATCAAGAGGCCAAGGAAGCCGCTGAGGAATCCGAGGAGGAGGCCACTCTTGTTAGGGATGGAGGCAAACTTCGTCAATCCGTATCTTCCAAAGCCAAGGAAGTTGAACGGTTGAAGAGGAAGAAGCCTTCTTGTCTTTGCTTTGCAGTATAGTATTTGTATACTGAGCTTTGTGTTTTAGCTTTCTACCTAACTTATACATGGTAACCACCACTCTCTGTATATTGTAACAGAGTGGCTTGTAACTTTGTGAATATAAAATGGGAACAAAAGGGTCACTGCTTTCTTTGCTTTCTTTCTTCCTTTTTTTTTTCCTTTTTTTGATTGATTTTTTTTCACATACCAGCCTTAACGCCCTTTCGGGTTTTCACTGAAACTGACCCTCTTTAGCTTTTTCCAACGCACCCTTTCGGGTTTTCACGTTGAGGGGTTATCCATTTTTTCTTGAAGCGCCCTTTCGGGTTTTCACCTCCGCTAGATTTTTTGATCTTTTTATCCTTAAGAATACAATGAACTGTATGCTTAAGTCCATCGGGGTATCTTTATTTTTAACCCCCTTTCATCTTTTTTTTTTTTGAGACTTGGCATTTGAGGTATTTGACTGATATTGATAGTTGGAGGGATAAGGGTTTGGTTTTGATGTGGCGGATTTTGGTTGACTGGTTTGAATTTGGGTTTGAACTTGGATATGATTTGGCTTATCTATATGGTTTTTGCTGACTATGATTGGAAATTGGTTTTGGATTTGGGATTTGGTTTTGTATTTTTTGTATTGGATTTGAATAAGTTTAGCCTACCTTCGTGGTTTTCTGGCTAAGATATGGAATCTTGGATTTGTATTTAGATTTGGGTTTAATTTGGCCTTGGATTTGTTTTGGGTATTGATATGAACTTGGATTTGAGTTTTTAGGTATTGGTATGGAATTTGGAATGGTATTTAAATGTGATTTGGGATTTGGGTTTGAGTTTGCCGCCTTGATGGTTTATGGCTGGAATATGGAATTTAGATATGAATTGGATTTGTATTTGTATTGGATTTGGCATTTGGTTTTGGTTTTGGTTTTAGTTTTGGATTTGAATTTATATTTGGCCCACTTGTGGTTTTTTTTTGGCTAGCACTTGGGATTTGGATTTGAATTTGGATATGGAGTCGGGATTTGGAATTTTGATTTTGGAATTAGATTTTGGGTTTGAGTGTGAACTTAGCCTACCCTTGCGGTTTTCCTGGGTAGGATATAGACTTTGGGTTTGACTTTGGTACACCTACCTTGATGTTTTTCTGGCTATAGTTTGAAGTTTGGATTTGGTTTAGCCGGCTTTTGGCGATTTACAGGTGGGACTTTGTGTTTTGGATTGACTTAGCCTTCTTGATGGCTTTTGATTAAGAGTTTGGCATTTGGATTGGGTATAGCCTACCATTATGGTTTACTGGCTAAAGTTTTGGAGTTGGATTTTGGTTTTCGGGTTTGGGTTTACATTTAGTTCAGCCTACCTTGATGGTTTTATGGCTTATTTGGTATTTGGATTTGACATATTCTGGCATTGTAGTTTGCTGAGTATGGTTTTAAATTGGATTTGGATATGGCCTGACTTGATGGTTTACTGGCTATGATTGGAATTTGGATTTGATATAGCCTACCATTGTGGTTTGTTAGCTGTGGACTTGGAATTTTGGATTCGATACGGCCTACCATTGTGGTTTGCCGGCTTTGATTTGAGATTTGGATTTGGTGGAAAGTGAGAGATGCAAGATAACTCCCCGACTTTCACCTATTCACTTACTTTCTGGATTTGTACATGAAGTGCCCTTGGCTTCACGCTCTGGCGGGAATTGAGAAATTTGAAGATTTAGGTTGTATGATGGACATATGGAGGTTTGATTCCTTTGCCCCTATCTATGGCAAACCTTTATTTCAGTATCAATCTTTGAAGAGGATACTTTTAATTCTCCTTAGGCTTCATGCCTATCTGGATAATTGGATTTTTGCTTTGATGATTGGTTAGAGAACTCATATTCTGGTGCATGGTATAGTTTCAGGTGTTTGCTATTGAGTGGAGGAAAGGGCACAATACCTTTATGGTCTACCAATCTGTATGCACCTCCTTCATATGCCAAGGTGACGATGTATGGGCCAAGCCAAATGGGTTGCAATTTGCCACTTGACTTTCCTGCCGTTGCTTCTCTGCATTTGACCATGACGAGATCTCCCTGCTTGAATGCTCTGGGTCTTGCCAATTTGTCGAATGCACGGCCATTCTGGCTTGATATGCTTGGAGATTTTATATGCTTCAAGTCGCCTTCCTTCCAGATTGGAAAGCTCCTCGAGTCTTCTTTCTATTTGTTTTGATCTGAACTTTGGAGTTCATTTTGTATTGCCACGGGGTGGTAAACGGACCCGATATTCCGATATTCCGACCCGATTCCGATAAAAATATCGTTTCGGAATCGGAAAATGATCCGATAGCTTATCGGAATCGGTATCGGATATTCCGATAAGCTATCGATCGGAATCAGAATGAATATAATCGGAATCGGAATCGGGAATCGTAGCGTTATTCCGATAATTATCATAAACTCAAAAGGAAAATTATGGTAACACCTTAGCGTATCGGATTTCGGTTCCCGGTAATGTTATCGAATCGGAACGGAATCGGAATTAACCATTCCGATTTATATCGGAATCGGAATCGGTACCATATTTCGGTTATCAGAATCGGAATCGGAATCTGTGTTTCTGGTTCCAAACCCGACCTGTTTGCAGCCCTATTGCCACCCAGTAATGCCATTTCAATTTCTATGGGTATTATTGCCTCAGCTCCATATACCAAGGAGAAAGGTGAGCATCCGGTAGGAGTTTTGTATACTGTTCGATATGCCCTAAGCTTCATGAACTTTTTCTCCCCCTTCCGCTTTCGACTGCCGACTATTTTGGTGAGCAGCTTGCAAAGGGTTTTATTGAAGCTTCTGCTAAACCATTTGCTTGTGGATTGTAGACGATGATGTCCTCCAATCAATAACGAAATTTGGCTGCCAAGGCATATATTTTTTTTGTTTCGGAATTGTGACCCATTATCGGACATGATCCTGTGAGGGGTACCAAATCTGTTATTATGTTTTGCTTGACAAATCTGGCGACTGCTTCTCATGTTACCTCTTTTAATGGAATAGCTTCAGCCCATCGGGAAAAGTAATCTGTAGCAGCCAGTATGAATTTGTGACCTTGAGATGAGGGTGGGAACGGTCCCACAATATCCATTCCCCATTCTGCGAATGGCTAGGTTGGCGCCGTAGGATGCAGTATGTTTGGTGATTTCCTCGGCATATGGCCGAATGCTTGGCATTGATGACATGTACGGGCATATTGGATGCAATCGGCGTACATGGAGGCCAGTAGAAGCCTTTTAATTTGATATTGATTTTCATCTTTTCACCTGCCTAGTGGCACTACAACAGTCCAGAGTGAACTTCTTTCATGATAATTTGGCTTCTTTGGGAGATAAACATCTGGGAGGACTGGTCCTTTCCTTTCATGGACCAACCTATGTAATTGATCTGCTATCAGCTGATATGATACAGCTCTGCGTAAGAGCTGAATTTTCTGAGCTCGATTTGATTTTGATAATCGGCTCACGCCAATCTTCATATTGAATCACTACATTTTCTTCTGTTGTATATACTTCCTTAATTGCAATATTGGACTCACCGTCAGGACACTTGGCATGAGTTTCCTATGACGGACATTATGTCAATTCTCCTTCGGGAGGCATTTTATGACAGAGGCCAATTTGGCTAAAGTATCTGCCTGGGAATTTTCACTTCTTGGTACATGATATGTCGAAGAAGTTGAACTTTTCTTTGAGCTTCATGACTGTAGTATAATATGGAAGCAATTGTTGTTTTCGGACTTCATACTAGCCCAACACTTGTCGGATGACCAGCTGTGAGTCACCATAAACTTGTATGCCTTTGACCCCCAGTTCGAGAGCTAGTTGAATCTCAATAATTAGAGCCTCGTATTCAGCTTCATTATTTTTCAGTGGCTTCATAAGAGCACAAGAATTATATAATATTCCTCCTTGCAGAGTGACTAAGACGATACCTACTCTAGTAGTGAGGCTAACGGAACCGTCTGTGAGATGAAGAGTCTGAGAAGCTCCATCAAAATATAATTCCCAGGAGGGTAATTCATTGTGATGACCTCTTCGGGATTTGGATTTTCTTGAACTTGATTTTCTTTCTTATTTGTATAAGAGAGAGTTTCTTCTTCTGGAAGATCTATGGACAAGACGAATCCTCCGGCACTGGATGTGCAGCCAGAAATTCAACCAAACCTTGTCCTTTGATTGCCCTTTGTGGGATATAAATGATATCAAATTCCATGAGGAGCAAATTTCCCGAGTCTTCCTGACAATACGGGTTGCCTCAATAGATATTTGAGAGGATCATACTTGGAGATGAGTTTGACTTTATGAGCCAGCATATAATGCCTTAATTTCTTGGCGGCAAATACCAGTGCTAGGCAGACTTTCTCCATTGATGCATATTGGAGTTCTGGACTGATCAGCTTTCTGTTGAGATAGTATAGAGGTTGCTCCTTGCCTTCTTCATTTATTTGTGCTAATAGCGCTCCTAGAGAGGCGTTCATAGCTGCAATATAGAGTATGAGAGGCTTTCCAGTAATTGGTGCTCCCAACACTGGTGGAGTGAGGAGATATTCTTTTATCTGCTCAAAGACAGCTTGGCATTCTTGATCCCAGATAAAGGGAGCATCTTTCTTCATCAGTTTGCTGAAGGGCATACTCCTTCCTGAGAGATTAGAGATGAATCGCCTGATATAAGCCAATTTTCCTTGAATGACCTTAGCTTGTCAGATTTTGAGGAGGTGGCAATTGTGTGGATCGCCTTGATTCTATCGGGATCTATTTCTATACCCCGATATTTGACGACGAATCCCAGGAATTTGTCGCTTGAAACCTGGAATGCACATTTTATGGGGTTCATCTTCAATTTATATTGACGAAGTCTTTCAAAAACATGACGAAGATCTGTTAGATGATCTTTCCGCTTTTTGGTTTTAACGACTAAGTCATCCACATAGCATTCGACCACATCATGGATCATTTCATTAAATATTTTGGTCATTGCTCTTTGATATGTGGCTCCTGCATTCTTCAGGCCAAAGAGCATCCTTTTGTAGTTAAAAATACCTTTGGGTGACCTGAAGGCAGTATGATTTTTATTTTTGATTGCCATCCGGATCTGGTTGTAACCTGAAGACCCGTCTATGAAGGATAAGGCTTCATGGCCGGTGGTCATATCCACCATGGTTTCTGTGATTGGAACTAGAAAATCATCTTTGGGATAAGCTTTGTTCAAGTCCCTATAGTCAATGCAGATTCGGACTTGGCCATTCTTCTTCTTTACTGGAACAATATTGACGAGCCAGATTGGATATATGCATGGCTCGATGAAGTCTACTTCAGAGAGTTTGTCGACTTCATCATTTACTTTAAGCTCCAACTCATGCCGCATGCGCCTTTGGGGCTGTTTGACAGGCTTGGCTATATGAAGTATGGATAATTCATGCTCGGCAACTGATGACTCCAGCCCGGGTATTTCTTTGTAATTCCAAGCAAAGCAATCTTGGAATTCCAGCAGGAGAGTTTGATAGATTCCCTTTCTTGTTCTCGCCAGCCAAGGGCGTTGATGAAGATTGGTCGGGGGTTTCTTGATCCCCGAGATTGAGCTCGATTAATTCATCAATAGTGGCTTGTCCGCCATCTTCAATTTCTTGAGGGCTCTGTTGTAGATCCACGAAGTCTCTTTCGTCATCAGAATTGGCGACGTAGACCTCATGATAATTGTGTCTTCAGGATTTGTTAGTGAAGATTGCTCGTCAGATTCTTCTAGCGATTCTTCTTTGATGGTCCCTTTTTGGGAGAGATAATATCTTCTTGAGAGTTGGAGCTGGAGGATTCTTGGCTGCTTTTTGCATTGTAGGTCTTCGACAATAGCCCAACAACATTGACTGTGAAGAAGGACTCAACATTATAACCTAGTCCTCTTGTTTCTTTCCTGGAGAATGTAGGTTGTCCTCGCACTTGGGAAGGTTCCCATAATTGCTTGAAGAAATCCCGTCGAGAGGTATTTTGCACCTGAGGGATATTTTGCTTCTTGCACATTTCTTTGATATTTTCTGGCATATCAGCCATTTCTTGTATTGGCTCAAGATGACTTTGGAGTTTATTTTCCCAACCAAAATCGTCTTCTGGTGATGCTTGAGGTATTGGTTCCCCTTTGTAAAAGAGAATTGACTTTTTTGCCTTTCTGGCATTCTTCTTTTCTTTGATAAGTAACGACGAATGTTTTCAATCGCCGGACACTTTGATCTTGCTTTGGGGAGTGGATTTGCATGCAGTTGGGAGGCAGAAGAATGCTTTTGTCAATGGCTTGACTCACATGATCGGCCTTATAATTGATGTTTCGCCTTTCTAGGCGGGTTGATTTGCTTCGGGAATTCTTTGTGTGGAGCTTGGCAAGGCCTTTGTTTATTACAAAAAGCTCGATAGTCACACTATCTTCATCTGAGCACCCAGTTTGTTTACCTTTCCCTTTTGATTGGGTAGAGGGTTGAAAGATTGGTCCTCTAAGATATAACAGGGCATCAGTCAGGTTGCACTATCTTCCGAAACGAGGCTTGATCTGCAAAGATTGTATGTTGCTTTCCTTCTTTGGCATATTTGATGCATTGATGGAGTGTTGACGGGATGACCCAATTTTCATGTAGCCAGAGTCTCCCGAGTAATATTCTATATGTTGTATCAGCATCAATGATATAGGTCACCTTGGTGATGAAGTCACCTAGAGTTAGGTCGATGGTGACTCTTCCGATGGCTTCTTCAGAATTCTGGTTGAAACCAGTGATCCTCATATCCCTTACTTGCTGCATGTAAGGCATGAGATGTAGAGATTCAAAGGTTTTGTAGGGCATTAAATTGATAGATGCCTCCGGATCGACCAGGATCCAATTTAGCTTATTGTTGTTGATCTGCCCCTTCATATATAAAGGACGATTGTGGCATGGAGAGGATAGCAGTATATCTTCATCTGTGAAGGTGACATTTGCTGCCAGTGCTTCATATGCTTGGGCTTGAAAATCAGCCATATGAGCTTCATAAGTTTCTGGTTCTTGGAGTATTTTGACGAGAGTTTCTCTCAAGTCTTTGCTCCAAGCAATTGCCTCCAAGACGGTGATGTTGGCGGGGAGTGATTTTAGTTGCTGAAGAATTTTGTCATCAGCCTCGGCGCGTGTCTGGTCTCTTTTGCTTGACGAATTTCTTTTGAGAGAGGGAGCTTGATGGCTTTTCATTTTGAAGAGAGAGAGCGTTGTCCGGCTCATTTAATGAAGCATATGAACTTTGTTTCCCGCAGAGGTCTTGATTCTTCGCCACAGAAAGTATGACTTTGTTTGAACTTGTGTTGCTTTTTGCCACCTACCACCCCTCTTCCGCGATGACGACTTGCATTATTTGCAGGCCGACGCCGGTATGTTAGCGTCGTTGGTTTATCTTCAGCTTGTATGGCAGCATCACTTGGGGAGATTTGTAGCTCCTTTGGTGGAGGTACGAATACCATTTGCATGTGAAGGAGTTGAACATACAGTCCAACTTTTCTATGGTGATTTTCTTCACCTTCATTAAGAATACCAATGGCGATGAGAGTGGAAACTCCCCCCTTGTAGAGCTTCTTGCTGGGACTTGATAGAGCCAATTCCGAAGTCCGTTTTTTTCGCTCTATCTCCTCCCATGGATATATTGATCGAGGTTAGCTCTATCGGAAGCCTGGGAGATATATATTCTTCCCAGCTCATCAATTAATTTTTGGAGCTTCTAGAAGGAGTCAGTTCTTGAG
This sequence comes from Colocasia esculenta, assembly GCA_014218235.1. Lineage (NCBI taxonomy): Eukaryota > Viridiplantae > Streptophyta > Magnoliopsida > Alismatales > Araceae > Colocasia > Colocasia esculenta. The sequence continues at coordinate 78,674,200 of CM024761.1, read as the reverse complement.
AACTTCCGCAGCAGCAACGCGCTCCATTACTTTTTCATTCTTCTTTTTCATTTCTTTTTCTATTTCTTTCTCTATTTTTCATTTGCAAGGCTTCGATTGAGCATATGACTTCCTGCTCTGGAGATGGCTTAGAGACACTCCTTTTGCTAGAGCCGCCTTTTGTTGTGGATTTCTTAGACTTTTTGGAGTTGGTTGATTTCGAGGGCCCATAGTGACCCATTCACCTTCTGAGACTTGTGCGTCGAAGGTTGAATTAATTGCTTCTTCAATAATTTTAGGCAGAAGTTGGTAGAAATCATCTACGAATTCCTCTGCTTGTTGCGAGATAGGTTCCGCCGCAGCTTCTTCTGGTATTTGATTTCTGTATCGCAAAATGGCAGCTTTGCGCTTTTCCATTTTGGCCTTGTGTTTGCTTTGTCCATAGCCCAGTTGAGAATGGTAATATTCACATATATCTTGATATTGTGCTTGATAGTCTGGACTTGGATCATATATTTGCTGCGACGCCTCACCAGAGTGTGTCGGCGCCAAGGAGTTTCCATATTGATCAATTACTCCTTCTCGAATATGTGTTTCGATCAGGTCATGGAGCTCCAAGCAGTCTTTGGTGGGATGCATGGCTCTGGAATGGAATTCACAGTAGCCAGGCATCTTCTTTTCACTTTCAGAGATATAAGGCGCTGGCTCCTGCACCTTGACTAGCTCTTGCCTCATGAGATTATCAAATATCAGCTTGGTATTCTCCTCAGCAAACGAGCGTTGATGTAGAGGATGCCAGTTCATATACCATCGACTGGATAGATATAGATGTTGAATTGGTTGCTCCTCCCCTGACTCAGGAAGACCAGAGGATGATGATGCATTGATGACATTCACTGAGTGGGACCCAGAGTTGGCTGGTCCATTTGGTGGTTGCTGAGTATGAGGTTGTGGAGGGTTGACCCGAGAATTACCCAAGTCAGTTATCCTTTGTCCGATCAAGTTTTCCACGACATCTTTGAAGTTTATGCAGTCTTCGATGACGTGGCCGGCCATTTGATGATATGGGCAGTAGTTGGATAATACTTCTGCTGGAGTAAGATAATCCATCCATCCGGATTGCAGGCATAGCCGGAAGAGTGATAAGGTTTGATGTCGAGGGAAAGAATGTAACCTTGCCGGCTCGACAGGATTTGGAGGATCTTCAGATAGCCACCCGATTGAGTCTGCATATGGCGACATGGGAGGCAGCTCCGGATGTGCTTGTGTATGAATAGGGGCAGTTTGTGGAGCACAGGGTCCCTGAGTGGGAGTATCCTGACGTCTCTCCACACTTTGCATGATTTGCCGCAACTCTTGTTGGCCTTGTTGTAGTTGCTGGAGTTGCTTTTGAACTTTCCTCATTGCTTTCCTTGTGGCTTGGTGCCTGGATCTTGGCGGAGAATGAGCTCCTGAATTATCTTGAGGTGGGTCGCATGAAGGACCGGCCTCAGGATGATTTGAGCTTGTAGCAGTGTCTGCCGTGTGTATGACATTGACTGATTATTCTGGTTGATCCCAAGCATGAAGTTAAGGAGGCTTGACCAGACCATTCTGCATTGATATGAGGCCATTTTGGATCATCTTTTGGACCTCATTCTTGAAGACATAGCAATCTTTAATTGGATGCCCCACCATATGGTGATACGGGCAAATAGTTGGGCTATGAAGGACCGGCCTCAGGATGATTTGAGCTTGTAGCAGTGTCTGCCGGTGTATGACATTGACTGATTATCTGGTGATCCCAAGCATGAAGTTAAGGGGCTTGACCAGACCATTCTGCATTGATATGAGGCCATTTTGGATCATCTTTTGGACCTCATTCTGAAGACATAGCAATCTTTATTGGATGCCCACCATATGTGATACGGGCAATAGTTGGGGCTGATGATCTTGCTGACGTCCACCAGTTTCTTTGGCTCTGGCAGTGATATTAGTTGGTTGTCGAGGCAGAGATCAAAAAGCTTCTTAGTATGCCCCTTTTTGAAGGAATAAGGAGTCTTTATGTGCTCTGCCAATGTTGGCACTGGCGCTTTGAGTTCTGATTTCTTCTTTGGAGCGGCAGAGATTACTACCCCCTTTGCTTCATTGCCAGGCGAGAAGTTAATGACATCGACCTCTTTTGCTGGTTGGTTGCGCTTTTTGGGAGCTTGCCTTATGAGATGTGTGAGCCATGTTCGGCTAAGGACATCTCGATTTCTGTTACAATGGAATTAGTTGATCGAAATCTGATATTTGCCCCCAAGAGTTTCTCATTGATTGTTGCTGTAAGGCCTCTTCGGCAGATGGTGATTGCATCTTCTTGAGCGGGAGGGTGTTGCATTTCATGCTAAACTCTCTAAACCTTTTGATGAGTTGATTGCCGATTCCCCTTTCTTTTGTTTGAGGGAACATAGCTCGGCAAGAGAGACCTTTCTTTCAGCCGTCTGGAAACAGTTGATGAATTTCTTTTGTAAATCAACCCAATCAGCAACTGAGTTGGACTTGAGCTTCGAATACCATTGGAATGCAACCCCAGTCAAGGAAGTTGCGAAATATCTGAGAAGGTATGATTCGTCGAAGGCGAGCTCACCCATGGCGGTGGTATAATGTGCCACATGCTCCAGCGGTGACCCGTGTCCATCAAACTTTTGTAGTTTTGGGACTTTAGGGCATGCTTGTGGCAGCTTCTGAATTGATGATGTATCGGGTACGGAACAGAATATAAGTCCGTTACCTAGATGCCTTAGCCTGTGAGCGAATGTATCTCGATGATGTTTGTTCATATGCCTTTGCATGGCAGCATCTTGGATTGCTCCTATTTGAGGAGGCATAATATTGGACGGATCAGTAATATCTTGACCCGTAGCTTGAGGAAGAAGACCACTTGTAGAAGTCGCCGTGATTTGCCGGGGCGGACCCATTCGGATGCTGACTTGTTGATTTGAGTAGAGACTGGCTCCATAGAATGTCGTCGGCTTGAAGTGCAGTCGCCTCATTTCATTTAAGAGTGCGGCATTTGAGATTGACACTTCTGCATCACTTGATATTTGTGTCATCCGACATTGCTTGGAAATTTTCTCTTGTAGGCAGGTCGATGACGGGGTTGATAGTAGAGGTTGGAAGTCCACCTTCTTCAATTTGAATATTTGTTCTTCGAAGAAGGGGATTTGAATTTCCTCGTGTTGAGGGTCAACACGAGTAGGAGCTTGACCAGACGTCCCAGCTTGCCCACTGAGTTGGCGGTTTTTTCTGACAAATTGTCTGGTGTTGGGATGAATAAGCTCAGTGGGAATATTTGGAAGTGGCTTCCGCGATTTGTTCTGCCAGTTCGCCAGAGTCCTTCCCGGAGGCGTAGCCTGAGAAGATATGAGCTTGGGTTTTTCCTTTGCTGCCCAGGTGGACACGCCGTCTTTTTGCGAGCGGGTACTGTCATTAGGAATTGCCCCACCTACGAAGACCGAGATTCGCGATATACGGTCGAAGACGATATGCGAGCTTTAGATGTTGAGTTGGATTTTCTTTGACTACCCGGATATTCTCCGTGCCTGAGGAATATAATTTGATTTCTGTACACCCCTTTTTTTTTGTCCTTGGAGGTGCTTGGATTCAGCATGTGAAGAGAAGTATGTTTGGTGTTGCTTCTCCTGCCGAACCACTTTGGTGCATTGTGCATTTTGAGTCTTTTTGAGCTTCTGGGCCTCCTTTTTGGGAACCCAGATTTGCTTAAGTTTGGTGGACCGCTGGCGCTGGGTCTTTTGCTTGACATCGGCTTCCACCTTGGAGTCTTCTTGTTTTCCTCGGAACCACCGTAAGACTGAAAAGCGGTTCGAGGTTGGGATTGTTGGAACATACCTATCACGAGGAATGATAGGTTGGCTTCTGTCGAGGCACCCGTAGGCTTCCGACCATGATGGATTTGTCGGATCTTGAGGTGGCAGCAGACGGTCTTTTGCTTTTCTGATTTTTGTTTTGCCCTTGTTGTGAGGGGACAGGAGCTATGACTTTGGAAGAGATTACCTGGCTGAATAAGTTTGGATTTGAGTTGGGTGGGGTTTGACCCCTTTGGCAGCATTATCTTTGGAGGGCATTTGGGTGCCCCTGTTAATGGTGGCATGACGAGCTTGAATATTGGCACGGCTCTTGCCGATCTTCTTTGTTGATTTATTGGAGGGAGACTTTTGAGCTGCACCCTCCTCTTGTTGGGAGGGACCACCTAAGAAGTAAGGGGATCCGACGATTGTCGGGAAATCTCCGAACATGATCGGAGTCGCCAGGTACCGAACCTGGCGTTGTTGTTGACGAGCGGTCCATAGGTGACGCCATCTTCAACAGTTCGAAGTTTGCTTTTGGTTCGTCCGAGTACCTTCAAGGAAAAATATCAGTATTAGAATTTTCATTAGAGAATGCATATATCTCGACCTTTGCTATGAATGGTGAGAAGGCGTCCCACCGGGCGTGGCGGCTGTGGACACGCGAAAAATCTTTTTTATCTTCTTGATTTGTTATTCGAGTTGACTTGATTTGTTATTTGTTTTTTTTAGTTTCTTTGCTTGTGGGGCGTGCCAGCCTGTCTAACAGACAGAAGTGAGAATCAGCACAATGCGGAGAGAAAATTGATGTCCATGGAATGGAAAGGCGCACTTTTTAATATGAACTTCATTGGTTCGCTGTTTTTATTCATCAGGCGTAGGGTAGCATGTGCTGGACCTTGTCTCCATCGATCGGATCAATGTTTTGTTTACATCGGGTTAAAAGCCTTGATGTTATTTAATCATTAGTTCTAACCCGAATACCATTGATAGCAACGTCGGGAAATATGCATTTTATTATTGTCGGACAAAAATGGATTTGATTAAAAGAGCGAATCTGTTTCCTTGAAGAAGAGATTCCATTTTGCAAAGAAGGGTTTTGTCTGAGAAGAAGATTTCATTTTGAAAGGGAGTATGGATTTCTTTTGAGTTTCAAAGTATAGTTTGAGGAGTATGCCCTCGTAATTTATTAGTGTCTGGACATTTATTTTGAAAAGGAGTGTGAGTTCCCCTTTTGAGGATTGATATATGATTTAAAAGTGAACGGGTGTATACCCGTGAGAATTGATTTGGTAGTTTGAGGGTAGTGAATTTGGCAGCGCTCCCGCATGGGCAAAGGTATCGCGTGATATATGAGTATAAATTGATGGACATATGATTGTATTGATTTTTAAGGGAGAGTCCCTATAATACAGAGTGTCCCCATGAAATATGCACATATGTACATATATATTTATGGACATATGAATATACTTTTAGACAGAACCCCCGCTTAGGCAGAGTTTCCTTTAAAAGACATATTCACATGAACATATATTCGTGAATATATGGATATATTTTCGGCAGAACCTCCGTTTAGGCAGAGTTTCTCTCAGAAAGCACACACATATGAACACAACTTTTTGTGGATATATGGATATGTTTTCGGACAGAACTTCCACTTGGGCAAAGTTTCATTTAGGAAATATATACATATAAGCACAATATTCGTGAATATATGGATATAATTTTGGCAGAACCTCCGCTTGGGCAGAGTTTCCTTTAGAAAAAAAATATATATAAGCACAAAATTGTAGACATATGGGTATGTTTTCGGACAGAACCTCCGCTTAGACAGACTTTCCTTAAGAAAACATATACACATGAGCATGAGATTGTGATTATATGGATATGTTCTCGGACAGAACCTCCGCTTGGGCAGAGTCTCCTCTAAGAAACATATACATATAAACACAACGTTGTGAGCATATGGGTATGTCTTTATATAAGACGCATACCCATACGAGCACAACACTCACCCATCCCGGAGTCTTGCTCGACGGGCGGGGAAAACATGTGCATCTAAATGCGTATACCCATAGAGTCTTGCTCAATATGGAGGCATCTAGAGCACGAGAACAAGGGAATTTAAATACCATATTTCCATAGAGTCTTGCTCGATATGGAAGGTATTTAAACCCCAAAGGATATTACCCCCACAGAGTCTTGCTCGATGTGGGGGCATGGACCGTATTATGATTTTTTCGAGAAGCCCTCCATGGAGACTAGCTCAGCATGGAGGGGGATGAAGGAGATGTCGATGCCGCATGGGGTGATCTCCCTTTTCTTTGTGCTTGTTGGGTGTTCCGCACCGAGCGGGGGAAGAGCTGATACTTTCACACCGAACGGAGAACTTGAAGAACAAGTGAGAAGATATTGGGAGAGAATGCTTTTTTTCTGAATTTTTTGAGGGACAACACCCCTTTTTTGGAAGGGGGAAGCCGAAAGGGCCAAAAGGGGACCCCTTTCTTGGAGGAGGAAAAAGCCCCCTTTACATGGGGGTTACATGCCCTTTTATAGGGGTTGGCCCCCCTTTAACCGATGGTACCCCCCATCGGTTAGGGGGGAAGATCCCCTCAACCGATGGAGGGTACCATCGGTTAGGGGGATTTACCCCTCCAACCGATGGAGGGTACCATCGGTTAGGGGGGAGATCCCTCAACTGATGGAGGGTACCATCGGTTGGGGGGCAGATCCCCTTCAACCGATGGAGGGTACCATCGGTTAGAGGGATTTACCCCTCCAACCGATGGAGGGTACCATCCATCGGTTGGGGGGGAGATCCCCTCCAACTGGTCCTACCATCGGTTGGGGGTAATTGCCCCTCCAACCGATGGGACTTCCATCGGTTGGGGGGGCTTGGGGGTTTTGTCTATAAATAGGCCCCCATATGTCCCATTATAGGGGTGTTGGTGCTGCTGAAGTCTTGCTCCTTTTCCTCGGAATTTTGCTCGGCGAAGAATTGGATTTGCACATCCTTGGAGCTTCCGCTGCGAGCGTTCTTTGTACTTGTTCTTCGTACTTGGTCTTATAGACCTTGTGCTGCCGGATTTCTTCCGTGCTATATCTCCCTCGAAGCGTTGTTCTTTCTTGAACTTTGGCTTGCCTGGAGGGCTTGAATAAATAGGCTCCCTTCCTTAACTTGGGGGCACTTGGATCCAATATTACCTAAGCAACCATAGGGTTACCTTAAGTAATAATTTTACTTTGCCTTTAAGGCAGCCCTTAAAGGGGACTTCATCCTTATTACTTAAGCAACCAAAAATGGACTACTTAATTAACTGTTGGATCACTATAAATGGATCCTGGCACTTCTTCTAGTAGATATCCACCACAACTTTTTAGGGTTCAACAAACACCTGTAATGGTGCCCATGTCTTATATAAATGGTAACTTATAGCTGCATTGTGGGCCATTAACGATAGTATTGTATGGTGACTCTCACCAGCTCTCAAATTGCATGTAGAATGTCATAATCTCAACTTCTGTTCTGTTCAGTCCAATATCTAACTCTTCTGCAATATTCTCTATTTGTACCTTTCAGAAGACCAGAGTTCCCAGTATAATACTGCCCTTCTGCTTGTCAAGATCATGAACAGATGAATGAACAGCTTCCTTTGTCCCATAGGGACCGAATGTTCTCCCAAAATCCTCGCTCCTATCCTCACCCTGTGCTTGCAAGATTTGTGTTCATTTGCCAATCTCAGTTGGTACATTGTAAGTTATTCTTAGTTCCTAACACTGGATGTCAGTTGCCTTTCTCGCGTAGTTTTTGTTTTTTATGCATCAAAATGTCAAATCCCTTCTGAAAAGCTTACTTTCTGACTTGTTGCATCCCTCTGACCTTCTGACATCTTAAATACCGAAAACTGAAGTCAGATTGTGGGATACAGCATGAGTCGTCGTATATGTCAAAACATCTCTAGGCTCATGTTTTCATTGCTTCTCATATTTACCCTGCCAGTCAAGAACACAAGTATGGTACCCTTTAATCAATTAAATGCTTGATTATGCCTTAACATTCTCCGAAGCAACCTTTTTTTTCACTTGAAACTTCGCTGACTTGTTGCATGTGAATGAATTACATGTTAATTCTGGATCTTCTGTTGTACATGAGGGAGATTCTCAGACCATCTCTTTTTGTTTATCCCCCTTGTTCTATCCTGTTTGCTGCATTCAGTGGTGGTGAACAGATCTGCCCGGTAAAAGAAAAAAACCTTGCACTCCTTGTCTCCTGTCTTTTCTATTATTTTTCACTGTTGTTGGCAATCGCCAGTAATGTGCTGAAGGAATACTATAATTTCACTTGTTTCTAATTTGTTTCTTTATTGCCACATTCCGCCTGCATTTATTGTAGCACTCATCTGATTCCATCCAGATGCTTCTATCCCTCAATAGTTGCATTGTATACGCATTGGATATATATGAATAAATTAATTGACTCATCTTTAGTAACAAGAGTTTTAATTTGACAATGAGGGGGTAACATTTAAGGAAACAATGAGTTAAATATGAGCATTCTGCCATACTTTCTAGCTTTGTTTGAATAATTTTACTGAAATTTTCATTTTTAAGCAGTTGCCCTTTCTCTGTATAAAAGCTGAATAAGGTAAATGAAAAAGCAAGTCAACCACATATTCTTCCTCGATGCATTCTTCTCTAGTGCTTTTGTTTAGAGGCTAACTCTTCTGAAGATTTCCTATGTTGTTGACTTCTCAAATGAATTTAGTGTGGTGGCATTGAACTATCTTAATCCTTTTAGATCATATATAATGTGGATATTTTGTGAATTTCATTGTGCTCCCAGATTCTTGTTCATTGAGTTACTTGACATTTACTCTGTGTTCATGCAGGTTTCCCACATTTTCATGGTATTGAATCATTTGTAGATGAGACACTGCCTATAAGAAAGCGTATTTGGTGTTCGCTCCAACTGGCTAGGCTGCAAGGGAGAAATATATCAACTGGATAATTGGCTTGTGCTGTATCTGTGGTGCATCTTGGACATACCTGAATCTTAAAAAATATATTGCTTCTAATGCAAGGGCAAAGGAGTACTATTCAATTCTTTCCTGAAGTATTTGATTTTGACAATGCATCTAGTTCAAGCAGCTCTTCCCTTGATCAGCAGTTTACTGGAATAATGTACCAAGTCCAGGTGATGCCTGGAATGCACCAGACCATTTGCTACCACGAATTGAGCCAAATATGTCATACAGGAATGTCTTTAACCATGAAACTGAGAGCTTGAGTGGCTGGAACATGGGAGCTCCAAGCTCTAGCGAACATACAATGAACCAGGACAATCATGATGCATCTGAAATGGAAAATGTATGGCCACCTTCATCGTCTGCTAATTCTAGAGCTGGCCCAAGGTTTGATGAAAGGAGGTTGCAGGCAGCCAATATACTCTCTTTGGATAGCATGGCCATGGATCATAGCAGCAATCAGATTTTGCAGGGGCAATTTTATCCGAGAAATTCCACATCTACCAGTTCTGCCAATAATGTGGACTGCAATGCAGGGATGATGGGTAATGGTGGTCAGGTCCCGCAAACAGGCATCTGTCCTTTTTATAGTCCATTTCCTTCAGAAGTTGAGCATCCTTGTGCCATTGGCTCTTCTAATTCCCAAGAATGTTCAATTAGTAATGGGACTGGTCATTTTTCTGAAGATGCTGACGGTAGATCTGGAAGTCTACTGGATGGTCGACGTCTGTCTGGTAAGAGAAAGAACATAGAAGGAGTTCCTGATCCATCTTCAGGAAGTCCAAGCAATATCTGCTTTCAGCAAACTGAGAATGGTTTACAACACACTATTTCCTCCAGAAATGTTTCTTCCAGCAGTTCAAATATGTATTTGGATAATCTTTCTGGTGTACATCATCCAGAAGAATGTTTGAATCCAAGGTCCACTAATGGGGCAAGGGGGGCAGTTCCTGAATGTCATTCATTAATAAATGTAGCAGGAAGTGCAGAAAGTTCACAGAGGAATTTTAGATTGAGAACTATTCCCTCACAGCGAGCTGATCCATCTGGACCTAATTTATGGTCTTTGGGGAACTCTAGCATGAACAACAGTGTTTGGTCACCCCACCACTTGCCTTCTTTACTTATCCCAGTTAATCAACCTCTTGAAGCCAGACCAGCAATTCCTGGTCCAAGTTCTCATAGTCAATCTCATCTGCTGATGATTCCTGGTTTGCCTCAGATGGTTCACCCTTCTTTGTGGAATGGTGCTTCAAGAATTGGCACTCCCTTGAATTGCCATGTAATGTCGAGTGAGAGATTAGCCTCTCTAGGGGAGGAAGCGACTTGATGGGCTTGCAAAGGAACACTATTCCTGAGCTCCCAATGTTTGTTCCTCCTGCTGAGGTGAGACATGTTGTAGAAGACCATGCAAACTGGAGCCTGTCTCATGGAAATCTAAGCATCCCTGCAAATGTGGCTTCCACTTCACTTGTTGGTTCTACTTCTGGCATCCATCCATCGATATGTCCGACTTGGCCCCCCCATCAAAATCCACATAACCAGTACCGACAAACTTCAACGGAGTTTGTTTACCGAGCCTTTCCAGCTGCTGTTTCTGACCCCGATGGTCAGCTCAATAATTTTCTTGCACAACACCCAGGTCGTTCTGGTTCTTCAGACATATCTCCTCTTCCTGTAGCTGGCCCTCGTACACATCAACAACCATTCTTGAGATCTGGCTTCTTGATGGGCAGACGAAGTAACGGTATGGGTACTCCTTTGGCTTCACGGACTTTAACAGCTGCACGAGAAGGAAGAAATATGATAATATGTGAAGTATGTACTTTAATTAATCAATTTAGATGCATTTCATGATGATTGAATATTTGTGGTTGTTTCTTTCTGTTTTGTTTTATCTTTTTCTCTTTATCCCCCACCTATGCCTTGGACATTGCCGGCTACAGTATTCTTATTTTTCCATCGTAATTAGTTGTGACCTTATCTTGGTTTACCTTAAAAAAGGAATGAGAATTCTTATAACCACAAGCTAATGCTCCATTCATTGTATTTATCTTCCTTTTTATATCAATATGAAACTGTAACTATAATTTTCTGGATTGGGTCCTAGGTTAATGTGAATCTATTACTAGGAGCATATACTGGAATCCACTGAGGCAAATATGCATACATTAGTGAACATTTGGATTCAAGTCCATCCTCTGGTGAGAAGGCCTAGAGTAAAACTTCCCAAACATTTGCTGTAGGGATTACATCTTTTCTTCTGTTGAGTTTTTTTTTTCTGAAACTGAGAACTTCTATTATGTTGAAACTTGGATGGAAATGAACAAAGGATGCTAAATGTGCATTGATGTATGCTTGTTAATGCACTTCCAGGACAATTCTTTCTTTGGGAGCTGTTATTTCCACTGCAAAAATTGTTTGTCTTCTATTGGATGTTAATTTTTTCGTATGTAACTTTTTGTTTCACTTAACGTAGATAGTAGTATAATGGAACTAAAATAAAATTTAGCGGAAATGACACCCAGCCTTTTTATAAGGTTCATGCACTTAGGCATTTGGCAAAGCTTCAGTTTGGCAAATATTGAACATACTCTTACCATCTATTTTGGTGGTTTCTCTCTTCTTCTCTTGGCCCTGTTTTTATCTTTGCTTCTTTATGCGCATTGAAGATTATCCATCCTTTCAATTTTCTTTGTTCTGTTTCTTTCTGATTCTGAATAAACTCCTTTTGGAGCTGCTTTTTCCAAACAAATGGAGCTACAAAACGTTCCACAAGTCCTTGCATATTTGCAAATTAACAAAACTCATCATTCAAATATAGATGGTCTTTCTTATCTTTTAATTTCCTTTTGTGTATTTCTATCAGTCCCATGCTTAGCTGCTTTCCTATTTACCCGAAATACAGTTACTATTGTCTTTTATCTTATTTTTACTTACTTTTTTTTCTTTTTTGATATGGACAAGTTTCCTATCTTAAAAATTCACCTGCATCTGATCCATGATTTCTCTCTGTAGCATATTCGGAATGCCTTGGATCGTATGCGCAGGAGCGTGGGTATGAGACTTGAGGTGAGATTTGTTAATATACTTTATATTTTGATCTATGCTATCTTCGAATTAAGGGGCTTTAATAAATTTCTGCTCACTACATTTCCATCGTGGAATGTTTTTTTTTTTTTTTCGGTAAGTAAATGGAATTAAAGAAGAATAATATACAAAACCTTTGGTCATACAAGTCATGACCTAAAGGTGTGAGTCAACTAGGGGAGTTCAGGAGAGTGTACCCCTACCCCAAAGGGGAGAGATGTTCCCACTCCACCAAACTGCACTCTAGAATAACAAAGCTGAAAACTTCAAGAATCTAATCCATGACTACACAATCCGTAGACTATGGAAAATGAATTACATGCCAAAGCTTCCACCCAAATTCCTCCTATGCACCTTGCTGAGAATTGGTAGATTCCTACCGAAATCTTGCGCAACAGCCATACCAAATGAACCTGAAAGATTAGTAGAAGAAAGCCCAAGCAAAGAATTGCAATGCAGAATCATAAATTAAATCAAAACATACTAGAACCAGGTAGACTAATAGGCTTTATAATGAACTAATCTAGTGAATGGGAAAGTTGAACCTAGTTAGAACCCCTTTCTCACGATTAGATAACTTAGCATTCTTCACTTTCATTTCCATGCAACTTCTGATATCAAGAAGGATCTCTAAGAGGATATGAACTTTATCTTTCCTTCTCTCTTCAAAAATTCTATTGCATCTCTCCCTCCATATCCACCAAATTGCAGTTCTGATTGCAACTTTCACCATCATAACTAAAATGCCACTCTTAGAAAACTCATGCTGAAGAGCATAGATTTCATGCAATAGAGATGTATGAGGCTTTCTAGATAAGTCATATCTGCTTAAAATCTCTTTCCAAATCCAACTAGTGTATGTGCAGCTAAAGTACAAGTGGTCAACACCCTCATTATCATTCAAGCAAAGAACATATTGATTAGCCATAATTCTACCTTTCCTTTGCAAGTTATCAATAGTTGGTAGTTTCTTGTGAATAGCCTGCCAAGTGCATAAAGAGAACTTCTGAACTGTAGGCCGATCCCATGTCCAGTTATTGAAGTGCCAAGTATTCCCCTTGATTCTGATTTCATTCCAGGCTGAAGTAACATTGAATTTCCCATTATTATGCTTCCATATGATTCCATCTTCACCTCTATTATTGATAGAAATTGCTGTAATCTGAGGCCACAGAGTGATCATTTCATGAGTTGTAGCACTTGGGAGACACCATTTCCTTTCATGAATGAAGCTAGAAACCTGCAAATTTTTTGGAGCTCCTAAATCTTGCCTTATCTTATCTCCATACAATTGATAGATGCTTTTCCCATTGATCCAGGGGTCATACCACATGCTAGTTCTATTTCCTGTAGAAATAACATAAGATACATGCTCAACCAGCCATCTTCTTGCTTTCAGAATTCCTTTGATTGCAGCTGAATAATAAGCCTTTGGTTCAACACACCAAACAGATTTCCTTTTGAAATATTTTTCCTTGATCCAATTGTTCCAAATGGTGTTTTTGTCCTGCAGCAAATCCCAAAGAAGTTTGATCATACTGGCTTTATTCCACTCTTGGAGATTCTTTAAGTTTAATCCGCCTTCATCCTTGGGTTTACAAATAGTTGACCATTTAACCATGTGAAGAGCATTACTTTCTTGAGTACCATTCCAAAAAAATTTGTTGAGAATAGTATCCACTTCATGAATGAGACCCACAGGTAGAATGTTTCCTCAGCTTTGCTCTGATTTGTGGAAAAAACTTTTATTACCATGAACTGGCTGGCTTTCTCTGCCATCTAGTCGCATTGTTTCTGCTACTCTGCTGACTCTCAAATTCATTTACCTCATTTGTCTGCCAAATGAAGCTGTTGACTTGATATGGACAAGTCTGCAATATCTTGAGTACAATATGGCTTGTGGTCTTCCTGCGCAGGATGTGTTGATTCTTGACCAGTCTGCCATTTTTGAGGCTGTGGACTTGCATGACAGGCATAGAGATCTGCGGCTTGACATAGATAATATGTCTTATGAGGTGAAGGCACACACGATCTTTTGGTTCCTCCAGCTGCCTATTCGTATCATTACCTCAACGTAGTTATTTAAACCTTGCAGGAATTATTGGCACTGGAAGAACGGATAGGAAATGTGAACACTGGGTTGAGTGAGGAGACAATTCAACGAAATTTGAAGCAGCGGAAGTATCTGTCCATCATACTACCATCATCGTCAGGTCAAGCCGAACCATGCTGTATTTGCCAGGCAAGTGACTGAAGCTATTGTCAATTCATTCTGTGTCATTCGCAACTTCCTCTAACGTATGCAACTATATTTTGGCAGGAAGGATACCTTGATGGTGAAGATCTTGGGACATTGGACTGCGGGCACAACTTTCATGTAGCTTGCGTCAAGCAATGGCTTACACACAAGAACATCTGCCCGATCTGTAAGATGACAGCGTTGGCTGCTTGAAGCAAGAACTTTGTTTAGGCCTCACTTCTTCACTACTAAGATTTGAAAGGTGAGATCTGAACGAGGGCCCCTTTTTTTGATCTGGTGGGTTCATACCAGCAAACTAGGAACATCATTCATTATTCCGTTTTCCTGATTTTTGGGACCTTTTTTTTCCCCCCTGTTTTCTATCCCCAGTGTCGAAACCCCTGCTGTGCATGTTCTTAAAAATACCTCGGAAGTGTTATGTGATGATGGTGTCTTGTGTGTGATTGCATTCCCCTGCCTGAGGAAAGCTGAAAGGTGGGTGAGTTTGCAGCCGTCAATCCCAAGAGTTTTGTATACATACAAAACATCATATGTATAATTTTTTTGGGGTTTGCTCAGCATTTTATTCTTTCAATGCCTCGTTGCTTTGAAGAAGAATCGGTAGTATTATCCAAAAAAAGGGAGAAAAAAAAATCTGTCGCTCTCTCGTACTGGGCATAAGATACATGACCTGTTCGGAGGATTATCATGGAAGGTGCCGATCTGATTGTGATCGGCCGGTTTTTACCGGGATCGTGTGATATCCATGACCTGTTAAGCCATTTCAAGGCCTTTTGGCCTAGGTGGTATTCGAGATCATCCCATCTATCAACAACAGATAGCCACCGTCTCTTATGATAGCAACCCTACATACATGTATCGGGGGTAGGCATAAACCAAATGTCACAATATGTGAATAAACTGTTCTTAGTGATGGATAGGCCCCGTCCGCCGTTGGAATTTGCGTCCCTCGACTGCGGACCACTGCTAGCCGTGGTAAGCCATCCTCGCACAATTTGGTAATAGAAGCAAGCCAATGGATATAATCAGAAAGAAAATGTTATTATAAAATTAATCTTATAATAAAAATGATGTAGATTGTAAGAATGAAATGAGAAATAGGCGTGAGTTCACAAACATGATGATGAGACATCATTTACAGAGCACAAGCATCTCTCTCCCAACTAATAGATGAATCTCTCCTTTCACATAACTATTTTTTTATAGGCATATCACTAAATTAGACTTGTTAGCAGGAGACACATCTCTCCATCGTTCATAGGCCAACATCAAGAACCAATTCCGTGGTTAGCACCTCCGCGGATGGCAGGAATCTACGGCGTCTCTTCATAACAACAAAGAATGAAAACCCCGTGCCATTTCAACAAGAGGATCCAAGGAACAAGAAAAATATTTTTTTTTTGGTAAGTAATAATGTATTGAACTAAAGAGAGTGAATGTACAAACCTATGATCAAATAGATACATAGGCAAAGGCTCCTAATAGAGGGTAGGAGAGTGCACCCCACCTCAGAGAGGTAGAATGTTCTCACTCTACCACCCTCAACAATAGGATAACCAAGATATCATCTTATGACCACACAGGTTGTGGATTATGCGTAAGAAAACTGAAAACGATGTAGCAAACTACAAATTTCCTATATTGAAACGGATTAGGATGTCCTTTTCTCTTGTAGTATGACCCTTGATTGATGTGTTCTCCATGCAAATTTTGATATCCAGCAATATCCCAATTAGTAGCTGCATTTTGCTTTTCCTCTTGTCTTCAAACGTTCTAAGACACCTTTCCCTCCAAATCCACCAAACCACTGTTTTAAGAGCAAGTTGGGCCAGCGACCATATGACACTCTTAGTTGGGAAACTTTCCTTTAGCTTATATAATTCAGATGTTAAAGAATCTTCCGGCTTCCTTCCAAAATCGAATCTGCAAAGAATTTGCTTCCATATCCATCTAGTGTAGTCGCATTGAAAGAAGAGGTGATTGTGAGTTTCTTCATTGCTATTACAAAGAAGGCATTGGCTGATGATATGATAACCTTTAGACTTCAATATATCATGAGTTGGCAACTTGCTCTTCTCCGCTTGCCAAAGGCAAATATTAAATTTTTGAGGACTCGGGGTACCCCAAATCCAATGGTGGAATTGGCTTTCAGTATGAGTATTGTGAAGAGCATGCGTCACCGAAGCAATGGTGAACTTACCCCCATTAAGGATCCAGATGATGGCATCCTTTTTTCTAGCATGAATATCAATATTCCGGATTATAGGCCAAAGAGTGAACATTTGAGGAGAAATAGCACAAGGCAAGTTCCACATTGCATTATAGATGAATTGGCCAATTTTCATATTCTTATCAGCCCCCAAATCTTGGCGAACTCGCTCTCCATATTTCTGAAAAATACTTTCTCCATCAATCCATGGGTCATACCACATATTGAAAAGAGTACCATCAGCAATGAAGTATGTGATATGATGTTGCATCCATTCTCTTTCTTTTAAAACTCCTTTCCAAGCACTAGAAAAGTGTGACTTGCATTTGATTAACCAGATGCTATATTTCTGCAAATATTTGTTGTAGACCCAATCTGTCCATATGGATTCCCATCTTTGCAAAATATCCCACAGAAGCTTTATAGAGGCAGCTCTATTCCACTCATGTAAGCTTCTAATCCCCAATCCACCTTCTCTCTTCAGTCTACAAATGTCCTTCCACTTGATCATATGCAACGGTTTATTGTCAGAGCATCCCTTCCAAAAGAAATCCCGTAAGATATTCTCAATATGATTGATCAGTCCTTTTGGAAGCAAAAAAGCAGAAGCCCAGTATATAGAGTATGATTGCAGAATAGATCAAATAAGCTCAAGCCTACCAGCTTTAGATAGGAGTCTATTCTTCCAAGAATTGATTCTATGAGTGATTTTCTCCACAAGTGGAAGGCAGTGGACATTTTTATTGGAAGAAGATATCAGAGACAGACCAAGATAGGGAACAGGAAAGGTACCTTCAGTAACTCCCATAATCTTTAGGAAAATATCCTTGTGCTTCACACTACCACCAATGAAAAGTTTACTTTTTCTGCTTGTTTAAGTTGAGACCCGAACAGATTGAGAAATCATTGAGAACTTTCATAAGATTAGCAGCAGATTGAGTATCATCCGTAAGAAAAGTAATGAGGTCATCTGCAAAAACTACATGGGAGATCTTCATATTTCCAGCAACAGGAACCTTTAAATCACCTCGAAGAACTGCTTCTTCCATTAAAGTAGATAACCCTTCCATGGCGATAGTAAAGAGATAAAGAGATAATGGATCTCCTTGACGAACACCATTATTACCTAAGAATCCAACAGGGGAACCATTGAATAGAACAGAGAAAGTAGGATCTTCAATACAATTTCTGATCCAATTTATCCAACGCTCAGGAAAATTCATTTCTCTCATCATATAGTAAATGAAATCTCTGTTTAAGGAGTCAAATGCCTTTCTCAAATCAGCCTTGAAGCAAACGATATTACCTTTTTTCTTGGAATGAAGATCACGAACAATATCATTTGTTAGGAGGATGTTATCATGAATAGATCTTCCTTTAATAAAAGCCGCTTGGTTGGAACTAATCAGCTTATGAAGGACTTTTTGTAGACGATTGGCCAATATCTTTGAGATAACTTTGTAAATGAAATTACAAAGTGAAATGGGTCTGTACCTATCAAAAGAGTCTGCCCCATCACATTTTGGAATAAGTGCAATGAAAGTGCAATTTATCTGTTTCAGCAATCTAGAAGTGTGGAAGAAGTGCTTAACCGCCATTATAACATGCTCACCCACAATTTCCCAAGTGCTTTGGTAAAATTCAACAGGGAAGCCATCAAGACCTGGGCTTTTACCTTTGGGAGATTGGAAAACAACTTTCTTTATTTCCTCATCAGTGACCTCAATAAGAAGCTGCAGGATATCCAGATCATCAAGATGATGTTTCGGTTTTATTTTCACATGATTCCACTGTTGAATAGGCTGATTAAGCAATGAAGAGAAGAAGTTGACCGAATGCTGTCTAACTTTTTCCATGTCTTCTAGAATGTTTCCCTCCGAATCAGAACACCTCTTGACAGTATTAATTGATTTCCTGGCTTTGAAAGTAGCATGGAAGAATTTGGAGTTACTACTCCCAGAGATAGCCACTTCTGCCTAGATTTCTGCTTATAAAAGGATTCTTCAATGTCTAGAGCTTGAAGATAATCTTGCTTAATACGTTTCTCTTCATCAATGAGCTGCTGGTATAAAGGCTTTTCATGGAGCTTAGATTGACTTTTGGAGAGAGAGTCCCTTAAATTTTGAATCTTGTTATGCACATCTCCAAACACTTCAGTATTCCACTTGCGCAAAGCAATCTTCACTTCCTTCAACTTCTTACAAAGGATGAAAGTGGGGGAGCCTTGAAACTGGTGGTTCCAAGCGGTCCTAACAACCTCCAGAAAATCAGAATGAGACGTCTAGATATTAAAGAACTTAAAAGGTTTGTGCCCATGGTTAACCTCATTTGAAGTATAAACCAAAAGCATAGCATGGTCAGAGAAGAAAGTGGAGCTATACTCCAGATATGCTTCAGGAAAAGAAGACAACCAATGGTCATTAATGAGGCAACGATCAAGCCTCGCAGCAATCCTTCTATCTTCAGTAGAGCAGTTATTCCAAGAGAGGAGATTCCCCATAGCCTTCAGATCCATAAGACCCTCCGAAGTAATCATATTGTTAAAAGAATTTTACATTTGCATTGGGACTGGATTACCTCCCACCTTCTCAGAAGCACAGCGGATACAGTTGAAGTCCCCTATAGTAATCCAGGGAGAGGTGCCAATAGTATTAATAGAATGTTGAATAATAGAATCCCATAATGTAAGGCGATCTTGCTGAAGATTGGAAGCATATATTGCAGATAAGTGGAAATCCTTTGCAGAAGCCAAATGAGTTCCATGTAACAGAATTAACTGATTACTGATGTCAATTATCTTGAAGGAGTAGATAGCCGGATTCCACAACACCCAAATATGACCATTAGAACAATTGCTATTATGGACAAGCTCAGCCTTAGGCCAGATTTGAGATTTACAAATATCAACATTAACAGCCTTAATTTTGATTCCAGAATAATAACAATGTCACAATTCTTTGCCATGATTATATTTCTCAGCTCCCTTCACTTAGCTACCTTATTGATTCCACACATATTCCAGCTGCAAATCTTCATGGATAAATGGAAAAAGCAAAAGGTAGACCTCTGACCTATTTGGAATCATAGCCATACCGATTCTCTGCTCTTTGCCCTTCAGTTTGGAAGTGTTTCCATGCGTTAGCCCTCCATGAGAAGCTTTCTTTTTCTTGTCCATTTCATCAACAACATGCAAGGTTGTGAATTTATTATAGTTTCCCCCCATAAAATCTGGAGTCTTGGCCGATTCCTTCTCCTTCCTATTGCTGGCTTTCTTTCCTTCCTTATTCTTTCTAAAAGGTTCCCCCTCCAAATCGTTGCAACCTTCAAAGGCAGCAGCTTGCATGCATGGCAACGGTAAGATTACCTCCCTTCCCTTTTGAGTATCACTATTTCTTTGTTCAGAAAATTCCGTGCTGGCTACCATTTCTTGCCTTCCCTCTCTAGTGATTTCATTTCCCTGCATGCATTCCATACCCTCATTGTTAGATATATCTCCTCCCTCCTCATTAGCAATCTGCCCATCCTGCTGCATGGCCACATGTTGGAGAATGGCATTTGGAACTTCAGAATTAACCTTCCTATTGAGAACCACTGCCTTCTTTCCTTTAATCATTTCCAGCAATGTTTCTTCCCCCTCTTGCGAGGTAGATTGCACAAAGTCCTCCAATCTAGCAAGACCTAAATTATGTTCCCTTCCTTTAACCAAACTTGCAGTTTTTGCTGCGCCCTCCACAGGCACTATCTCGCCATCCTCCATGGTTGCCCTAACGGTACTTCCCATCTCTTTTTCCAGACTTGCAAGAATTGCAAATTGGATACTATTACTGATTTGTGCCACAGAATTCACGGATCCAATTTTTGAAATTTCTGCACTATCCTTTTTCTTGTAGACCTGTTGGACCTTCGGACCAGCTTTAGAAGGTTTTTCACATTGGCCAAGAAGGTGACCAAACGTACCACAGGCTCCACACCTCCGCGGCTTCCAGGAATAAGAAATATGCAAGGAATGCATCGATCCATCAAGATCCTTGTAGCTGACCATTGTCGGAAGTTCCTCCTCCGAAGACACCATGACACATGCTCTAGCGAATGATAATCTCCTTCTATCTGCTATGAGTTTGTCCATAAATAAAGGTTCTCCCACGGTGCTGCAAAGCTTGGAGATAAATTTCTTCGACCAAAGATGGATAGGTAAGCTATGAATAGAGATCCAAACCGGAATATTTTTTAGACTTTGGACGAACTCCTTTCTCCCACCTCCTCAGAATCATGGGGTGACCCCTGATAGACCAGAAGTTCTCCAGAATGCGACTAACATCCTCTTCGCTATCAAGTTTACATAAGAAAAAACCATTCTCCAATAGGTGTAAATCGAAACCTACCACTCCCCATCTGTTTTTGATAAAAGAAGAGAGAGGCATGAACGAGGTTTTCAGATCAACAACATACCCGACGATGGTATGATCCCACGCTCCTTGGAGTTCTTCCAAGTCTTCGATATCACAGACAACAATCTTCTTGTTTTCCTCAACCACGATAGGAGCAATGTAAGA
The DNA here is from genome assembly GCA_014218235.1 of Colocasia esculenta. Lineage (NCBI taxonomy): Eukaryota > Viridiplantae > Streptophyta > Magnoliopsida > Alismatales > Araceae > Colocasia > Colocasia esculenta. The sequence continues at coordinate 78,653,252 of CM024761.1, read as the reverse complement.
TAGAGCATGAGTAGACTCTCCAGAGCTTGGAGCAACGAAAAGGCTTGCCCATGTTTTCGGTGCAGAAGCCACCTAAACCGGTCCCCTTGATCTGGACCTCCTCCTCGAAGAAGATCGCCCCCAACTAACATTATGCCCTCGCAAATAGCTGGAGTCGGGAATCAAAGCATCAGCAGAAGCTTTACCGGATGATGGGCCAGCTCCTTCCATCTTCCTCACGCAGCCAATGAGCACCAAAGAAGAAAGTAGACCCCGGATGAAGGAGTTTCAACCGGTGGCTGCCCTCTAGAGAACCAAGAGGACGAAGAATAGAGGCCCTGACGGAGGGAAGCTCCACCAGGAGAGGTTCACCCACCACCTAGAAGGCGGGGGTGAGCCAAGGCACTCACACCTGCGCAAATCCCAAAGCTTCTCTCTCTAGAAAACTAGAGAGAGAATAAATCCCAGATATGTGAGTTTACAAAGAATAGAGGCCCTGACGGAGGGAAGCTCTGCTAGGAGAGGTTCAACAACATACCCGACGATGTTACAAATATCAACATTAACAGCCTTGATTTTTGATACCATTAGTAAAAAAAGGTAACCCCAAGTAGGTGACAGGTAGAATTCCTTCTTGAACACCAAGGATAGTTCTTACTAAGTCTTTGTTACTAACATTTGCACCCACATACACCTTACTCTTCTCATGATTAAGTTTCAGACCAGAAAAATCTCCAAATGCATTAAGAATTTCAGCCAGCTTGGAAAGGTGTCCTAAAGGAAAGAGATTGGATGCAGCAACAAATATCTTATACTATTGCAGATGGTTCTCAAATCAGTATGTGGTATGATCCTTGGCTGAATGGAAAGAGCATCTTTCAATCTTATGATGATAGGATTCGGCAAGATTTAGGAGCTGGTAAGGATTTCAAGGTTGGCCATTTTATTAACTATGCTAATTGGAATTTGCCTGTGACGGCCCTCATTATACCGGTACGGTCATACCGACCCACGTCGATATAACGAGTGCTGCCACAGTGGGACATTTACCCAACACTATCACATGATTGAGATATACACAAATATAGATACAGAGTCGCGGAAGTAAAGGACTAACAGTCATCACATTCCATCATCCACATTTATCATACATGATCCATATAGCAAAATAAAAGACTAAACTTTCATAATTGAAATTAAACCAAGCTACATTGTCCACAAATAAAAGTTCTACATTTAATACATAGTTTGTCCACAATTACATAATGATAATCCTAATACAAGCTACAATTCACGTACTATGAAACAAAAGGGCACAGTGTCAACTCCACCAGCTAATCTCCACGCTCGGAGTCGCTCTCCACTGTCACCTCCAAAGGTGTGTCACCAACTACACCTGTACGCCGAAGCAAGGAGTGAGTCTAAAAGACTCAGCAAGTAGCTCCATACACATCATTCATGCATACATCATAGTAGGGTTTACTATTTCTATTTGCAAGGCAACATATAGCATGCTTGAACATTTATGAGAGACAACCTATCATGGTATTTCTACAAAATCAAAACACATGGTACATGGTTTAAAATGTTTCAATTAACACTTCCTATCACATGCTTTCTACTCATTTAATCACATGAAGACTACACTTCCGATTTGACTATAACATGATAGCAATTTATATGGATTAGAAATATCATAGCATGAATTAACGTATCATATTCTAACACATTTACTTCACATGGTTACACATTCCCATATTTCACATGGTTCATTTTTCAAGCATTTCACATGTACACATGTTCACATTCTAACATAAAGGGTTCACATGGTTTCTTATTTCACATTTGCATGTTCACATATACACAATTTACACATGTTCACATATACACATTTCACAATTTATTTGCCGTGACACATAGTCCAAACCACCACTAGAAGGACACATCACATACACATAACACATAGCACATCACCTAGGCAATACAGTGATGACTCTTGGCACTGCGCAGACCGGGAGAACACGTCTCCACCCTAACCAGTGGTACTTGTCCACCTCCAGGATTTCATCCTAATGCCCTTAGGATATCTTAACACATTGAACCTTCTCATGGGGACTTTTCCATGATACGTTCCACAGCCCTCTATGGAAGCAGTGTCACACACGGCACATTTTACACATTACACATTCCGATTAACACACGTTTCACATGTGATTTTCACACTTTCTTGTTTATGCACATGGTTCAGTTCATCCCTATCATGATGCTACTAATAACAAAAATCAAGCATTTAGTAGCTCTCATGGATTAATTGGAACACACATCATTTAACCTTAATCATGGTACATGCATTCATACTCATTTTCACATGAAAATCTCATAATGTAGGCTACTGTTATCAAATTTTCCTGAAAATTTTACCACATGCTGTTTTCGGGTATAATAACACACATACAAATTTTCACATTTTCTGAATTCACATGCATTTATAGAAATTAAAACACTCAGCTTCATGCCATTCTTAAACTAAGTCAACATAGAACATGACATGGAAATTCAGATTTGATCATGCACAGTCATGAACCACACATACATATTGGCACAGAAATTTTCCCGAATTTATTTTCCAAACACATGATTTACTAGAATTTTCACAAGGTCTACACATGCTTTCTATTTCTCATTGTAGAAATTATAAGAATTCACATGGAGATGGGAAAATTCCCAAATTGCAGGGCATGGACTGATACTTACAAACATGGTTCATAAAATTCTACAGCATTTGATTCCTCCGAAATCATGGGAACAAGATTAACCAAGCATAACCTCTTTCCTACACATGCTTTTCAATAATTCTAATAAATTATGCCATCTACAGAAAAATACAGGAAATTCCACACATATCACATTACCTATTTTACATAACATATAAAATTTACATTATATCCTCATGCGTAGAAATCCGGAAATTAAAGATATAAGGCAGAACAGTTCACTGTTCTGTCAAGAAAAACTAAACGGCATACTGTGGTCGTTTACAAGAGTTGGCGGCCACATCGTTGGCCGCTGACTCAAGATCTCAATGTCCATGGGGCTTGCCGTCAAGTTCGGACCTGTGTAAAAACACAATCCGAGCTCTGAAAAATGGTGAATGTGGGGATCCAGGACACGAGGAAAATCTGTAAAAATGGTAAAAGCCTCCTAGACACATACATGGACAATGTGGAAGGGGTACTTGCCTTTGGAAAAACTCCTAAAGGGATCAAATCAGTTGGAGAAGCTCTCCTTGGGCAGTCCCAAGAAGCCTCCAAGACGCCTCCACTCCGGCTTCTGTGATGCTCCCCTCTGAAATCCAGGGCCGGGGATGTGTAGCCGTTATGTTGTCCTCCTCCTTGTCGAAGTAGATCCTCAGAAGAAGCCTTGGATCGTCGGATCAAAGTCCTCAAACTTCAGGTTTTCTCACAGGGGCTCTAGGGTTTTCCCTCCTCTTCTCACCTCTTGCAAATGTGAAAGTGGGAAGTGGGGAGAGGCCAACTCGGGTTCAGGAAGTAGGGAAGGCTCTCACCCACTCACCATGCCTATCTGACAGTTTTGGAGCCGTTGGGGGACATCCCCCCAATGGCCACCATACCTTGTTTCAGAAGATAGCAGCTCTGCTGCGCATGCAGGCCAGAGAAGTCGACGTCCAGATCTCTGGACGCCGGAGCTAGGGTTGGCGTCCATGTCTGGACGCTAACACCACCTCAACGGCCTGGGGATTGACGCCAATAAGGCCTTCGGCCAGAACCCTAATTATGCAGAAAACCATGCATACCGGACATATACACATGCAATGTACATATAGTATCGTATCCACACTACCATCATGCAATAAGCACATTATTTATGTTCAATATAAACACATGCACACGTATTTATGCTATTTTAAATATCCACGAAAAATACGTACATACATACTCAACACAACATACACACATAAATACGAAAAAAAAAATACGACGGAAATTCGAGGGTCTTACATTGCCTGTTCCTACTTCTCATGAGATGATCACGGTTTGGCCTTCAATTAAGCTACTACGATCCACCATGGCCAAAGGGATGCGATCGTTTAGAATCACAATGGAGGAAAGTTCTCCATTGCTTCTGCTTGGAATGCAATTCGAGAGAAGCATATTGAAGATAATAACTCCTTGTGGATTTAGGAGAAGCTGGGAGCTAAAAAATTTAATCTTTGTCTTTGGCAAGCTGCTATTGAAAAACTACCTACCTAGGACCTCATGAAACATAAAGGTATTCAGTTGGCTAATCAATGCACTCTTTGCAAAACTAACGAGGAAAGCAACAACCACATTCTTTTCCAATGTCATTATAGCACTTGGATTTGGAAGCTTATTCACAGGTTCATTTTGGAAGACCCCCGGAAGATAAACTTGTCAAGGAGATGAGAATGTTGCATCAAAATTTCCCTGTAAGAAATGTTGCTTGGAAGCTTGCTCAACTAGCATTAAAGGCTGCTGTTTGGTGGATATGGCGAGAAAGGTGTTTGAGGATTTTTGAGGGAAATCAAAAATCGAGAATGCAGTTGTTAATTCACATTCTCATGGATATCAAGATTTGCATGGAGAACTTCACCTATAAATCACCAAACAGAAGAGAGAAAGACATGCTGAAGCATTTTAACATTTCTATTTTGTAATTTGAATCAATTTAGTTTGGTTGCATTCACTTGTGCTATACTCATTGTCTACAACTTGTGTAGTCATGAGTAATCCATCTTGGAAATCCTAATGTTGAGGGCGGTGGAGTGAGAACATTCCACCTCTATGAGGTGGGGTGCACTCTCCTGAACTCCATTAGGAGTTTTCCTCCTATGCACCACTTTTCTTGTGGTCATAGTTTTGTACATTCTTCATTCTTCAATATATTATTACTTATCAAAAAAATTTTCAGCCAGCTTATGAATGGATGACTGATCATCTTTAAGAAAAACAAGCAAGTCATCAACAAATATGAGATGAGATATGTGGATGTTACCCGAATTTGGAACTTTAAGTCTGCCATCTCTAACTTCCTGCTCAAGCATGCAAGTCAATCCCTCCATAGCAGTAAACAAGTAAGGGGAGAGAGGGTCTCCTTGTCTAATGCCATTAGTGCTACCAAAAAAACCAGCAGGAGAATGATTGAATAGGACTGAAAATTTAGGAGTTTCCAAGCAATTTTTGATCAAAGCAATCCAATTCTCTGGGAAGTGCATATTCTTCATCATATTGTAAATGAAAGATCGGTTGACAGAGTCAAAAGCCTTCCTTAAATCAGCCTTGAAACAAATTCTTTTTCCTTTACTCTTGGAGGCCATGTCCTTAACTAAATCATTAGCAAGGAGAACATTATGGTGGATCCCTCTATCCTTTATGAAAGCAGACTGATTCAGACTAATAATCTTGCTCATAACCCTTTGCATTCTATCAGCCATCACTTTGGAAATAACTTTGTAAATGAAATTACAAAGAGAAATGGGTCTGTAGTTTTCCAAGCAATCAACACCTTTAGTCTTGGGAATGAGAGAAATGAAAGTGCAATTCATCTGTTTGAGGATATGACCATTCTTGAAGAAGTGATGACAAGCATTTATAACATCCTTACTGGTAATGGGCCAAGTGTTTTGGAAGAATTCAACTGTGAAACCATCAGGTCCAGGACTTTTGTTCTTTGGGGACTTCATAACAACTTTGGTGATCTCATCATCAGTGACTGGCTGGTTGAGAAGTTGAATGTCTTCATGAGAAAGTTTACTAGTAACATTGATTTGGTGTTCCTCATGAGTCTGATTCTGGTTTAGAAGAGATTTTTAGAAATACACAGTATAATCCTTCACGGTATTAATATCATGAATAAGGTTGCCATCTCGCCCTATGCATTTCCTTATAGTGTTTCTAGCTTTCCTGGCTACAAGAGAAGCATAAAAGAATTTGGTATCCGAATCACCTAAGTTTAGCCAGTTCTCCCTTGATTTCTGTTTGATGAAGCTTTCCTCTTTAATCAAATTCAGCAAGTACTCCTCTCTAGCAGCATTCTCTGCTTTTATAAAGTTTTCATTATTCGGATTAGTGGAGAGCTCCTTCTGAGCTTCAATGAGCATGTTCTTTAAGGAATCATGAACATTTCCATAGACTTTGTTATTCCAATCTTTAAGGGCTTCTTTGCATGCTTTCAGCTTACTACACAAGATAAATTGGGGATTACCATTGACATTAATGTTCCAAGCTGATGCAACAACTTCAGGGAATTGCGGATGCATGCTCCACATGTTGAAGAATTTGAATGGCTACTTTCCTCTAGGGCCATCGATTTCAGAACTAATCATCAGGATAGAATGATCAGAGAAATATTGAACTCCATATTCTAGCAGACTATTGGGATAGCAAATCATCCATTCTTTGTTAATCAGACATCTATCAAGCCTTGCCTTAATTCTTCTACTTTCTTTCCCCCTATTTGTCCAGGATAACCAACTGTTGACTTCATGTCAAAAAGCTCATTGTCATTGATGCAGTCATTGAAAGTGCTCAGCATAGAATCAGTTAATTGCCTCCCTCCACACTTTTCATGAGGATATCTAACTGTATTGTAGTCACCCACCAGCAACCAAGGCGACTGAGAGGATATTAGCAAGATTATAGATGTCGTCGGTCCATACTTTCTTGACTGTTATTAGAAGCATAAATGGCTGTCAACCAGAAGCTAACATTGTTTCTATTGTCTTTTCCATAGAGATGAATGAACTGCGACTTTTTTTTTTTGGTAAGTAATAATTCATTGACGAAAAGGAAAGTATATACAGAATCCATGACCATGAGAATGGTACATAGGAGGTGAACTCCTAATGGAAGACAGGAGAGTGTACCCCACCTCAAAGAGGTGGAATATTCTCACTCCACCATACACAACATTAGGATTACATGAGTAGACCCGTCATGACCACACAAGTGTTGTGGACTATGATTGAGCAAGACTAGCGGAACAATTGATAGGAAGAACACTAAATAGAAATATTGAATCATCTAAATATGTCCTTCTCTCCTTCACATTTGAGATCCATCTTGTATTCTTGCATGCAGATTTTGATGTCTTGAAGAATGGAGATAAGAACCTGCATTTTGGTGCGACTTTTAGTGTCAAAACTTCTCATGCATCTTTCACGCCATATCTGTTGGGTTGAATGCATATTCATATCATTTCCCTCCTATTTTGATGATGACAAGAGGTAATTTTAAAGCAATTCAATTGAAACATGTCAAAAACATCATACCTGAAATCAATGTTCAAAAAGCATATTTCAAATCACATTTATCATTGATGTTCATGATAAATCATTTAACTAATGATATATGTGTTTAATTTTCAGGTACAAACATTTTTATGCAAAAGATGTGTCGACACACCCATCAATGGTGTCGACACAACAACACAGATTCAAAGGCAAAATGTGTAAAAATGTTGAGACTGTCGACACAGTCAAGAGTGTGTCGACACGAGTTGCAGTTTTTCAGATATCAATCCACCCAGGTCCAGGTCACACTCTCTAGCAGGTAGCAGTCGACATTAGACCCAGTTCCCAGAACAGCCAGTTTGAAGAATTGGGACAGCAGTCGACACACTTCGACAGGTCGAGCAGAGTCCCAGAACGAACCAGTTTGAAGAATTGGGACAGCAGGTCGACACACTCCCAGAGCAGGTCGACATGGGACCTTCTTCCCAGAACGACATTTTCCATATTTTGGACAGTGTGTCGACACTACCACTAGGGCAGGTCGACACACTACGGGAAGTTTTCATCTTAAAGTGGATGGGTGCCACGTGTCAGCCCAGGCCGATGGGAATCAACCTAGGATCGTGTGCCCTTATACCTAAAAGGTATCTTTGGACTCTTTTGGGTATAAAAGGACCTCTATTGGCCCTCCATCCACGTAGAGAGACCCAACCAAAACTCTTAGAGCCTCCGAAAGTTCCTGGCGGCTGCAAGAGGTTGTCTCCCTCCTCTGCTCTCCTGTGCTTCCAGAAGACCAATTCTCACCAATCCAAGTGTGAGAATTGGAGTGTGATCCCTGAAGAATCCTCAGAAGCATTCCAAGGAACAGATCCTGTAGAAGCCTTCGTTGGAGAAGAATTCAAGGAAGATCCAACAACTCCAAAGTGTAGAGCATCGGCGTTGGACTTCAAGATTGCAAGCTTCTTCCCAATCCAAGCTTCTACAAGGGAGTACACTTGAAGAACGAAGCTATTTAATACAATTCACTGTACTTTTGTTCTTCTGAGATATCTTTTGAGATTATGCAAGTGCTTCTGCATATCTCTCATTAGTGTTCTCATTTTCGACTAGATCTATTGCTAGAAGGTCTATGTCTTGAGTTGGTGTCTAGCAATCATTGTGTGAGCATTGTGCTCAAGTTGTGTGAGCATTGTGCTCAGGTTGTTGTGAGCCGTCGTGCTCAGTTTGAGTTGTCTAACTCAAGGGTGTGTTGAGCAGTCTTGCTTAGTTGTTCTAGAGTAGTCTTGCTCTAGAAGGTGTGTGAGTTGTAAGCTCTCAAGTGTTGGAGTTGTCAGGCTCCAGTGGGTGTGTTACCCAGTTGTGTTAGTGAATCCTCACGGGTTGTGAGGGGTGGATGTAGGAATCACTTGGGTGATTTCCGAACCACCTAAAAATCCTGGTGCACTTGTCTATCTGTGGTTTGATTTCATTATCCGTTAGATGCTTGCATAGGATCGTTTAAAGTTCACTTAATCAACTGATTTCATATCTGCTTTTACCAACTCACTCAAATATCATCAGATCTGTGGTTTTTCACTGATAAAATTGCCTCTGATTCAAAAGTGTTTTTAAACTGTTTAAGCTTCCGCAGAAAGTGGCTAGATCTATTCATCCCCCCTTCTAGATCTTTCCACACCTTTTCCTCGATCCTTCAATTGGTATCAGAGCGGGTTTACATCGATCTGATTTGATCTGAGCAGTTTTTGTTTCTGAGTGTGGTGTGTTTGATTGTTTGCTCGTTTGTTTGTTTGCTTGCTTAGTTCTTTCTCTGTGTAATTTCTTTAGAGTCATGGATTCAAAGGGTTTCATAGCTGAGGGCCATTCCATAAATAGGCCACCATTCTTTAATGGAACGGACTATTCTTATTGGAAGAATAGAATGCAAGTATTTCTGAGGGCCCAGAACTATGAGATCTGGAAAGTAGTTGAGGTGGGTCCCTATGAGAACCAGGGAGAAGAAGATACCTGGACAAGGGAATAGATAAGGAAAGCCACATTGAATTATAGTGCCATGAACATGATTCAATGTGCTGTCCATCCCAAGGAGTATTCGAGAATCTCTATGTGCAAATCTGCCAAAGAGATGTGGGATAAACTCGAATTACTCTATGAGGGAACATCTCAGGTCAAGGAGACCAAGGCAAATATTTTAGTTTCAGAATATGAACTTTTTATGATGAAGTCTAACGAAAATATTTCTGAAATGTTTGCCAGGTTCATAGTGATAGTCAATGGACTGAAGGCCTTGGGTAAGGAATACACTGATGCAGACTTGGTAAGAAAAATCTTGCGTTCACTTTCTTCAGTTTGGCATACTAAGGCCACTGTCATTGAAGATTCAAAGATTTGTCCAAAATCTCTTTGGATGAATTGATTGAATCCTTAATGACATATGAAATCAACTTAAAAAGAAATGAAGAACACATAACTAAGACCAAGCCTATGGCACTTAAGGCCTCTTCAAGCAATAAAGATAAAAGTCAGGAAAAGACAAGCTCTGAAGAGTCTGAGTCAAATGAGGATGAGATTGCCCTCATGACCAGACAATTCAGGAAATTCTTGAAATATAGAAAAGGAAAAATGGCTGGGAAAAAAGAAATTTCCTCAGGTAAGAAAAACACTTCCTCTTCTAATTTCAACAAGAATTACAAAACTGACGAAATATTGTCTGTTACAGGTGCAACAAACCAGGACACATGAAGGGAGAGTGTCCTGAGAACAAGAAGGATAAGCACAAGAAATTCCAGAAGTAAAAGAAGCCAAAGGCCATGGTGGCCACTTGGTCTGACGAAGACTCAAGTGAGGAAGAAGAAGAGAGAAATCCTCAAGCTCTGAAAGTGAGGAGGTTTGCTTCATGGCCAAAACACAGATGAAAGGTAAATACTTCCTTTGAAGACTATACTGTTGAAGATTGGCAGGATGTGTATGCAGAACTGGTTGAAAGATATTCTGAAATGAGAAAAGAAAACAAACACATCAAAAAGAAAATTGAAAATCTTTACCATAACCAATCTTCAAACATAGAACTTGTGAACTGGAAACTGAAGTAACAGAATTGCTTGAAGAAAAAGAAATCTCCTGAACCTAATTGATGATCTAAAGCTTGCCTCTCAAAAGCCTCCCAAGAATTCAAAACTTAACAGTAAAGCTGGAAATTGAAAAACAAGAAAAACAACAGAAAATTGAAGAAATTATAACTCTTAAAAACCAGCTAAAGGAAAGGGAGGAGGTATCCAAACCTTCACAAAAGGCCAAGATAACTAGAGGCATTGCTAGGATCCAACATGACAACCACATCTCATGGATTAGGATTCAACAAAAAAAACCAACAAAAGATAAATCTGGTGAGAAAAAGGAAAAGCACCATTGATTAAATTTGTCAAGGGTCCTAATCTGGAAAACACAGAAATTCAACAAACAGCAAACAAAACCTTAAACAAAACACCAAACAAAGCAAAAACTCAAAAACAAAAGAAGACTATCAGGTCGACACAGTCCCCTGACAGGTCGACACCAGTCCACAAGAAGAAGACTTCTGTGGCTGTTGTGTCGACACCAGTTCAGGAGAGGTCGACCTGCTCAACACCAAAATCACAAACAACTCAACCAAAATTCAAATAAAAATCTGAAAAATAAGAAAAAGGTAAAGAAATGATTCATAAAAAACCTTGGACCTCCAAGATAACAGTTCAAGATAATTGGACCAATCCTTGGAGCCAATGGTATGAAATCCCTGTGGTATCATCCTCAATTCTATTATCCAAATTTCTTGATGTACCAACAAAACCATGGATTCCACCTCCTAATCTCAACTCCAATTTTCAAATGAAAAACTCCCTTCCTCCCAAAAACAAAGATCTTGGTGCTTTCATTCCTAAAAGAAAGAACAAACAGAAAAAGGCTGAAACACCAAAGTAACAAAACAAAAGTCAAAACAAATCAAATTTGGGTGAGAAAGGATTTGATATCTGTGCTCAATCATACTGATGGTCCCAACTCTGGTTGGGTACCAAAATCTTCTCTCCATTGATCTTTTTGCAGGAAGTCGTGCACCCAATCCAATGTATGGTTCCTTGACAGTGGGTGTTCACGACATATGACTGGAGATAGAGCAAAATTTTCATGTCTGATTGAAAAGGAGGGAGGGTCAGTTACTTTTGGAGGTAAAAATAAAGGAAAGATCTTAGGATCTGGAAAGGTTGGTCAAACTTCTTCAAACTCAGTAGATAATGTTTTATTAGTTGATGGTCTTGATTATAATTTGCTCAGTATCAGCCAACTATGTGACAAAGGTCACAAAGTTGTGTTTGAATCTGATTTTTGTAAGATAATTGATTCATCAACTGATAAAATCAAATTCTTTGGAAAAAGAGAAAACAATGTCTACATGATCAACCTTAATAAAAACTTTTCTGAAATCTTGTTTTGTTGCAAATAAAGATGAAATTGCATGGACTTGGCACAAAAGACTTGGCCATGCAAGTTTCAGAACAATGGATAAGTTATTAAGATTGAATTTGTTAAGGGTCTTCCTGAATCCTTCTCTAAAGTTGAAATCAAGTTTGTGGGATATGTGCTAAAGGAAAACAAACTAGGAAATCTTTTAAACCTTCAATGAGGTACTTACATCTAGCCCACTAGAACTTCTTCACATGGACCTTTTTGGGCCAACAAGAGTTCTAAGCTTAAGTGGCAAAAGATATGGGTTTGTAATCATTGATGATTTACTAGATTTACTTGGGTTATCTTTCTATCCCACAAAAGTGATACTTGCCTTGAATTCAGGAATTTCTGTACCACTATCTTAACAACTTATCCATATAAAATCAAAAAATTTTAACTGATCATGGGGGTGAATTTGATAACACATCCTTTTCTGATCTATGTTCTGAATTTCAATATTTCACAAGTTTTCTTCACCTAGAACTCCAGAACAAAATGGAGTTGTGGAAAGAAAGAATAGAACTCTTGTGGAAATGGCTAGATCCATGCTCTTAGGAAGTAATCTGCCCAAATCCTTCTGGGCTGAAGCTGTTAACACAACTAATCATATCCTAAATAGAGCTTTGATCAGACCAAAGATCAGAAAAACCCCCTATGAATTGTTGAAAAACAAAAAGCCAACTGTTTCTTATTTCAAAACTTTTGGGTGCAAATGCTTTGTACACAATAATAACAAAGAAAACCTTGACAAGTTTGATGCTAAGAGTCAGGAAGCCATCTTCCTTGGCTATTCTGAAGTGTCAAGGGCTTTCAAAGTGTACATTCTAAAACCAAATCAGTTGAAGAATCTCCACATGTTATTTTTGATGAAAATTCCTTTTCCACTAATGATTCTAAATCTTACAGGGAAAGACAAGACAATGAAGAGGATGACCTCATTGTGGATTCTTCACCAACTGTTGAGGAGCTTGTCAACAATGAAGAGAACCTGAACAACTCACCATCTTCAAATAGGTCAGGTAACTTTGCTCCAGAAGTGGATACTTCTCAACAGGTAATTTCTGAACCTCGATATCTGAGAGATCACCCATTAGACAGTGTAGTTGGCAATTTAAATGATAGAGTAAGGACCAGATCATCCTTCTTGCAAAATATTGAAGAAGACTCAGTAGCTCTAATTTCCCAAATTGAACCCAAGTCAATTGATGAAGCCTTATCCAGTTCTGATTGGATTAATGCCATACATGATGAGCTTCATTAATTCGAAAGAAATCAAGTATGGGAATTAGTACTAGGCCTAGTGACCAAGCAATGATTGGCACTAGATGGGTCTTCAGAAACAAATTGAATGAATCTGGTCAGGTAATTAGAAATAAAGTGAGGCTAGTTGCAAAGGGGTACAATCAAGAGTTGGTATTGATTTTGAAGAGTCATATGCCACTGTAGCTAGACTAGAAGCAGTCAGAATTTTCTTGCTTTTGAATCCTCCATGAAATTCAAAGTCTACAAAGGATGTCCAAAAGTGCATTCTTAAATGATATATAAAAGAAATGTTTTGTTGAACAACCTCCTGGATATGAAAATGAAAAATATCCTAACCTGTTTTCAAGCTTAATAAGGCTCTCTATAGTCTTAAGCAAGCTCCAAGAGCTTGGTATGACGGTGAGTTCCTTTTTACTTGAAAAAGGATATTCTAGAGGTAATGTGATCAAACATTGTTCACAAAAACAGTAAAAAATCAAATAATTGTTGTCCAAATTTATGTTGATGACATAATATTGGATCAACCAATAAAGGTGTAAGACCCTCGATTTCGTCGTACTTTTCGTATTATGTGTGTATATTGTGTTGAGTATGTATGTACGTATTTACGTGGATATTAAAATAGTATAAATATGTGTACATGTGTTATTAAACGTAAATAGTGTGTGTATTGCATGATGATAATGTGAATATAATACCATGTACTTATTGCATGTATAGAAGCTTGGTATGCATGGTTTCTACATAAATTAGGGTTCTGGCCGCAGGCCCTATTGGCGTCAATCCCCAGACCGTTGAGGTGGTGTTAGCGTCCAGCCCTGGACGCCAACCCTAATTCCGGCATCCAGCGATCTGGACGCCAACTTCTCTGGCCTGCATGCGCAGCAGAGCTGCTGTCTTCTGAAACAAGGCATGGCAACCATTGGGGGGATGTCCCCCAACGGCTCTAAGGCTGTCTAATCGGCATGGTGAGTGGGGAGGGCCTCTCCTACATGCTGAACCCGAAATGGCCTCTCCCACTTCTCATTTCACCCTTGCAAGAGGAGAGAAGAGGAGAGAAAAACCCTAGAGCTTTCTGTGAGAAAAGCCCTTTTTGGAACCCCAAATCGACCCCTTGGAGGTCATTTGAAGATCTTCTGCATCAAGGAGGAAGCTGAAGCATAGGGGAAGGCCTCCCCATCATCCCCTCGGCGAGGAGATCAACCAGGAACCCGGAGGAGGCGATCTAGAGGACGGTTCTGCAACTTCTTGGGACTGCCCAAGGAGGTCTCACCAAGCCTCTAAATCCCTTAGAAGAATTTTGAAAGGCAAGTGACCTATCTATGGTGTCCCCGTATGAGTCTAGGAGGTTTTATGATTTTGTGAATTTTCCTCGAGTCCTAGACCCTCCATTTCACCCGAATTCAGAGCTCGGGTCTATGTTTCTGCACAGACCTGAGTAAACGGCAAGGTCCCTGGACGCCCAGTTCTTCCTTGGCGTCCATCGACCATGCCGTGACTATGAGTCAGCGGCCAGAGACCGCCGTCTAGTTCGCCAGGATAGAACAGTGAGCTGTTCTGTCCCTCTTATACGTTAATTTCGTTATGATTTCCGTGATGAGGATATATGGTATCATATAAGCTATGTATATTGTGCATTGTGGTTGTGAATGAATGTGGTGTGATGGTGAATGTGGAAAAATGGTGTCTTTAATCTTTGAGCATGACTTGTAGATAATTTTGCAAACCCATGTCCATGACTACAGTGAGTCGAATGCCTTCATTTCGGTCTAATCATGAAGATTGTGGGTCAGCATGTGTTTGCAAATTTAGGAAACTTATCCATGATTGTGCAATTTGTTAATAGTTTCGGTTCGATAGAATAGAAGTATGTAAAAATGATTCGTAGTGTTAAATCCATAGATGTATGAATTAGGGAAATGTTGTACTCTAATTTCATGCATATGTTGGTAGCTTATGGCTAAACAGCAAGTGGTAAATTGCATGATGTGTAAATTCCATGTTAACGTAAATTGTGAATAATGTGCTAATTAGGTGTTTGATTTTCTGTAAATCCTACTTAGCTCAGAAAAAATCTGAAAATTGAGGGTATGATTTTGAACCCGAAAACAGCATGTGGTTAAAATTTCAGGTAATTGGAACAGTAAATAAAAATTTATGTGTTTTCATGTGAATTATGAATAATTCGTACATATGATCGAAACGTGATTAGATTTTGTCTAAACCCAGCATGATTGGTGTGTTTACTATGTGTTGAATCTTGAAAACTCTGTAGTACCATGTTAGGAAAACAGAGGTGTTCATGTGAGTAAGAAAGTGTGAATGAAATGAAGAGTGTCAAGTGTAAAACCATGTGTGTAAAACGGTAAATGTGTAAAAGTGTAAACCGTGCCAATGTGATACTGCTTCCGAGAAGGCAGTGGAGCCGTATCAGGGAAAAGTCCCCTGAGAAAGTTCATTGTGTTAAGTGACCCTAAGGGCATTAGGGGAAATCCTGGAGGTGGACAAGTACCACTGGTTAGGGTGGAGACTTGTTCTCCCGGTCTGCGCAGTCCAAGAGTCGCCATTGTATTGCCTAGATGGCGTCTATGTGATGTGATGTGTTTGTGTCCTTCTTTGGTGGTTTGGACTATGTGTCACGGCACTAAATAAGTGTAAAGTGTAATGTGTAAAGTGTATGTGACCATGTGTAAATGTGTAAGTGATATGTGAATGTGTATGTGTAAAGTGTAAATATGTGAAAAGAGGAACTAGTGTAAAGAAAAATGTGAAATCTTAGATATGTAAATGTGTTATAGAAACCATGTGAAACTAAATCTGAAACCAAGTGAATTCAGAAAATGCATGTCATTATTCTCATGTTTATGTGTGCAAAAGTGTTTAGAATCCATGTTAGGGACAACAAATGAGTATGTGAGTAAAATGGCGTGATGGATTGTTCATGTGTTATGTTTAAGCAACGTTGTAGCTTTCATGTGTAGGTTTATAGTCATTGAACCATGTGAAACCAGCAACCTAAAGTATGATAAAAAGTTATGTATGTACTTAAGAACATGTGGAATCCATGCTAATTATGTTCCCCGTTCATGTATGTAAATTGTTCATGTCAATAGCTCGCACGTTTTGATTAAAGTCCCATGAGTGAATTGAATAGAGACCATGTGATAGGTGAATGTTATTTTTGAAATCTGAAAGCATGCGTTATGTATAAAATTGTAGAACCTTCATGATAGGTTGAAAACTTAAATGGATTAGCATGCTATGTGTTGTAAAGTGTAATGTGCTTGTAGAAACCACTAGGACTTGTACGTGTATATCATGCATAGTGTTACTTGCTGAGTCCCTGGACTCACTCCTTGCTTCGGCGTACATGTATAGTGGTGACACAGTACCCTCGGAGGAGGCAGTGGAGACGGACTCCGAGCGTGGAGACTAGCCAGTTTTTGAGATCTTGTGATTGTGTACTTCTTAGTATGTACTTGGACATTGTATTAGAATTATCATTTAAAGAATGTAATATGTGGACATTTGTATTCTATTTCAGCAAATTAAATCATGTGAATTTTAGTTCCTTTTTGCAAATTGTAAACTGCATGTATGTTTAATGTGGATGATGAATGAATGGAGATAGTTCTCTTTTACTTCCGCTACTCTGTTATTTATATTCGCGTGTATCTCAGCTGTTTGTATCGTTGGGTAAATGTCCCACTGTGAGGACTCTCGCTATACCGACCTGGGTTGGTATAACCGTACTGGTGTAACGAGGGCCGTCACAAAAGGCCTTTGCACTGAATTTTCAAATCAAATGAAGAATGAGTTTGAAATGAGCTTAATGGGAGATTTAACATTCTTTTTGGGATTGCAGGTCAACCAAACACATGAAGGAATCTTCATCGGTCAAACCAAATATGTCAAGGAGCTATTAAAGAGGTTTGACTTTCAGAACCTTAAGCACTCAAGCACACCAATTGCCATTAATGCTAAACTAGAAGAAGATCCATCTGGTAAGTCAGTAGATCCAAAGACCTACAGAGGTATGATTGGCTCTCTGCTCTACCTTACAACTTCTAGACCTGATATTCAGTTTTGTGTGTGTTTATGTGCTAGATTCAATCTAATCCTAAAGAAAGTCACATGCTTGCTGTTAAACGAATTTTTAAATATCTTGTTGGAACATGTGACTTAGGTATTTGGTATCCTGCTGGTTGCAAGTTAGATCTGTTTGCCTATTGTGATGCTGATTATGCTGGGTGCAAATTAGATAGAAAAAACACAAGTGACTTGTGTCTATTTCTAGGTGGATGCCTTATCTCTTGGGCTTCTAAGAAGCAACATTCAGTTGCTCTGTCAACTGCAGAAGCTGAATATGTTGCAGTAGGTAGATGTGGAACTCAGATTCTCTGGGTGAAACATCAACTTCTTGATTACAACCAAGATTTAGGGTGTGTACCCATCCTATGTGATAACACTAGTGCCATAAATTTGTCTAAAAACCCCATTCAGCACTCCAGAACAAAACACATTGAAATTAGGCATCATTTCTTGAGAGATGAGGTTGCAAAGAAATCTTTTGAACTCATTTTATTGAAACTGAAAAACAAATTGCAGACATATTCACTAAACCCCTTCCTAAAAACAGATTTTCATCTTTAAGGAGAGAACTTGGTCTTTGTAAATGTCCACCTTCTTGATCTCTCTCAAGGTTTGGGTTGAGTGTTATGCATGGTCTAAGGGGGAGTTCTTTGCATTCATAATTCTTTGCTTCCTTGAGTTACATTGTTCATATCTCTCTGACTTTCAATTCTATTCCCCTTTTTACAATAAATTCTCCAACTCTGATTGTGTTGAAATTTCTTGGTATATCAAATAGTGATTTGGAGAAGGACAAGTTATGCTTGTCTGGACACTTTCACTATGCGAGAGTATATGTCTCCGCCAAGTACTAAGAAATTGATATGCAATTGTTGAGGGGGAGCTTTTACTGTTCAAAGAGGATACCTTTTCTGATTTCAAAAACTTGCTTATTTCACTTCCATTTCTTTTTGATAATGAATTCTTCAACTCTTATTGTATTGAAACTTCTTGGTATATCAAATGGTGACTTGGAGAAGGACAGGTTATGCCTGTCTGGACACTTTCACTATGCGAGAGTATGTGTCTCCGCCAAGTACCAAGAAATGGATATGCAATTGTTGAGGGGGAGTCCTCATTGTCCAAGAAGAAAATTTTTCTGATTTCCAAAATTTACATATCTTTATTTTGATGAAAAGTGGTTGAAATCATCATCTCAGGGGGAGCTAGAAAATTCACAAGTCATGACTCTGCAAAATTCAAAACTTTTCTTGAATTTCATCAATTCCTTGCATGATGTCATCATTTAGAAGTCTAGAGTCTCAAAATGAACCATTGAGTGATCTATTATATATTTTTTAATCAACTTTCAACTATATCCCTCAACCCACAGAAATTCAGATCTCTTCCTAGACTAAACATCAACTTGTGCTTTGAACTTAAAACATTTCCTTGTTTGCAACTGATGATTGAATGTATTTGAATTCTATCTCACAAACTCTCCAAAAATTGTTAAAATCCAACAGAGCAATGACACTTGTGCTGAGAAACTGCACACCTTCACAATGAATGAAGTGCCATGTATGTTATGAGGCACTATTGCTAACTCTGTTCAAAGGGGAAACAAAATAAAAATAAATTCAAAACAAAAGCAAAATGTGCTATGTTTTTGATGATGACTGAGTAACTGGAAATATTGGCGTCTACAAAACATATATTTCATGTCAAAAGGCCATCATTTACCCCTTTGAGACTTGACGATGACTAAATCTTAAGTAACCAGGGACTATGGTGTGTAAAAAGCACTAGTACTTGAGTGAAAGAGATTTATATCATTTGACAGTTTGTTAAAAGAACAAAATGTGAACATTATTGGAGATTTGTCTAGAAAGAATCATCTTCATTCCTCATTAAGTTGTTCTTTAAGATTGTGTTTTATTTTCAACACAACTGCATTTAGTCTAGATGACATCTTTAATTCTTTAAAGTTGAGAAATATGGTAGTTTATAGTTGATTGTTAGATATATTATATCCCTCAATTTCTCATTTTGTTGATTCAAGTCTTGGAATGCTAATATCCTGTTGGAAATTGTTTGAAACACTTGAATTGTGATGAATCTTTTGCAAAAAAAAACAAATGAATTTTTAAGCCTCTTAAAAATCCTTGAATTGATAATTCCTCTCATTGTTTATCATTCTAAAGATGTCCCAAAATTTCTCAAAAATTTCCTCTCAAAGATTCAAAGTTTCTTCAAAGGCCGTGTCGACACAATTTCTCTCGTGTCGACACACTTTCGGTCAGGTCGACACACCCTTCATCATGTGTCGACACTGCCTTCTTGCCAGACCCTTTTCAAACCTTTCGAGTTCATGATAAGCCTTCTTGTTCCTGCGGGGCAGTATACCACTGCACCCCTTTTAGGTATCAAGTCGACCCGACGGCCAAATTCTCACCGTTTCCGGCAAGAACTCTTCCCATTTCTCTCTAGCTCTCATCCTCTTTCCATCACCTCTCCATTCTTCCATCTCCTCTCTGAATTCCACTCTCCTTTGCACCATGGTCAGGAAATTGGGTCCCCGCCGTGGCGCAAGGTCCAGTGCCTCTTCTAGGCCGATTCCGGCAGACAGTGCCGTTGCCCAGTCAGAAAGAAGGTCTAAGCGAAGGAATGATCCTGCTGAGCAACTAGGATCCTCTTCAGCACCTCAAAGGGCAGCCAAGAGAGGTAGACCATCATCTTCAGGAAGAGGTAGTTCTCCTCCAAACCCTAGAACAGAAATTCCGAGCGATTCTTCTGAGAACCCTGAGGAATCATCTTCCTCTTCTTCTGAGTCTTCTGAATCCCAAGAGGATATTCCCTCAGAGTCAGTCAGTGCAGCCAAGTTGATTTTGAAGCCCCAAATTCTAGACCTATCAGACATTCAGCTAGCAGACTCTTTTCCTAAAATTCAAACCTATTTCTCCTTTCAATCTTGGATACCCTTTATTTCTGAGTTTCAAGTCTGTTATCCAAGATTAGTTAGAGAATTCTACAAGAACCTCACCTGCACAGAAGAAGGATATGAATCTAAAGTTAAAGGAATAGCCATAGATATGCAAACTGAAAAAGCTGCCTCCATTTTCAAAGTGCCAGATGAAGGGGCAGACTATCATGAGTATGAATTTGATCTTCATGAAGCCTATTCCATCTTGACAGGCCTTCCTGCAGATGCATCAGATCCCAAACAGACCTATGTAACCAGGTTCAATGCCAATACATTTCCACCTGTGTTAAGGGTCATCCACCACATTTTGACCACCATAATTACCCCTCAAGGTGGTGGAAGGGATAGATTGACAGACATCCAAAGGTTCATCCTTTATTGCATGGTGAAAGACATAAAAATCAACCTCCATGTGATTCTTTATCAAATCATCTCTGAAACTACAAGAAAAGACCTAAAAAGATCACTTCCTTATGGGGCACATCTAACCTCAGTATTCCAGCACTTTGGAGTGCCCTTGGAGAATGAGAAGTCCCAATCTATTCCCAAGTCCAACATCTACACCTTTAAGAATATCCAGAAGTTTATGGGATTTAGATTGGAGGGCAATCAAATTAGAAGAGGGCCACTTGTAGTTGAGGCCCCTCAAGCTCAGGAGGAACAGCCTCAAGATCAGGGGGGATAGCCCCAAGCTCAGGAGGACCAGCCTCAGGTTCAAGGGGACCAGCCCCAAGCACAAGAGGAACAGCCTCCAGCTGAAGGGGACCAGCCCCAAGATCAAGAGGATCCCCCACCTGTAAATGAGGGACAGCCTCAAGTCCCAACTGATGGTGACATTCCTTTTCATGCCCCTCTCTCACCTCAGCTTCCTCATTTCTCTCCACAACCCTCATTCCAACCATCCACATCTTCTGGTGGGCCTCCTGTTCCACCAGAATTGATCTCCTTCCTCAATGACAAATTTGAATCCTTGAACTCCCCATTCAAACCATGTCCACATCATTTGAGTTGAGGATTCAAAGAATGGAGAACACAGTATCTGCCAAGTTCATAGAACAGAAAGCTGCTTCAGACTATGCAGCTCAAAGGTTCAATAGATTGATTGGAACAATGGAAGATGCCTCACTACAGCTGAAGGAGCATCAAGACAAGTTGGAGACAGTTCTTAAAAGAATTTTGGAAAATTCCCAAGTTGATGTCTTTAACACAAAGCAGACATCACATGAGATCACCAGCAGAAGACTATCATTTGCTCATTTTGTGGATGATTTGGAAAGCATGAGAAACTTCAATGAGCACATTGACAAGCAGATAACAGATTTGACCAAGAAATTCAAGATAATGCAAAGACCTGGTTGGTCAGCTGGTTCATCATCATCCTCACAACCCATTGTAGCTGATCTAGCCAGAATTCAAGCCACCTTGCTAGAAAATTCAGATAGAATGGAACACTTTTTGGTCACAAAAATGACAACCATTCAAGATCAAATCAAGACTAGCTTGAACTTCATGGAGAAAAGATTGTCTGACATAGAGACCATTCTTCTTCCCCTTCCTCCTCCTCCTCCATCTTCTACTTAATGTAATTTCTCTTTTGATGATGTCAAAGGGGGAGAAGAAAGAAAGAACAAATGTTTGTAATCTTTTGGAATGATTGTAATGGTTCTCTTGTAATGGTTCTCTTGTTGAATGAAATGAAAAGTTTTGCTTGGCTTGAATGATTCTCTCAATTGTGTATTTAATGTGATTGAAAATCTTTTTGTGAATGTGATTGAATGATTACTTGTCAAGTTGCTTGACTTCTGTGTACAAAAATTCTCATTTCAAGTAACATTGTGTTCCAGAAGTACATCATCATCTATTACTAAAACATATCAAAAGGTCTTTGACAAGTTTAAACAAAAAGAAAATAAAAATGTGAATAACAAAAAATTGCTTAAAATCTCATTTCATCAAAACCTCATTGTAATATGGATTTATTGTTGCCATCATCAAAAAGGGGGAGATTGTTGGGTTGAATGCATATTCATATCATTTCCCTCCTATTTTGATGATGACAAGAGGTAATTTTAAAGCAATTCAATTGAAACATGTCAAAAACATCATACCTAAAATCAATGTTCAAAAAGCATATTTCAAATCACATTTATCATTGATGTTCATGATAAATCATTTAACTAATGATATATGTGTTTAATTTTCAGGTGCAAACATTTTTATGCAAAAGATGTGTCGACACACCCATCAATGGTGTCGACACAACAACACAGATTCAAAGGCAAAATGTGTAAAAATGTTGAGACTGTGTCGACACGAGTCAAGAGTGTGTCGACACGAGTTGCAGTTTTTCAGATATCAGTCCACCCAGGTCGACACACTCTCAGAGCAGGTCGACACTAGACCCAGTTCCCAGAACAGCCAGTTTGAAGAATTGGGACGGCAGGTCGACACTAGACCCAGTTCCCAGAACAGCCAGTTTGAAGAATTGGGACAGCAGGTCGACACACTCCCAGAGCAGGTCGACACGGGACCTTCTTCCCAGAACGGCATTTTCCATATTTTGGACAGTGTGTCGACACCACCACCAGGGCAGGTCGACACACTACGGGAAGTTTTCATCTTAAAGTGGATGGGTGCCACGTGTCAGCCCAGGCCGATGGGAATCAACCTAGGATCGTGTGCCCTTATACCTAAAGGTATCTTTGGACTCTTTTGGGTATAAAAGGACCTCTATTGGCCCTCCATCCACGTAAGAGAGACCCAACCAAAACTCTTAGAGCCTCCCGAAAGTTCCTGGCGGCTGCAAGAGGTTGTCTCCCTCCTCTGCTCTCCTGTGCTTCCAGAAGACCAATTCTCACCAATCCAAGTGTGAGAATTGGAGTGTGATCCCTGAAGAATCCTCAGAAGCATTCCAAGGAAGCAGATCCTGTAGAAGCCTTCGTTGGAGAAGAATTCAAGGAAGATCCAACAACTCCAAAGTGCAGAGCATCGGCGTTGGACTTCAAGATTGCAAGCTTCTTCCCAATCCAAGCTTCTACAAGGGAGTACACTTGAAGAACGAAGCTATTTAATACAATTCACTGTACTTTTGTTCTTCTGAGATATCTTTTGAGATTATGCAAGTGCTTCTGCATATCTCTCATTAGTGTTCTCATTTTCGACTAGATCTATTGCTAGAAGGTCTATGTCTTGAGTTGGTGTCTAGCAATCATTGTGTGAGCATTGTGCTCAAGTTGTGTGAGCATTGTGCTCAGGTTGTTGTGAGCCGTCGTGCTCAGTTTGAGTTGTCTAACTCAAGGGTGTGTTGAGCAGTCTTTCTTAGTTGTTCTAGAGTAGTCTTGCTCTAGAAGGTGTGTGAGTTGTAAGCTCTCAAGTGTTGGAGTTGTCAGGCTCCAGTGGGTGTGTTACCCAGTTGTGTTAGTGAATCCTCACGGGTTGTGAGGGGTGGATGTAGGAATCACTTGGGTGATTTCCGAACCACCTAAAAATCCTGGTGCACTTGTCTATCTGTGGTTTGATTTCATTATCCGTTAGATGCTTGCATAGGATCGTTTAAAGTTCACTTAATCAACTGATTTCATATCTGCTTTTACCAACTCACTCAAATATCATCAGATCTGTGGTTTTTCATTGATAAAATTGCCTCTGATTCAAAAGTGTTTTTAAACTGTTTAAGCTTCCGCAGAAAGTGGCAAAGATCTATTCATCCCCCCCTTCTAGATCTTATCCACACCTTTTCCTCGATCCTTCAATATCCACCAAACCGCAGTCTTCAAGGCAAGCTGGGCTAGAGATTGGACAGCATTATGAATAGGAAAATTGTTTTGGAGCTTGTCCTTCTCCTTGTCCAAACCATTCTCAGGAGGTCTTCTAATTTGAAATCTCCTTAGTATTTCCTTCCAGATCCAATTGCTGTAAGCACAAGTAAAAAAGAGATGCCTATTACTTTCACCATGAATCCTGCATAAAACACATTGGTTAGCTAAGTGAAGACCTCTCCCTTGCAAATGGTCTTGGGTTAGAAGTCTGTCTAAACTTGCTTGCCATAAGCACATCTTGAATTTTTGTGCCCCCGATTGTCCCCAAATCCAGTGATAATGGCGGATCTGATCATGCTTGCATCTGATTGCATTCCAAGCAGAATGGATGGAGAATTTGCCATTGTTATGATTCCAAGTAATGCTATCAGTTTGGACTTGATTTATCTTAGTATTCCTGATTGTAGGCCATAAAGAGATCATTTGGAAAGAAGTAGCAGTAGGCAAATTCCATTTGCCATTATTGAGGAATTGAGCAACATTGATGTTTCTTGGAGCACCCAGGTCTTGGCAAATTCTATCCCCATACAACTGAAAAATACTTTTGCCCTCTATCCATGGATCAAACCACATACTAATTGATGTGCCACTTGCAATATGATAAGTAATTTTATTCTTCAATCACTCCCATTCTTGGAGAACAAATTTCCAAGCACTTGAATAATTCGACCTGCACTTGATTAACCAAATGTTATCTTTAGAAAGATATTTATTGTGGATCCATTCAACCCAAATCGTGGGTTTCCTTTGCAAAACCTCCCAAAGGAGCTTAACCGAAGCAGCTCTATTCCAGTCAAGTAGTTTTTTCAAACCAAGACCCCCCCTCTTTTTTCGGTCTACATATATCCTCCCACTTAATCATATGAAAAGCTTTTTTGTCCGAACAAGAAACAGAGGTTTCTGGAGAGAGAAGCTCTGGGGATTGCGTAGGCCCTGTGAGTGCCCAAGCTCACCCCCGCCGTCCTGGCGGTGGGTGGACCTCCTCTGGCGGAGATCTCTTCTCCGTCAGGGTCTCCCCTTCGGTTAGGTTCTTGCCCTTCCGTGGAGGGCAGCCACCAGTTGGAACTCCTCCAATCGGGGTCTACCTTTTCTGAGTGTTGGGACTTGCTGCTGAGTTGGCGATGATGGAGGGTGTTGGTCTGTCATCGACAAATGGAGTTGCATTGGCTTCTTCTTCTGAATCACTGCAAGTGCAGCAAGGTAGGGAGAAGATGGTGGTTGCTGGTTCGAAAGTAAGCAATGGTGTTTTGGCTCCTGCATCGGATCCAGTGCAAGTGCATCAAGGTAGAAGAGGGCGCTCATCGTCGATTTCGAGGAGGAGATCTAGATCAAGGGGTCCGGTTGAAGTGGCCTCTGCACCGAAAACCTGGGCAAGTTTGTTCTCTGCACCTTCTTCTGGGGAGTCAAACCACGCCTTATCTTTTATTGAGCCTTTGGTTACGGAGGACCAAAAGATTGCTGTGTGTGATGTCGAAGACTTGCAAGAACTCCAAGGCGTCTGGGATCGCACTATAGTTGGGTACGTGGTCGATCTGAAACCTTTATTTATGCCTTTATCCTCCTTTGTCAAAAGTAGATGGGGAGTTGTTGGGTTCGATCTCCACCTCTTGGAGAATGGATTCTTCCTATGTAAACTGGATAGTGAAGAAGATGTCACTTGGATACTTGAGGGATTCTGGTCCATCCGTGGCCACCCTATGATCCTCAGGAGATGGGAGCAAGGATTGCGAATGGAGCTTGAGAGTCTCAAGAATATCCCAGTTTGGATTTCAATTCATAGTCTACCAGTTCACCTTTGGTCGAAGAAGTTCATCTCGAAGCTTTGCAGCACGGTGGGAGAACCGCTATTCATGGATAGACTTACGGCGGAGCGGAGAAGATTATCGTATGCTAGAGCTTGTGTTATGGTTTCCTCTGAGGTGGAGCTTCCCAATACTATCAGTTACAAGGACTTGGATGGTTCTTTACATATGCTACACGTTTCATACTCCTGGAAACCACGGAGATGTGGGACATGTGGTTTGTTTGGCCATTTTCACGGTCAATGTCAAAATAATAATAATAAGAGTGGTTCAAACAACAAAGCGCACCAGGTCTACAAGAGGAAGGAGAATTCTGAAGTTCTAGTTAACAATTCTAGTGACGTAAGGAAGGTTACTATGCAGCAAGGGGAAGTCATAGGAAATAACAGATTTTCTATTCTAGAACAAATGGCAAATGAGGACTCTATGGAGGAAGGTCAGATCGGTTATGAGGAGGCAGGGGAAGGATCTCACATAGACAGAAGGGTTTGTATTGGTCTATCTAAAGCTGCAAGGGAAGTTCTGAAATCAAGCTTTGACAGAGAGAAAGGTAGGAAGCAATCCTCCGAGCATGGCAATGGCAATGGCAATGGCAATGGAGATCTGGCTGGGAAAAAATTAAGAAAGGAAAAGGATGGTAAGAGAGCAAGTTTAGCTAGCAATGATATGACAGTAGTGAAGGCTGGGAAAATTGCGTTGGCGCTGGAGTGTAATGGGCAAGGTCATCTGCAAGAAGGGAATAATATTTCAGAAGGAAACTTTGTATCTTCTAGCAAGTCTCCAATGCAAAGGGAAGAAGGGTTGCAAGAGGAGGAAGGGTGTGTGCTGGTCCCGTTTTATGATGAGTTGAGCGGTGTTGAGAAGGGTCAGGAGGTTAGTGATGATCAGTCTGTCCCCATGTAATTTTAATTAATTACATATGTATTTTGGTGATTAACAAAACTTAACTAGATTTTATCAATAATATCTAATGAATATTTCATAAGTCTTAAGTACAGGAAAAATACCAAGGTCAAACAAGCCAATAAAGGTATGCATTACTTCTCTAAAACTTTAATCTTTTCAACATGATATTTCTCAAAGTTCATATCGATTTCTGTTGAAGATCATAACGATTTCTGTGTAAATATATCGATTTCAATAGAGTCATCATAATGATTTCCTTATAAGACTAAAAAGTCATGTTGTTTCAAATCATAACGATTATATAAGTTGTCGCAACGATTTCTTTAGAGCTCGTAACGACTTGCCTGTCATAACGATTCTATAAGTTATCGCAACGATTTCTTTAGAGCTCGTAACGACTTGCCTGTCATAACGATTCTATAAGTCATCGCAACAATTTCTTTAGAGCTCGTAACGACTTGCCTGTCATAACGATTCTATAAGTTATCGCAACGATTTCTTAGAGCTCGTAACGACTTGCCCGTCGCAACGATTCTATAAGTCATCGTAACGATTTCTTTAAAGCTCGTAACGACTTGTCTGTCGCAACGATTCTATAACTCACCGTAACGATTTCTTTAGAGCTCGCAACGACTTGGTCACCGTAACGATTTCGTAAGTTACCATAACGATTTCTTCAGTGAACACAACGATTTTCTTTGTATAATGATTTGATAAGTGTTTCACAATGATTTCTTCAGTGAACACAACGATTTGCTTTATATAATGATTTGATAAGTGTTTCACAACGATTTCTTCAGTGAACACAATGATTTGCTTTGTATAACGATTTGATAAATGTTTCACAAATGATTTCTTCATTAAACACAAACAATTTGCTATGTCTCATAACGACTTGGTCAATCTGACTTATTCATAATGATTTCATAAGTCATATAGCCATCGATTTCATATCTTATATAGACTTGATATCTTATTCATCTTAAAGGCATTGACTAGTCAAAGTTCACGTAGATATCTCTCTGACGCTTCTGCATTTATGAGATCTGAACGTATCTCTGCATGCATGCAGACGATATCATCCATTATCGTGCTTACTCTGATTACGTCTTTTAGAATTAGCTATTTGGCATTACTATTTTCATGTCTATTGCTACTAACATTTACTGACATTAGAGACAGCTTAGCTGTCTGCTATTTGAGATTAACATTTGTGCAGACCTCTGATTCAGCTCCACGTTACAACGTTAAACAAAATAGAAGCCAAATGATATCTCTGAAGATCTCATCTCTTTGCGTGCTCAAGTGATCAAAAGACTGTTGACTGGAAGCTTCCAAGACTCCAGGTGTCATTCAGTCTAATGACTACTCAAGAGAGAGACACAACGGTTACTTCAACGACCATATTTCAAAAGAAGAATAAATACAAGAGAACCGAAGAAAAGAAGCATTCAAAAAATTTCTTCGGCAAGAAGTCTAGAGCCAAGAACCTCATTCCACTTAGCTTTTGCTCTTTGCTCACGACTCTGTAGTGAAAATCTCGAAGAGAGCTTGTGTAGTTCTGAGAGTGCGCTTAGCTTTGAGTTCTTCCTCTCAGTTCTAGTTGCTTCAGATCCTTGCTTGTCAAAAGCTTGATCTAGGGGCTTGAATTTCATTCAATTCTCTTTGAGTTGTTGTTTCCCTTCAGTTGTGAAGGAAGACCTGGTGGGGTATCCAGGGTGTTGTTTCCCTTCAGTTGTGAAGGAAGACCTGGTGGGGTATCCAAGGTGTTGTTGTTCCCTTCGGTGTGAAGGAAGATCAGCCGAGCTGGGTGCTGTAGCGTTCTTAGGGGGACTGTACCCTAATTAGTGAAATCCTGAGTTGTTGCTCAGGGACTGTGTAAGGCCCTCGAATTTCCGTCGCATTTTTGTGTGTGTCGTGTGTGTGAATATTGTGCTTGTGTATGTATGTATGTATGTATCTACATATGTATTAATTAGTATACTTATGTGTGTATGTGTATAATTTAGGTATAAATAATGTATGTATTGCTTGATGGTAGTGTGTGCACAATACCATATAGATATTACATATATATATACATGATGTGCATTGTTTCTGCATGTTTTAGAGTTCTGGCCGAAGGCCAGATTGGCGTCAATATCCGTAGACGTCGATGTTGTGTCGGCGTCAACCCCATGGACGCCAACACTAAGTCCAGCGTCCAGCGATGTGGACGCCAATTTCTCTGACCTGCATGCGTTGCAGACCCGAAATTCCGGAAGCAAGCCACCCCAACCATTGGGGAGCTGTCCCCAACGGTTTGAAAGGCCATCTTATCACCTTTTGCGTGGGTGAGAGGTCTTTGGCTATATACAAACCCATTTTTACAACCCTAAGCCTTCTCTTTGCCCCTTTGCAAGAGAGGAAGAAGAGAAATGAGTGAAACCCTATTTTCGGACTGTGAGAAACCCTCACCTTTGCAACCCAAAATCTGAAGTTCTGAAGCTTGATCCGGCCACCTGCTGCATCAAGGAGCTTGCTGGATCAATGAGGAAGGCATCCCCAACCTCGGATTGCACTGGAGCTTGCTCAAGAACCCAGAGGAAGGCCATCTTAGAGGCTGGTTGGGAACTTCTTGGGATAGCCCAAGGAGAGCTTCACCAAGCCTTTTGATCCCTTTGGAGTATACCTAAAAGGCAAGTACCCTACTCATAGTGTTCATGTATGTGTCTAGGATGGTTTTACCATTTTTATGTATTTTTCCCTCGTGTCCTAGACCCCCAAATTCACCCCATCTTTGGAGCTCGGGTCTGTGTTTTGCACAGACCTGACCTTAACGGCAATATCCCTTGCCGCTAAGATCATGCTTAGCGTCCAACAATTATGCCATTAACATTAATTAGCGGCCATAGCTTGCCGCTAAGTTCATTTGAGCAGAACAACAAGCTGTTCTGCCCTTCTATATGATTAATTTCGATATGGTTCACGATGAGGATATAATGTAATCTCTTATATGCTATGTATACTAGCTAATGTGATGGATGGGAATGTGAATGTACACTTATTTGGTGGATGGTAGAGCTTATTTACATATTTGAAAGCATGAGGAAGAATGTTCATGTGTATGTTCTCACCATTATCCTGATATTCCATGGTAAAATCATGTTGCCCTAATTTTGTTAGACCATGTATGTACAACCCTATCTGTGTTCTGAATTTCTGGAATTTTCCATGCTTGTATGATTCATTGAATTTTCTGTTTTGGGAAATAGAAATCATGAGTAGGTCATGATAAATCTTCCGTAAATTGTGTATTGCCCAATAAATTCGGGAATAAATCATGTGGCTCTATGCATGCTAGGGTTCAGACAGTGAGTTGTTAAAATTGTGCTTGTGTTCAACTCCATGTTAAATCGAATTGCGGATAGCATGTGGAATTAATGTTAGATTTTCTGTAATTTTTTTTTAGCTTAGAAAAATCTGAAATTTTGCATGAAGAACCCCAAACCCGAAATTAGCCTGTGGTTAAAATTTCAGGTCATTTGGACCAGTATATGATGCAATATGAATTTTCCATGTAAAAATGTGAAACTAATGCATGCCGTTGTAAAAATGATTTGATTTTGTATATAGCAACCTGATTAGTGAAATTTTCTGAGCACTAAATTTCTGTAATTGTAGTGTCATGTCAGGAAAACAGAGCACCATGTGTGTGAATGAGTGAATGAATGAGATGTGAGTGTCATGTGCTAAACTAAGTGCTTAAATCGGAAAACGTGTAATGTGTAAATTGTGCCAAGTGTGACATTGCTTCCACAGAGGGCAGTGGAACCATATCAGGGAAAAGTCCCCCTGAGAAGGTTCAATGTGTTGTGACCCTAAGGGCATTAGGGGAAAATCCTGGAGGTGGATAAGTACCACTGGTTAGGGTGGACTTGTTCTCCCGGTCTGCGCAGTCCAAGAGTCGCCATTATATTGCCTAGATGGCGTCTATGTGATGTGATGTGTTGTGTCCTTCTTTGGTGGTTTGGACTATGTGTCACGGCACTAAATGTGAATGTGTAAATGTGTATGTGTTCATGTGAAAAATGTGAATGTGAACAATGTGTAAAAGTGCATGTGTAAAGTGTGAAATATGCGAATTTGAAATTGTGTAAAATGTGAAACCAAAATGAGAGGATGTGAGTTTGTAATCCATGTTATGACAATCTGAAATCATGCTGAAACAGTAGCTTTACTATGTTATGATCATGTTTATGTATGCAAAATGCCTAGAATCCATGCTAGGGATAATTGTTAAGCATATATAAACAACTTCCATACTTGGTTGTTCACATGTTGTGATTTAATCGTTGTTGTAGCTCTCATGTGTTAGATTATAGTTGCTAAAGCATGTAAAACCAGCAAGCTTAAAGCATGTAAAATGGATACGTATATGCGTAGGAATGTGTAGATTCCATGTCAGGCATGTCAGGTATGTTTCCTTTCATGCATGCTCGGGAATTCATGTTAATGGCTTTCATGTCTTAGTTGGTTGAATGTAGATTTTTATGTGAGGAATGAATAGAAAGCATGTGATAGGTGATTCTATTTTAGGAAATCTGAAAGCATAGTCCATGTGTTTAAATTGTAGATTCACCATGATAGGTTGTAAAATTTAATGTCAAGCATGCTACATGTTGTGTCTATGTAGAACCTACTATGATATGTGCATGTATGGTATGTGTAGAATTACTTGCGGAGTCTTTTAGACTCACTACTTGCTTCGACATACAGGTGTAGTTGGTGACGAGACACTTGTGGAAGAGATGTTGGAGACCGACTCCGAGCACGGAGATGAGAGTGTTGGAGTACTTGTGACATTTTGTGATTTTCATAGTATGTAAATTGAACATTGTACTAGGATTATCATGGAAGAATGTGTAAGTATGGACATCTATGTATTTGATTTTCAGCAATTTAAATTATGTGGACTTTTAGTTCTCTAAATGTTATCGAATCATATATGTTAAATGTGGATGATGAATGAAATGAAGACAGTGGTTCTTTTACTTCCGCTACTCTGTTCTTATATTCACGTGTATCTCAGCTGAATGTCATTGTTGGGTAAATGTCCCACTGTGATGACACTCGCTATACTGACGTGGGTTGGTATAACCGTACCGGTATAATGAGGGTCGTCGCAGACTGGACGACTCCTAAGGAAAGGAGGTCCGAACCAGGATAAACCGTATGTTGTGTGTTTGTCTTCTCTGTGTGTTTGATATTTAAACTAACCGTCACTAACCTCCTTCGAAGAACGTTTGTGTGAATGTTTTTAGTTACAGGTATCTTGTAGATTATTTTAAAAGACCCATTCACCCCCCCTCTGGGCTCGTCAACTGGGTAACAAGTGGTATCAGAGCGAGTCTCTTCGACAAAGAAAAAGGATCCAACGATTTGAAGAGTAAAGATCCATGGCAGCCCAAGGTAACTTTGAAGGTCAGTCTGTCAACCGACCCCCTCTCTTCGATGGTGAAGACTATCCTTACTGGAAGACCAGAATGGAATACTTTCTACAAGGCCACGACTATCAAATTTGGTCCATAGTAGAAGAAGGTGATCTGGTAGTCACAAATGAGAAAGCACAATGGACAGATGATGACAGAAAGAAGATCTCCTTGAATTGCAAAGCAAAGAGCATCTTATGCTGTGCTCTAAGTAAGAAGGAGTTCAACAGAGTTTCAGCCTGCAAATCCTCAATGGAAATGTGGGAAAAGCTCAGGATCACATATGAAGGCACAGACAAGGTAAAGGAAACAAGAATCGACATTCTTGTCACTCATATGAGAGATTTCAGATGCAATCAGGTGAATCCATAACTCAAATGTTCAGTCGGTTCACTGACATCACAAATGGACTAGCTGGTCTGGGGAAAACCTATGAGATTGGAGACATGGTGAGGAAAATACTTAGATCCTTACCGTCCTCATGGACCCCAAAGGTCACAGCAATAGAAGAAGCTAATGATCTGAAGAGAATGTCAGTAGAAAAGCTCATTGGGTCCCTCATGGCTCATGAGATCAAGATGGAAAGGCTAAGAGAGTCCTCTAGCAGAAAGAAGCACTCCAACGCCTTAAAAGCTGAAGAAGATTCACCAGAAGCAAGTTCAGATGAGAGTGAAAGTGATGTGGACAGCGAGAATGAGGAAGCAATGCTATCTAGAAGATTGCAGCGGATTTTGGCTAAGAAGAAGAAGTTCCAATCTGGTAGAAGACACTTCAAAAGGAATAAGGACTTCAAGAAGCCAGATGGAAAAGAGATGAAGAAAGGAGAACCCATCTTCTATGAATGTAAGAAGCTAGGACACATTAAAGCTGAGTGTCCAAAATTCAAGAAGCCGGAGTTCAGAAAGAAAGAGAGCTCCAAGAAGTTCAGAAAGTACAAGAAGAAGGCGATGGCAGCAGCATGGGAAAACAGTAGCGACTCAGACAGTGAGTCAAACTCCTGCAGCGATGAAGAAGAAGCTCATTTGGCTTTCATGACAAATACTGAAGATAAGGTAACTTCTGACTCCTCTTTTGATTCATGCAATGATTCTGATTCAGATAATTTAGAGGAAGCATTTAATGAACTATATAATAAATATAAAGAAGTAACTAAACTATTAAAAGCTAGTAAGAAAAATAGTGCTTGTCTAGAAAACACTAACTCTGATCTGAAAATAGAAAATGAAGAATTAGAAAAACAAATAACTGAACTTAAAAGAAGAAATGAATTATTATGTGAAGACTTAAAAGACAAAAATAAACAAATAACTGAATTAGTAAAACAGGAAAATGTAGATGAACTAAGGACTGAAATCAAGACTCTAACAGAAGAAAACATAAAGTTATCTTGCACGTTAAAAAAATTCACAAATGGTAAAAACTCCCTCATAATAAAGGGTGCTAGAAGATCAGGTAAGAAGAAAAATGGATTAGGATATACACCCCCAGATAATGAAGAAACCATAATTTATCCTAAAACATATCCAACACCAAAATTTGTACCTGAACAAGATATAGCATACAAAGCTGATTTCAAATACATAGAAAAAGTAACCAAATTATCTTGCTGTAGTCACTGCAACAAGTTAGGACATATCATAACAACATGCCCAACAAGACATAAGAAATGGATAATAAAAGGTAAAATCAATAATACTAACCAATCAGGACCCAAAAGAATTTGGGTACCTAAAGCTTGATGATTTTATTTCAGGTTAACCCTCGAGCATCCAAATGGTACTTGGATAGTGGGTGCTCAAGGCACATGTCAGGAAATCAGAAGTTATTCACTCATCTCCAAGCTGAAGAAGGAATAGTTACTTATGGAGATAATGGGAAAGGAATAGTCATAGGCAGTGGCTCTGTGAATAGCAAAGGAAAAACAGTCATAGAAGATGTATTGTTAGTCAAGGGATTGAAGCACAATCTCATTAGCATTAGCCAACTGTGTGACAGAGGACATCAGATCAAGTTTCAAGAGTCAAAGTGTAGCATACTGAAGGATGGAGCAGTCATCTTTGAAGCTAATAGAGAAAAGAACTTGTATGTGCTCTATCTTGAGGAACTCAAGGAACAAAACGTCTGTCTGGCAGCAAATAAGGATAAATCTACTGAATTATGGCACAGACGACTAGGACATTGCAGCATAGATGGTATGAGAAAATTGTTGAAGAAAAATCTTGTGGAAGGTCTACCTAAGGTCAGTGCAAAAATGGATGGTGTTTGTAGACCTTGTACTAAGGGAAAACACACCAAGAGCTCCTTCAAGTCAAAGACGGTGGTGACCACCTCAAAACCCTTAGAGCTCCTTCATATGGATCTATTTGGGCCAATGAGGACTACCAGTCTTGGAGGAAAGAATTTTGGATTTGTCATAGTTGATGACTACTCAAGATTCACATGGGTATCATTCCTAGAGCATAAAGATGACACTTTCGAAAACTTTGTCAGTTTCAGCAAGAAAGTCCAGAAAGATCAGAAGTTCAGCATTGTGTCTATCCGATCAGATCATGGTGGTGAATTTCAGAATGAAAAGTTTGCTAGATTCTGTGATGATCAGGGAATTGAGCATAATTTCTCAGCACCAAGATCACCACAGCAAAATGGTATCGCTGAGAGAAAGAATAGAACCCTATTGGATATGGCAAGAACTATGCTCTCAGAATATGATCTGCCAAGATACTTCTGGGCTGAAGCAGTCAATACAACAAGCTATATTATTAACCGAGTAATGATCAGGCCAATCCTGAAGAAGACTGCATATGAACTGTTCAAAGGGAAGAAGCCAAAGATCAGCCACTTCAGGACCTTTGGATGTCCTTGTTTCATCCACAACAATGGAAAAATGGACATTGGTAAGTTGGATGCCAAATCAGATGAAGGCATCTTCATGGGGTACACCTCTAAACCCAAAGGCTATAGAGTATTTAACAAACGCACTCTATTGATTGAACAGTCTGTACACATTATCTTTGATGAAACTAACCCTTCCTTGAGAAAGGAAGTAGATAGTGATAATGATGATACAGATGAACTGTCCAAGAAACTAAAAGGCACATCAATTGAGGACAAGGATGATCCACCTCTGGAAGACTTGCAACAAGAAGAAATTACTCATGAAAATCTTCCAAAGGAGTGGAGACATAAGAAAGATCACCCACTTGAGAATATTCTTGGTGATCCATCGTAGGGGTAAGAACAAGAGGTAATGTTATTCCTTGTGATTACCTAGCTTTTGTTTCTCAAATAGAGCCTAGGACAGTCAATGAAGCTCTTACTGATGAATCTTGGATAATAGCCATGCAAGATGAATTAAATCAATTCAAGAGAAACCAAGTATGGTCACTTGTTCCTAGACCATCAGACCGTCCAATCATTGGCACCAAATGGGTGTTCAGAAATAAACTGGATGAAACTGGTGTAATCTTAAGAAACAAGGCCAGATTGGTAGCTCAAGGCTATTCTCAAGAGGAAGGCATAGATTTCGATGAAACCTATGCACCTGTAGCTAGACTTGAGGCTATTAGAATATTACTTGCATATGCATCAGCTTTGAATTTAACATTATTTCAAATGGATGTTAAATCCGTATTTTTAAATGGTTTTATAAAAGAGGAAGTTTATGTGGAACAACTCCCGGGTTTTGATGACACAGAATTTCCTAATCATGTTTTCAAACTTCACAAGGCATTATATGGTTTAAAGCAAGCACCTAGAGCCTGGTATGAAAGGCTTAGTTCTTTTCTTTTAAACCATCGTTTCAGTAGAGGTCAAGTAGATAGTACTCTTTTCATAAAGTCAAAGGTCAAACACATTCTACTAGTTCAAATTTATGTAGATGATATTATTTTTGGTTCTACTGATGAATCCCTTTGCAAGTACTTTGAAAAGTTGATGCAGGGAGAATTTGAAATGAGTATGATGGGAGAACTCAATTATTTCCTTGTACTACAAATCAAACAAGGAAAGGAAGGAACTCACATCTGTCAAGCAAAGTACATAAAAGAACTCTTGAAGAAATTTGGATTCGATAATGCCAAACCACTGTCAACACCAATGAGTACATTAACAAGGATGGACAGTGATAAAGATGGTAAGAAAGTAGATCAAAAGATCTACAGAGGTATGATAGGTTCACTCCTTTATTTAACAGCTAGTAGACCTGATATTTTATTTAGTGTATGCATGTGTGCTAGGTATCAAGCAGATCCTAAAGAATCACATTTAATTTATGTGAAAAGAATATTTAGATATTTAGCAAGAACTCATGACTTAGGTCTGTGGTATCCAAAATGTTGTGAAATTAACTTAGTAGGTTATTCTGATGCTGACTATGCTGGATGCAAATTAGATAGAAAAAGCACTAGTGGTTGTTGTCAATTTCTTGCAGGATGTTTGATATCTTGGTCTTCAAAGAAACAAAATTCAGTGGCACTATCTACAGCTGAAGCTGAGTACGTAGCTGCTGGAAGTTGCTGTACACAACTCTTATGGATAAAGCAACAACTTGAAGATTTTGGATTAAACATCAAATCCATTCCACTGTTGTGTGACAACACCAGTGCCATTAATCTCACCAAGAATCCAGTTCAACATTTAAGGACCAAACATATTGAGGTTAGATATCATTTTATTCGTGATCATGTAGCAAATGGTAATATTGAAAATCTTTTATTGATACAAATGGCCAGTTAGTAGACATTTTCACAAAAGCCTTACCCGAGGAGAGATTCACATATCTTAGAAGGGAATTAGGCATGTGCAATTTGTGAAAAAGGTTTTGTTTAAAACTGGCACATTAAATTTCAGAATTAAGTAATTTTTTCCTCCATGGCTTTAAGTAAAAGAAATTCAAATTATCCTTTGTAACCGCTCTCTCATTGAAGTCGGTTTGAATAGTCAAACTCTTTTGTCTTCTTCTGCCGCCTTTTGGCGCCTCACTTTCCACAACGCATTAATTTATTCCTAAAAATTGAATGAGATAACGATTCATATCTCGTCTTCAACCTTTTCCCTCTTTCGTCTGGATACTCAAGCCGATGCCCTAGCGATTTCGACATCGACTCTCTGCTATTTTTGAAGCTTCTCTCCTCCTCCCGTGAAATTTCTTGAGGGATCTCTCTCCTCCTTCCTTCTCAATCCTCCAGAAAACCTCCACACTTGATTCCATGGCCGCATTAGTCGTTTCCGGGAGTTTGGGTGGCTACAGTGCCGAGTTCCTCACTCCTGAGCAGCAGGAGAGGTTCCAGTTCGTGAAGACCAAAGTGTGTGGGAACAAGACAGTGGACGTTGCTGATCTTGAAAAGAATGGTATGCACAGTGTTATTGAAGCTTTGATCAGGATGCAATGGATGGAAGTAACAACCTTCTCTGAGGTAAGTTATCCAGACCTCGTGAAGGCCTTCTATGTATGCTTGAAGACTCAAGAAGATGGGTCCCTGGTTTCATATGTCAAGGGAACCCAGATTAAGATAGATAGTGAGCTATTGCATGAGTTGTTTGGAGTAACAACATCAGGGCACAGTGGGGTTCACTCCGTGAACACCCAGGTCAAGGGTCTTGGCATTGTAGGGCCGGGATACAGATTAAAAGATGGTAAATTGGACATCAACCAACTGAATGCGTTCAACCGCCTCCTTCACTTCATAGTGTGTCAGATTTTGGTTCCAAGAAGCGCCACATTCTCCGCCTGTTCAAAAGCAGATTCTGACATGATGTTTTGGGCCATACAGAACAAGGAAATCAACATGGCCGCAGTGATGATGGAAAGAATGGCTTTTGCCAGAGATCAGATTTAGGACACAAAATCCAAGCTAAATGTTTCCTTGCCGTATGCACATCTGCTTACCAAAGTTTTCAAGCACTTTGGTATTGATCTGGCAGGAGCAGTTGTTGAGAAAATGGGCCAATCAATTAGGTCTAGAAATCTCAGGAAAAGTGGTTTTTCAGTTATAGATGGTGTTTGGTCTAAGACCACAGTGGCCGAGGGAGAGGCCATTATAGGTGATATTCCTAATGCTCAGGAAGAAGCAGCAGAACCAGCAACAGTCCAAGCAGCAGTAGAACAGAGAATAGAGATTGAGCCAGCAGTACCTTCACTTCCAGCCAAATTAGTAGCAGAAACACAAGCAGAAGTTGAGGCTATAGGGTCACCTCTTATCCAAATAGTTTCGCAATCTCCAGAAGGGCCTAAAGAAGAAGCAGTGGTGGGTGCAGCAGATAATCTGCCCACCTCCATTATTGCCTCCATTCTCAGAGATGTAGTAGATTCTGTTCTCACCACTCCAGTCACCTCAGAGACTGGTGGAATTGCAGAAGAAGTTGTGGCATCAGGCCACATTGAGGAATCAGTGGCAGCAACAGTTCAAGAGGAGCAGTCCAGTGCTCCAACAAGTGTCATTTTGGAAGATGCTCCTGCTCAGGGGGAGCAATCCAAGGAAGGTCAAGCAGAAGAAACAACTCACCATGATGAGCCAATGGATGATATACCTACTGATGAAGACCTACCTCATGATCAGGATGATGTCAGAGAAGGGGAGACAGCCAGCTCCTCAGATTCAGATAATGATCAGCCTTCTCCAGCTTCTGAGGCTAGGCAGAAAGGGAAAGAAGTGGAGCCTGAAGTACCACTCTTATCAGATACTCCACATGAAAGACTAATGAGGCAGAAGATTGTAATAAATTTGAAGCCTGTGATTGAGAGGCTTGATGCTCAAGGCACAATCCTGTGTTCTCTTCAATCTGATGTATCCTCCATCTTCATGAGTCAAGCTTCGTCTTTAAAGGATATTTCCAACATACGAAATGCCATGAAATGGTTTAACCAGGAAATGGGCACCATGAAAAATTTGCTGAGAGACATTCTCAAGGTGGTTGGAGCTCAAATTCCTCCTCCTCCTCTACCTCCTGCAGCCCAGGTTCTGGAGTCAGGGGTTTCTGGGCCCTCAGATCAAGAGGCAGGGCCAACAGGGCCAGAAGCAGCAGCAGCACCAGCAGAGGCAGCAGTAAATGTTGAAGGGCCATCTGGGCCAGCTGATCAGGTTAAAGGGCCTCCAGGGCCAGCTGAGCAAGGGTCAGGGCCATCAGGGCCATTGGAGAGTGAGTCGTGCAAAAAGAGGCAGAAGAGTCCTTGGCACCCAAGCCCCCAGCTCCCTCTTCTCCATCTCACACACCTATTCCTCCAACTCCACCCTCAGCTCCTATAGCTCCTCCTGCTCCACAAACATTCAAGAAGCCTCAATCCAGACCAATTTCCTCTCCCACTCCATTTCCTCCTCATTCCACCTCATCTCCAGTCTCCTCTGCTACAATTCCTTCTCCTTCTCCTGTACTTGAGGCCCCTCCAACATCCTCAGCTGGAGCCTCCTCCTCCTCCTCCTCTAGTCCCTCCCTTGGACTAGTTGATGACCTCCCAACTACTTCACATTCTTTTCTTCATCCTACACCTCCACCCTCTTTCATCACTATCATACCTGAAAGAGCCCAACTTAATTCTCCTTTTATGGAAAAGATAAAGGATGAGTTTGAGGAAGGGATCCTCCGGTCTGTGTTGAAGGTTGGTGAACATGTTCATAGGGCAGACTCTTCCAGTCCTGCCCCCAAGAAGAGGAAACTTACTTCTACTTCCTCCATTTCCTCTGAACCTAAATGCCCACCTCTGTGGTTTTCTCTCACAGTGGACAACAAACATAAACCACTGTACAGAGAATATCTCTCAAAGGTTGTTCTGGCAACTATCATTAACCTTCACTTTCTTGATCTCACAGATCATTTGCACACCATTCTACCCTACACTTCTCTTACAAAATCTGAAAAATCCAGAATTTTCTCTCTTGCCCACTCCAAATCAGAAGACCAATGGGGCAAAGGTCACAAGGATCTCTTCAAGAAATTTATTCTTGCCAAATCTGCTAGATTCCCTCCAAGGGACCACTCCTTGACCTTATTAGAGTGGTTCAGGATGTATCATAGAGAACTTTGGGCACCCTACATTCAAAAGGAAATCAAGATGGTCAGACACTATGTGTTGTTCAATAACTATAGATATGTCCATCGTCTTCCTGAAGTTCAGCTCAGCCAGTTCAAAAGGGCCATTTCAGCTCTCACTCCAGATATCTCACATACTTCAGATGTTCAGGTAGATTTTGCTACCCTCCAAGTACCTGAAGAGATAGCCCTTCCTCAAATCCATTTTCTAGTTATGGAATCCTCTATAGGATCCATCATCTTTGAGCATTTTTCCAGAGTAATGGGCAGAATTAGAGTACAGAAAGGCTGCCTGGTTGCTTTTCCTAGATTCCTATTTAGGGAATATCACCAGGGGCATGTAAGTGCTGAAGTTCTAGCCCCCATTCTGTCTGAATGTGAAAGGCTGACATCCTCCGAATGGTCCAAGTTCTACCCTTTGTCAGCTCAGCAGTTGTTTGCGCTCAATGAAGCTCAGGCCAGGGAAGGCAATCCAGCTATATCTCCAGCTATCTTCTTGGATATGAATTCTATACATCTTGTTAATGACCCTTTCAAAGTCTGGGAGGAAAGATACAATGTATATGTAGCTCTTCGCAAAGCTCTCAGAGATAATCTCAATCACTATCCTGTGTCTATGGATCAGTTTCTTACCTGTGCCAGCTTTGGGACTCGTCGTTTCCTAAAGATGACTATGGATAAGGAGGCTTATGCTGATCTTCTCTACAAACACCTAGATCTTCATCTCAAAAGGATGGTTTCCTCCATGGGACCAACCTATTCTTTGCCTTTTGGAG
The DNA here is from genome assembly GCA_014218235.1 of Colocasia esculenta. NCBI lineage: Eukaryota > Viridiplantae > Streptophyta > Magnoliopsida > Alismatales > Araceae > Colocasia > Colocasia esculenta. Next base: position 78,612,406 of record CM024761.1, on the reverse strand, counting down.
TTTTTAAAACTCATTTTGAAGAGCAGGAAGCCCAGGCATAGGAAACCATCTCCCATTTTGCCTCTCTTTTGTCTCCTGCCTTCTATTTACCTGTACCTCTGCAAAGTTAATGAAATCTCCTTCTTTGTGTACTCCTATTTTCCTTCTCTCTTATTTCTTTGTCGAAGGTTGTCTTTTTGCTCAATGACAAAAGGGGGAGAAAATTCGCATGTTGAAATACACTCCAATAATATTTTTTAAGGGAGAAAATTAGCATGTCTGAAATACACTCCAATAATGTTTTTTAAGGAAGAAAATTAGCATGTCATATCTTCAGACTGATTTTAGATATTTTTTCATCCATGCTTGTTGTTCAGTTTTGTCATCACCAAAAAGGGGGAGATTGATGATCAGTCTGTCCCCATGTAATTTTAATTAATTACATATGTATTTTGGTGATTAATAAAACTTAACTAGATTTTATCAATAATATCTAATGAATATTTCATAAGTCTTAAGTACAGGAAAAATACCAAGGTCAAATAAGCCAATAAAGGTATGCATTACTTCTCTAAAGCTTTAATCTTTTCAACATGATATTTCTCAAAGTTCATATCGATTTCTGTTGAGATCATAACGATTTCTGTGTAAATATATCGATTTCAATAGAGTCATCATAACGATTTCCTTATAAGACTAAAAAGTCATGTTGTTTCAAATCATAACGATTATATAAGTTGTCGCAACGATTTCTTTAGAGCTCGTAACGACTTGCCTATCATAACGATTCTATAAGTTATCACAACGATTTCTTTAGAGCTCGTAATGACTTGCCTGTCATAACGATTCTATAAGTCATCGTAACGATTTCTTTAGAGCTCGTAACGACTTGTCTGTCATAACGATTCTATAAGTTATCGCAACGATTTCTTTAGAGCTCGTAACGACTTGCCTGTCGCAACGATTCTATAAGTCATCGTAACGATTTCTTTAAAGCTCGTAATGACTTGCCTGTGGCAACGATTCTATAACTCACTGTAACGATTTCTTTAGAGCTTGCAATGACTTGGTCGCCGTAACGATTTCATAAGTTACCATAACGATTTCTTCAGTGAACACAACGATTTGCTTTGTATAACAATTTGATAAGTGTTTCACAACGATTTCTTCAGTGAACACAACGATTTGCTATATATAACGATTTGATAAGTGTTTCACAACGATTTCTTCAGTGAACACAATCATTTGATTTGTATAACGATTTGATAAATGTTTCACAAACGATTTCTTCATTAAACACAAACAATTTGCTATGTCTCATAACGACTTGGTCAATCTGACTTATTCATAACGATTTCATAAGTCATATAGCCATCGATTTCATATCTTATATGGACTTGATATCTTATTCATCTTAAAGGCATTGACTAGTCAAAGTTCACGTAGATATCTCTCTGACGCTTCTGCATTTATGAGATCTGAACGTATCTCTGCATGCATGCAGACGATATTATCCATTATCGTGCTTACTCTGATTACGTCTTTTAGAGTTAGCTATTTGGCATTACTATTTTTATGTCTATTGCTACTAACGTTGACTAACATCAAGACAGCTTAGCTGTCTGCTATTTGAGATTAACATTTGTGCAGACCTCTGATCCAGCTCCACGTTACAACGTTAAACAAAATAGAAGCCAAAGGATATCTCTGAAGATCTCATCTCTTTGCGTGCTCAAGTGATCAAAGGACTGTTGACTGGAAGCTTCCAAGACTCCAGGTGTCATTCAGTCTAACGACTACTCAAGAGAGAGACACAACGGTTACTTCAACGACCATATTTCAAAAGAAGAATAAATACAAGAGAACCGAAGAAAAGAAGCATCGAAGTATTGAAGCATTCAAAAAATTTCTTCGGAAAGAAGTCTAGAGCCAAGAACCTCATTCCACTTAGCTTTTGCTCTTTGCTCTCGACTCTGTAGTGAAAATCTCGAAGAGAGCTTGTGTAGTTCTGAGAGTGCGCTTAGCTTTGAGTTCTTCCTCTCAGTTCTAGTTGCTTCAGATCCTTGCTTGTCAAAAGCTTGATCTAGGGGCTTGAATTTCATTCAATTCTCTTTGAGTTGTTGTTTCCCTTCAGTTGTGAAGGAAGACCTGGTGGGGTATCCAGGGTGTTGTTTCCCTTCAGTTGTGAAGGAAGACCTGGTGGGGTATCCAAGGTGTTGTTGTTCCCTTCGGGTGTGAAGGAAGATCAGCCGAGCTGGGTGCTGTAGCGTTCTTAGGGGGACTGTACCCTAATTAGTGAAATCCTGAGTTGTTGCTCAGGGACTGGACGTAGGACTCCTAAGGAAAGGAGGTCCGAACCAGGATAAACCGTGTGTTGTGTGTTTGTCTTCTCTGTGTGTTTGATATTTAAACTAACCATCACTAACCTCCTTCGAAGAACGTTTGTGTGAATGCTTTTAGTTACAGGTATCTTGTAGATTATTTTAAAAGACCCATTCACCCCCCCCTCTGAGCTCGTCAACTGGGTAACAGTTAGCTTACCTCCCCCATGCACGACATCCATGGCAAGGAATTCTGCTACCTCCCGTGATATGCTTCCTACCTCGTTGGCAGGTGAAAGGCAAGGTAAGGACTCTTCCATATTTTCCCCGGATAGTGTAGGCGGTCAAATCAGGAAATTCACTACTTTAAATGTGGTTGACGAAATGGAAAGAAAGAAGAAATTAGGACATGGGATACCTTCCAATGCTCTCAAAAATAAAGCAAAGGATCTCCGTAACTGGGCTTAATATCATGCCATTTATGAAGATCATTAGCTGGAATGTAAGAGGCATCAACAAAAATACTAAGCGGGGGGAGCTTAGGAGAATTATCCATTCAAATTAGTGCGATATTGCTATCCTGTTGGAAACTAAAATTAAAGAGATAAACGTGGATATTTGTAAAGCTCAACTGTGTTTTTTTTTGGTAAGCAATAAAAGGATTGTATTAAGAAACAATATTGTACAGAAGCCTTTGACCTTACAAGATATGATCAAAGGAAAACCTACTTAAAGGAGTACAGGAGAGTGCACCCCACCTCAGAGAGGCGAAATGTTCTCACTCCACCGTTCTCACTTTAGAGTAGAAAAGCTAGACTATCATGACCACACATGCCGTGGACTATGACAAACAAACAAATAGGCTAGAATCAAGTAATTGCAGAATTACAAAGTGGCAATTGTCTTTTGGAAAGCAAGTCATTCATCTCCCTTGATCTACCATGATTTCTGATTTGCTGAAGCTTGAAGATCATCAAACCTCAATAAATACAAGTCGAAGCATAGAAATATCCATGTATGAAACTAAAATTAAATGTAAAGCATGCATGCAATAGAAGAATGAAAATGGCATGAGAATAATAAGCTGATCTAGATAATGGAAAAGTGCAATCTAGTGAGAATTCCTTTCTCTCTCTTGGATAAACTACTCAACTTCTCTTTCCTTTCAATGCAGCACCTCATATCCATAATGATGTCAATCAAAGTGTGAACTTTGTCCCTATTTTTCCCTTCAAAGATTCTATTACATCTTTCTCTCCAAATCCACCATACCGCAGATCTGAGCGCCACTCTCACCATCTTGAGTAAAATGCCATTAGGAAACTCATGCATTAAAGCATTGACTTCTTGATGAATAGACAAATGAGGAGTTCTATGCAAATCAAATCTCTTTAAAATTTCTTTCCAAATCCATGTTGAGTAAGAGCAAGCAAAATATAAGTGATCAGTATTTTCCATATCATTCAAACAAAGCACACACCTGTTAACAAAAGCATACCCTTTTCTCTGCAAGTTGTCAATTGTGGGTAGCTTCTTATGAAGAGCTTGCCAAGTACACAAAGAAAATTTCTGGACAGTTGGCTAATCCCAGACCCAGTTATTGAGACTCCAAATGTTACATTTTGCTCTGATTTGGTTCCAAGATAAAGTGACTGAAAATTCACCTTTATCATGCATCCAAGTAACCCCATCTTCGCCATTATTGTGAATTGGAATTGCAGTAATTTGAGGCCAAAGAGAAATCATATCAATAGAAGTAGGATTCGGAAGACACCATTGACCATTCTGAATAAATTGGGAAACCAGCAAGTCTTTCGGAGCCCCAAGTCCTGTCTCACTTTATCACCAAACAATTGATAAATACTTTTACCACTGATCCAAGGATCATACCACATGCTAATATCATTCCCTCTTGAAAAACCATAAGTAATGTGATCAACCAACCAATTTCTTGCTTTGAGAATTCCTTTAATCACTGCGGAGTGGTAAGACTTCATTTCAATACTCCAAATAGATTTCACACCGGGATGGACTCCTCAAATCAAGCCAATCATGAGGGCTGCGGATCGGAACTTGGGCACCAAGGCTCTTCATCCGAAGAAGGTGCAAATGGTCATTCACAAGTGCAAGGTGGAGTTCCCTCCTGTGAAAGGCAAGCTCAAGGTGGGACCCACTCCAAGGGGGCGCATCCAATATCTCCCTCACGGGAAAGGCAAATCTATTTAGAAGGAGCGCTAATTTCTAGTGATGCTTCAAAGGAAACCCACCTTTATTTGGACTCTTCACCGAAAAAAGGCAAGGCTTGCATGCGATCAAGAATCCACACCGAGATGGACTCCTCAAATCAAGTCAATCATGATGGCTGCAGATCTGAACTTTGGCGCCAAGGCTCTTCATCCGAAGAAGCTGCAAACGGTCATATGCAAGGTATTTTGAAATTCCAAAACCTTCTAGCTGTGGATGAAATGGATCGAAGTAAATTTAAAGGGACTAAAGGGTCTAAAGGTACTAATCTACTTGGGAAAAAAAGTAGATTCGTGATCTCTTGCTGCTCTATAGTATCCATTTGTTATCATGAAGTTACTCTCTTGGAATGTTCGTGGGATCAATAAATTGATTAAATATAGGGAGCTCAAGAAAATGATTAAGTCCTCTGCATGTGAAATAGTCATTTTACTTGAAACCAAAATTAAATCCAATCATGCTGCAATCAAGAAGAATTTGATATGAATCAAACCCTTAGGCAAGGCAGGATTGCGGCGGTTCCTAGTTGGTCGGGGCTCTCCCCCGCCCACCCGGTGGTGGGGGCGCATGGAGGATCCTCCTCCGGGTGCCTCCAACGGTCGTGTGACCTCCGCGGGAAGACGCTCTTCTCCTTCTGAGAGTATCATCCCACAAGGAGGTCTCCCTTCGGCTCAGCCTTCTTCCAGAGGTCGACTGATGGAGCAGGGTGATCGTGTTCTGAAGGCAAGGCGTTCACTTTCGAGAGTCTCTCAGGTTCATCGGCCATGGTCTTCTCTTTTTGGTGCAGCTGGGAAAGAAGGAGTTCACACGCAAGGATCGGCTCTTGAGTTCATTGAACCTGCTCTACTTGATGATAAGAAGTTTGCTGTGTTCGATGGTGAGGATGCTAAGGAGCTTCATGAGTCTTGGCGCTTTTTTCTCATGGGGTATTGTATTGGATTACAGCCTCTTTACACTGCTCTCCGTGCTTTTATTCTTAATGTTTGGCGGCCGAAGGGAGATATGGAACTTCTGATGCGGGAGGGAGGATTCTTTCTGGTTGTCTTCAATCAGGAGGAGGATCTTCAGAGGGTTCTTGATGGTTTCTGGAGTATCTGAGGGCATCCATTGGTCCTTCGACGATGGATGCTGGATCTTCAAATGGAGAAAGAGTCGTTATGCAGTTTGCCGATTTGGGTTAAGTTCCCGGGGCTGCCTCTTCGCTGGTGGACTGTCAAGGGTCTCAGCAAGGTTGCTAGCCTCTTGGGGCGTCCACTTCACATGGATTCGCTTACTGCTAGCAGGAAGAGGTTACACTTTGCTCGGGTCTGTGTTTTAGTTGATGTGGATGCTGCTTTCCCCTCCGAAGTTGATGTCATGAATGTAGACGGAAGCATTGACATGATCTTAGTCGAGTATGAATGGAAGCCTGTGCTTTGTACGGAGTGTAACTCCTATGGCCATGGCAAGGGAGAATGTCGATCAGAGGTTAAGACTCAACGAAAGGTGTGGCGAGTTAAAGCTCAGTCTGCATCGAATGTCGCTCCTCCTAGCTCTTTGGTGTTGGACGGTACCAAGGATGCTGGTAGTGCATCCTTGCGCAGGGATGAAGACATCAATGGATGTGGAGTCATGCATAATCCTCCAGTCACTGGCCAGAATGTGGTTTCTATTCTTCCTGCAGATTCTCACTGTAATATTCTAAGGGAGGATGATTCTGAGAAGGAAGTTGATTCAACTTGCTTTGTTCATAGGCAGGAAGGTGTCATGTTTGGGAAGGACAGAGGATTTAGCAGGATTGATGACCTTGCAGATCCTGATTCAAATATTAGTGGACCCACGCGCCATTTGCATGATTCTGTATTAGAGGGAAGTATGGATGTAGGAGGCAATCAAATCTTGACTAAGATGGCGGAGATTTCTTCTGGTCCTAATGGGGGAAAATCTGCTAACAGGTTCGCTGCTTTGCAAGGTTTGAATGTGGAATCTGATGCCAATACTCTTGCCACGGATAGTAGATCTTCCATGTTTGGGCGGCTGCCTAATGGAGGTAAGGGTCGAGATGGTGTGCCACCTTCTGCATCTTTGTTTGGACGTCAGGGTACCATGCAGTCCCATGCAATGACGTCAGGTATGTCTATGGGCCATAAAATGGATAAGCTACAAGCTAGGATTTGCTCTCTCTCTCAAAGTCAGTAATGAAGATCATTTCATGGAATGTTCGGGGTCTTAATAAATCTTTGAATAGATTGAGTGTTAAGCATTCAATCTTGAACTCAAATGTGACAGTTGTTGTTTTACTTGAAACTAGAGTTAGTATGGATAGAATGGTTAGTAGAAGACTTTCTATTGCTCCTCATTTAAACATGATCCATAATTACAATGAGCATCCTGGAGGGCGGATCTGGGTTCTCTGGAATGGGACCGCAGTTCATATGCATTGTGTTAAAACCACTGCAAAGCTAATTCATCTGGACTGCACTGAGTTATCACCTGGGAAGTTGTTTCACTTGACTGTCGTGTATGGTTCGAATCTGTCTCATGAAAGGAAGTTTCTCTGGCATTAACTCTCTCAGACACCATTTCCTTGCCTTGGATAATTGTAGGTGATTATAATTGTGTTCGATTCCCTGGTGAGAAGATTGGTGGTCGGAGGCTGACTTCTTATCTCCTTAGAGATTTTAATAGTTGCATTGATCTTTCCTCATTGTTGGATTTGAAGAGTGTAGGAAGCAACCTTTCATGGTGTAATCAATCTGTGGGGGCAAGGAGAATCGCCTGTAGACTTGATCGTGCTTTGATCAATCACTGGACACATTTCCTGATAGTTATGTCTCTTATGGTGATAAGTTCCATTTTGATCATGCTCAACTTACTATTTTCACTAAAGAGGTTGTTGCGGGGGGCCTAAGCCTTTTAAGTTCTTCACTATGTGGGCGCAGCATGACACCTTCTTGCCAACAGTTGAGCGAGCTTGGAATATTTAGACTCACGGAACCCCACTTTTTGTTCTTTGTCAGAAACTCCGTGCAGTCAAGGCAGCTTTGAAGGTTTGGAATCGTGTTGATTTTGGTGTTATCTTTCGTAAGGTGGAATGTGCAGCCAATGTTCTTCATGGAGCTCAGGAAGAATTGGCTGCTGATCCAATGAATGACGGTTGCATCGAGAGAGAGAAGCAAGCTCGTGGAGTCTATCTTGATTGCTTACGCATGGAGGCCTCTTATGCTAAGCAACGGGCAAAGCAGCATTGGTTAACCCAGACTGATGATAATACTAAATTTTTCTATGCTAGTATTAAAGGGAGAAGGATGATGAATACTATCAGAAGATGTAAACTGCCTGATGGGAGTGTGAGTGATGATATGCAGAAGATCAAGGATCATGCTCTTGCTTTCTGCTCTAGCCTCTTGAACCAACAGCAGAATTATGATATACCAGATTTCCAAACTTCTAGCGTGCTGTTTGATGAAGACAGGAATAGTATTATGAGACCTTTCACTGATTCATAAATTACTGAAGTAGTCATGTCTGCACCGAAGAACAGAAGTCCGGGACCTGATGGTTTTCCAGCAGAATTCTTTCAACTTTGTTGGCATATTGTGGGAGATGATGTACTTGCTGCTGTGCACTATTTTTTCAATGGAGGTAGATGGCTCCGCCAGGTAAATCACACTTTTATCTCCCTTATTCCTAAGAGTGAGAATGCTGACTCTTTTGATCAGTTTCGGCCCATATCTCTGTGCAATTTTCTATATAAGATCTTTACAAAACTTATTGCTAACCGCATGCAAAAGTTCATGCCACACCTCATTAGCAAAAATCAGTCAGCATTTATAAAAGGTCGGAAGATTCAAGATAGCATCCTTCTGGACAACGATCTTATGAGGGACATTCATTCCAAACATCGAGGCAGCTTATTATGCATGAAGGTCGATTTGCGAAAGGCTTTTGATTCGGTGCAATGCGAATTTATTCTCCTTATCCTGCGAAAGATGGGGTTTCCTGAGTAGTGGCTTCAATGGATTGATGTCCTCACAAATTCTGCTACCTTCTCTGTGTTGCTAAATGGGAGCCCTGTTGGCTTCTTCCACTCATCCAATGGTATTCGGCAGGGAGATCCTTTATCTCTGCATCTTTTCTGTGTTGCTATGGAAGGTCTTTCTATTATGATAGAGGAGAAGATGAGGGAAGGTTTTCTGCAAGTGCCTGCCTTTGGGGACGCCAAATTGTCACATTTGGTTTTCACCGATGATTTGCTCCTTTTTATGAAGCCTAACATCTCTTTAGCTAGATGCATTTCCAGCATTCTTGATGACTTCTATAGCTATTCAGGTCTGCAACTGAATTCAGCGAAAAGCAAGGTCTTCATTGGCGTGAAGGTATAGCCTAAGGGGCCTCTTCTAGATGCTTTGAAAGTTCAAGAAGGGATTTTGCCATCCACTTATTTGGGTCTGCCTTTGTTTTCCACTCGGCTGATCAGTCTCCATTGTACTCCAATTCTCCAAAAAATTACTCACCGTATTGCATCTTGGAAATCTCGGTTGCTCTCTAGAGCTGACCGACTAGAGTTGATCCACTCAGTCCTGCATTCTTATGCGCTATACTGGGCTGTCTCCTTCCTTTTGCCTAAGGGTTTGATTGGGGAAGTAGAGAAGTTACTGCAGAATTTCTTTTGGCATGCATTTGGTGAATATAAGCCTTTTCATCTTGTGTTCATTTATGCAGACCAGAGGATGAGGGAGGTCTGGGCCTTAGGCGTCTTGCTGTATGGAATTCTACTGCAATTACTATGCAATTTTGGAGACTTCTCTCTAATGAAGATACGTTGTGGAATCAATGGGTGAGGAGCAGATATCTCAAGAAGCGTCTATCTGGACAGTGCAAAACCAACCTTACCATTCCCATGCGTGGAAGGGCATGTTACAAGTTAGGGACTGGATAAGACCTCATGTGACCTACATAATTGGTAATGGAAACACTATCAACTTGTGGGAGGATCCTTGGATTGATGGAGACTCCATTCATTCTTTAGGTGGTCAGTATATTAGAATGTTGATTGGGCTGCCTCTTACTGCCACTGTTAGTTCACTTATTCAGGATGGGAGATGGTGCCTACCTACTACCACATCTACTGAGATGTTGGATCTCTGGCCACGGATTCTTAGCATTCCCATTTCAGAGGACCGGGAGGATTCCATTGTCTGGAGACATAATAATGGATCCATCAGCAACAAGCACATTTATGATCTGAAAAGAGACATTTACCCTAAGGTGCCTTGGTTTAACATTGTCTGGAAGAGACCTACAAATCAGAAGCAGTCACTTCATGCCTGGCAATTTTTGATGGGCGGTATTCCGTCTTTTGATGTTCTTCAGAAATGCGGCCTGCATGGACCTAATATGTAACACCCCGAAAATTTAGTGATTTAAAAAATTTTGGAATAAAGGAGAATAAATTAAGTAAACATATTGGAGAGACTTCCAACACCATGTGTTAATGACCCATTAACAAGATTGGGCCAATGGAGCACATTTGGCCCAAGGATATAAATAAACTAGGACATGAAATTACCCAAAAATTCGTGTATGTAATTATGCCATAATTAGAGAGGGTAAGTTAGGGTTGAAATTAAGGTAATTAGTCATGCAAGGTAAGCCAAAACCGAACCCAACCCCAATTGGTGGTTTCCTAAACCGTTGCTACCTCTTTTGGGCGAGAGAATCCCAGATTTTGTGGAAAGTGGGAAACAGAACTCGCAGCCCCTTTCGTAGTCCCGTTAGGACTCATAACTACACCCTAAAACTATAAGAACTCGTCCCTAAACTCTTGGGGAAGGTTTAGCAACAAGTTGGGGTCGAGAGTAGCAAGTTTGGAGCACTGGGGAAGTGGAGAACGGCTGGGGAAAATCGGGGTCTTCCTCAACCTCGCTCTGCATCAACCCAGAAATCTGCAGAGAGTTCTTAGCATCTAAATGTAGGTGTTCTCGGGCTAAGATTAAAGAAAACCAACACCATCATGTAGTTCTTTGAGTCTAGGTTCATTTGCACTTGGTTTGACTAGTTTTCATGGAGTATACATTGTGTATTCGTGGTTTTCCCGAAGTCTCGCACAGTTAGGGCTTTTCCCATTCTTCTTATTATGCATGCGATTTGACACTGAATTAGACTAAACTTCCTTCATGAAAGTTATTCTACTTGTAGTCATGATCATCTGTTATGTTGGACATTTTGTCCAAAAGCCTATCGTTAGAGAGTTATAGGCATGGAAAGAGAGTCGCTGCATGATACTGTGATTTCAGGCAGCACTTAGCTTTATGTTCTTCATATGTTTTCTTGGGCTTTGAGACCGAATTAGATCAAACCACCAACATCAAAGTTCTTCTACTAATTGTCCTAGTCATCTTTCATGTTGAACATTTTGTCTAAATGTCATTATGTAGAGAGTTATAAGAGAGGCGAGTAAATCACTGCATGAGATGTGTTTTCGGGTTACACTTGACCTATGGGTTTTGTTCTGGGAGGGCCTCTAGTGTTGACACTACTTGAGATAGTGTTGACACACTGTCCCAAAACAGCCCAAAAGGTGTTCTGGGAAGGCCTCTAGTGTCGACACTACTTGAGCTAGTGTCGACACACTGTCCTAGATTGGCCAGAAGATTTTCTGGGAGCTGTCTCTAGTGTCGACACTACCTGATCTAGTGTCGACACTACTTGACCTTTTTGCCTTGTATTTGAAGCACTGTGTCGACACTACCTGATCTAGTGTCGACACTACTTGACCAGTTTTGCATTATTTTGTCTTGTGTTTGAAGCATTGTGTCGACACCAGTAAGGGGTGTGTCGACACTACCCTTACAAAAAATTTGCATATTTTGGGTCTGATCATTTCATGATGTCTACTAACATGTGTATGATGTTATATAGTATGCATGGACCTAAAATAAATCAACCCATTGAAAAATAGTAATGATATGAATACGATTCTAATGTGTAATTGTGGTTGTCCTTATGTTCATTGGATTATCTTGTGATCTTACTTATTGTCAATTGATAAGATAAGAATATGATATAAATGTGGGGTGAATACATGTTAGTATGGACTTGTTAGTGGAGTTAATATCATGATTTGCACATGAGTTTCAATAGTTTTATGTTTCCGGTGTTAAATTAATTATTTGTCAAATACATACATGCTAGCAAAGATCCGTGACTCATCACTTACACCTTTGTACGAATAGGCACACCCACCTTGGGGAATTGAGAGCACATGTTCTGGATACGATCTGTCTTTAGAAACATCCTCATGTCAAGACATTAATGAATTATGAAATAGAAGATACGTCGTTATCCTGCCTTGTTCTCTTGAGCTGTTTGTCATTCCTTGACTCTATGAATAATCATGTTCCTTTTACTACGAGCTTGTTATTGAAACTCTGTGGCCATAATATGAATCTGTTTGTTCGGCACAACGTGGGACTCCGGTCCAAATTTGATCCAATGCCTGTGCAAAAAAAAGGGGCCTGGTCCGGTCCTGGGGGGGAGCACCCCAACATACTTATTAACCACGGGAGTATGAACTTCTGGTGCTTGGCATAGCACAAACAAATAAGCAAGATTAGTGTGAATGTGCCTTTGTATGATATGATAAGTCTGATTTGATCTGATATGATATGATTTGATATGATACGTCTGATCATGTGAACGCATGATATCTGTCTGAATATGGCCAATCTCTTTTGATACGATTCTACTCTTGAAATATCTGTTCATTGTATATGCAACTCGACATTTTTATCTGATATGATATCCGTTCTATTCTGCTATTCAATCTGTTAGTATTGCATACATTGTCATCATATGCATGTGCATATCTGCCTATTTAAAATGTTAATCATCTATTAGTGCCCGCACAATATTGAGATGTAAATCCTACTGAGCTAGTTCGCTCACCCCTATTATCCCGCCCTTTTCAGGAAGTGATGAAGAACCAGTGGAGTCTGATGGGGCAGGGCAAGAGTGATGAGCACCCGCCATATGAGTAGATGACAGTTTAGAAATAGACAATTGAGTAGTTGATGTATTAGAGAAACACTGTTATTTGAATAATGAACCCTGTTCAGTGAGTTCTTCTTATGCAAGGTTGTAACTAGTTGAATGGAACGAAATAAAGTATACTTTTGGTGACCATATTATAGTCTCGAATGTGTTATTATATTCAATTGTGACTCTGCGCTATTCAACTGTGATACGTCTGTTTGTATCGTTCACGCCCCCGGTATTTATTCCGCTGCTAAATACCGGGGCATGACAGTTGGTATCAGAGACTTAAACTTTAAGGTCCAAGGGAATAAGAACATAGAATGGAACTAGATCACACGAGTCAAAATCTGTCGTACCTAATGTGAGCTTGGGTAGAACCATGGGAATAGAAGTCACATGTGATATATATTTAGATGTCTGACTTATATTATTATCTTGAAGGTACTTATTACCTTAATGGCCGCTGAACGTGCCCAGGCTAGGGACATGCAACGAACAATACAGAACTTGACTCAGGCTATCCTACAAGCCACCCAGGGTGGAGGTAACCGCGGAGCCGGTGATCTCCATCGGAATTTTCGGAATATGGATCCGCCTAGGTTTGAAGGGAGTACTGACCCAGATGTTGCTGAACACTGGGTTAAGGAAATTGAAAGGATATTCAGGGTCATGCAATGCACAGACCAGAACAAAGTACTACTGGCGACTTTCCAATTGGAAAAGGATGCCAGTGCATGGTGGGAGTCGGTAGAAGCAACATTGAATGGCCAGCAACTAACATGGGCTCAGTTCATTGAGCAATTCAACACCAAGTACTTTTCGGAGAGGGTCCAGGAACGGAAAGCAGCCGAATTTGCGGCTTTGAAGCAGAGAGGACTCAATGTGGCTGAGTATGAGGCCCAATTCTCTCGTCTATCCCGATATGCTGTTCACTTAATTGGGACAAAAAGGATGAAGGCAAAACACTTTCTGAATGGCTTGAGGCCCCAGTTCATCACTCAACTGGCGCCAATGGACATTCAAACCTATGCTGACATGGTAAAGAAGGCTCAGTTACTGGAAGATGCCATGGAGACTGCTGAAAGAATTATGGGAAGACCCGCGAAAAGGGAGCAAGTGTCTTCTACAGGAAGGTATCAGCCGACCATTGGGAAGAAAAGGCCCAATGGCGGGGTGAATGAACCAGCTGATAAAAGCCAAAGGAGATAGGTAAGCAGATAGTGGTGACGACAGGAGAAAGGTGCAAACACTGTGACAAAGCTAATCACCAGTCTGAACAATGCTGGAGAGCACAAGGGAGATGTCTGCGCTGTGGTAGTCGTGACCATAGGATCTCGGACTGCCCAATATTGAAGGAACAAACCCCTCAGGATAAGCGTCCGAATGGACAGAAGAGGCAAGGCCGATTGCAAGCTATTCAGGAACCGGAAGCTGCTGAAGAAGGAGGTATCGTGGAAGGTACACTCACTATTCTTTCCCGACCCGCATATGTTCTCTTTGATACGGGAGCAACGCATTCCTTTATATCTCAAACATTTGTTGATACCCTACCTGTGAAACCCGTTCCAATGAAATCCGGAATAGTTGTGTCAACCCCGATTGGTCCTGGCACCAATCTTACAAACCATATACCCTCTAGTGAAGTGTTGATTGAAACTCAAAATCTACCAGCAAATTTAATATGTATGGATAAGGAGGGGTATGATGTGATACTGGGAGCAGACTGGTTGTCTGAACATGGGTCTAGTATCAACTGCAGGAGAAGTCGGGTAACCTTTAGCCATTACCCAAAACTAGTGTTCACAGGGGATAGAAACCGCAGGAGATTGTCACTTATCTCTGCACTACAAGCCAAAAGGATGATGAGGAAAGGTTGTATGGCCTTTCTTGCTGCTGTTGTCATCACAAGGAAGGAAGTCAAAGTTGAGGACATCCATGTTGTCAGCGAATACGCTGATGTTTTTCCCGAAGACTTGCCAGGAATTCCTCCTGAGCGAGAGGTCGATTTTACCATCGAGTTGGTCCCTGGAGCAGCACCAGTATCTAGGGCACCATATAGAATGTCCCCCGCAGAACTGAAGGAATTAAAAGAGCAACTGATGGAACTGTTAGAGAAGGGTTTCATCCGACCAAGCACATCGCCATGGGGTGCACCTGTCCTCTTCGTCAAGAAGAAAGATGGGTCGATGAGGCTATGTATAGATTACAGACAACTAAATCAGTTAACCATCAAGAACAAATACCCTCTGCCAAGGATTGATGAGTTGTTTGACCAATTATCTGGAGCTAGATACTTCTCTAAAATAGATCTCAGATCCGGTTATCATCAATTGAGGATCAAAGGAGAAGACATTCACAAGACAGCCTTCCGAAGCAGGTATGGGCATTATGAATTCATTGTTATGCCTTTTGGACTAACGAATGCCCCTGCAGTTTTTATGCAGTTGATGAATAGCATTTATCGCCCACATCTTGATAAATTTGTGGTGGTATTCATCGATGATATATTGATTTATTCCAAGACAAAGGAAGAGCATGAGAAGCATTTGAGGATTTCATTACAGATTTTAAGGGAGAATAAATTATATGCCAAGCTAAGTAAATGTGAATTCTGGCTTGAGGAGGTATCCTTTTTAGGGCATGTGGTAACCAAGGATGGTATCGCTGTTGATCCATCAAAGGTTGAGGCCGTACTGAAATGGGAAAGACTGAGAAGCGTCACAGAGATCAGGAGCTTTCTCGGATTAGCAGGATATTATCGAAGGTTTATAAAGGATTTCTCAAAGATTGCAGTGCCATTAACCAAGCTGACCCGGAAGGAAAATCCGTTTGCGTGGACCGATGAATGTGAAGAAAGCTTTAACAACTTGAAGAAGTGTCTGACTACTGCTCCTGTCCTTGCCTTACCCACTGCAGAGGGAGGATTTGAAATTTATTCAGATGCTTCTGGAACAGGTCTGGGATGCGTCTTAATGCAACATGGGAAAGTAATAGCTTATGCCTCAAGACAGTTGAAGATCCACGAAGTGAACTACCCAGTTCATGACCTGGAGTTAGCAGCTGTAGTATTCGCCTTGAAGATTTGGAGGCATTATATCTATGGTGAGCAATTTAAAGTCTTTTCTGACCACAAGAGCTTGAAATATTTATTCTCACAGAAGGAGCTTAACATGAGACAAAGAAGGTGGTTAGAGTACCATAAGGACTTTGACTTTTCCATTCAATATCACCTTGGGAAAGCCAATGTAGTGGCAGACGCTCTAATTAGACAACCAGGAGCTATGCTAGCTAGTATGATGTTGGGCGAATGGAAGTTACTGGAGCAATTTGCAAGCTTAGATTTAGACATGGGAAAGAAGGAGAAACAGGTAATGATTTCCAATCTCCAGATACAATCCGATCTACTGACCGAAATCAAGGAGAAACAGGGAGAGGATCCATTCTTAGTTGAGATCAGGGAGAAGCTAGAACAAAGACCTAACTTCACACTATCAGCTGAGGGAAGATTACTATTCCGAGGTAGAACATGTGTCCCTGATCATGGAGAGCTCAAGAAGAGGTTATTAAATGAAGCTCACCAGTCCAAGTACACGATTCATCCTGGAGCAACAAAGATGCACCAAGACTTGAAAAGGTCGTACTGGTGGCCAAACATGAAGAGGGATGTGGCCGATCATGTGTCATACTGTTTAACATGCATGAAAGTCAAGGCCGAGCATTTCCGTACAGCTGGTGGACTGCTACCACTAGAAATCCCGGAATGGAAATAGGATAGCATCGGTATGGACTTTATCATTGGATTGCTCAAGACTAGAGGTGGTATGGATGCAATTTGGGTAATAGTTGACCGATTGACTAAATCAGCTCACTTCTTGCCGATTAAGGGTACATGGTCAGTGGATGTATTGGCTGCACTATATGTTAAGGAAGTAGTTAGATTGCATGGGGTTCCATCTAGCATAATATCAGATCGGGACCCTAGATTTACTTCACATTTCTGGAAGGGTTTACAAGCAGCAATGGTACTAAACTAAACTTTAGTACTGCCTTTCATCCTCAGACTGATGGACAAACCGAAAGGACCAATCAAATTGTGACGGCCCTCGTTACACCGGTACGGTTATACCAACCCACGTCGGTATAGCGAGAGTCCTCACAGTGGGACATTTACCCAACGATACAAACAGCTGAGATACACGCGAATATAAATAATAGAGTAGCGGAAGTAAAAGAGAACTATCTCCATTCATTCATCATCCACATTAAACATACATGCAGTTTACAATTTGCAAAAAGGAACTAAAATTCACATGATTTAATTTGCTGAAATAGAATACAAATGTCTACATATTACATTCTTTTAAATGATAATTCTAATACAATGTCCAAGTACATACTAAGAAGTACACAATCACAAGATCTCAAAAACTGGCTAGTCTCCACGCTCGGAGTCCGTCTCCGCTGCCTCCTCCGAGGGTACTGTGTCACCAACTATACCTGTACGCCGAAGCAAGGAGTGAGTCCAGGGACTCAGCAAGTAACACTATGCATGATATACACGTACAAGTCCTAGTGGTTTCTACAAGCACATTACACTTTACAACACATAGCATGCTAATCCATTTAAGTTTTCAACCTATCATGAAGGTTCTACAATTTTATACATAACGCATGCTTTCAGATTTCAAAAATAACATTCACCTATCACATGGTCTCTATTCAATTCACTCATGGGACTTTAATCAAAACGTGCGAGCTATTGACATGAACAATTTACATACATGAACGGGGAACATAATTAGCATGGATTCCACATGTTCTTAAGTACATACATAACTTTTTATCATACTTTAGGTTGCTGGTTTCACATGGTTCAATGACTATAAACCTACACATGAAAGCTACAACGTTGCTTAAACATAACACATGAACAATCCATCACGCCATTTTACTCACATACTCATTTGTTGTCCCTAACATGGATTCTAAACACTTTTGCACACATAAACATGAGAATAATGACATGCATTTTCTGAATTCACTTGGTTTCAGATTTAGTTTCACATGGTTTCTATAACACATTTACATATCTAAGATTTCACATTTTTCTTTACACTAGGTTCCTCTTTTCACATATTTACACTTTACACATACACATTCACATATCACTTACACATTTACACATGGTCACATACACTTTACACATTACACTTTACACTTATTTTAGTGCCGTGACACATAGTCCAAACCACCAAAGAAGGACACAAACACATCACATCACATAGACGCCATCTAGGCAATACAATGGCGACTCTTGGACTGCGCAGACCGGGAGAACAAGTCTCCACCCTAACCAGTGGTACTTGTCCACCTCCAGGATTTCCCCCTAATGCCCTTAGGGTCACTTAACACAATGAACTTTCTCAGGGGGACTTTTCCCTGATACGGCTCCACTGCCTTCTCGGAAGCAGTATCACATTGGCACAGTTTACACTTTTACACATTTACCGTTTTACACATGGTTTTACACTTGACACTCTTCATTTCATTCACACTTTCTTACTCACATGAACACCTCTGTTTTCCTAACATAGTACTGCAGAGTTTTCAAGATTCAACACATGGTAAACACACCAATCATGCTGGGTTTAAACAAAATCTAATCACGTTTCGATCATGTGTACGAATTATTCATATTTCACATGAAAACACACAACTTTTTATTTACTGTTCCAATTAACCTGAAATTTTAACCACATGCTGTTTTCGGGTTCAAATCATACCCTCAATTTTTCAGATTTTTCTGAGCTAAATAGGATTTACAGAAAATCAAACACCTAATTAGCACATTATTCACAATTTACGTTAACATGGAATTTACACATCATGCAATTTACCACTTGCTGTTTAGCCATAAGCTACCAACATATGCATGAAATTAGAGTACAACATTTCCCTAATTCATACATCTATGGATTTAACACTACAAATCATTTTTTTCATACTTCTATTCTATCGAACCGAAACTATTAACAAATTGCACAATCATGGATAAGTTTCCTAAATTTGCAAACACACATGCTGACCCACAATCTTCATGATTAGACCGAAATCAGGGCATTCAACTCACTGTAGTCATGGAACATGGGTTTGCAAAATTATCTACAAGTCATGCTCACAAGATTAAAGACACCATTTTTTTCCACATTCACCATCACACCACATTCATTCATAACCACAATGCACAATATACATAGATTATAGGAATACCATATATCCTCATCACGGAAATCATAACGAAATTAACGTATAAGAGGGACAGAACAGCTCACTGTTCTGTCCTGACGAACTAGACGGCGGTCTCTGGCCGCTGACTCAGAGTCAGCGGCATGGTCGATGGACGCCAAGGAAGAACTGGGCGTCCAGGGACCTTGCCGTTTACTCAGGTCTGTGCAGAAACACAGACCCGAGCTCTGAAATTTGGGTGAAATGGAGGGTCTAGGACTCGAGGAAAATTTCACAAAAATCATAAAAACCTCCTAGACTCATACGGGGACACCATAGATAGGTCACTTGCCTCTCAAAATTTCTTCTAAGGGATTTAGAGGCTTGGTGAAGACCTCCTTGGGCAGTCCCAAGAAGTTGCAGAACCTTCCTCTAGATCGCCTTCCTCCGGGTTCCTGGTTGATCTCCTCGCCGAGGGGATGATGGGGAGGCCTTCCCCTATGCTTCAGCTCCCTCCTTGATGCAGAAGATCTCCAAAACCAGCTTCAAGGGGTCGGATTTTAGGGTTCTAAAAGGGGTTTTTCTCACAGAATGCTCTAGGGTTTTTCTCTCTTCTTCTCTCCTCTTGCAAGGGTGAAAGTGAGAAGTGGGGAGAGGCCATTTCGGGTTCAGCATGTAGGAGAGGCCCTCACCCACTCACCATGCCGATTAGACAGCCTTAGAGCCGTTGGGGGACATCCCCCCAATGGTTGCCATGCCTTGTTTCAGAAGACAGCAGCTCTGCTGCGCATGCAGGCCAGAGAAGTTGGCGTCCAGATCGCTGGACGCCGGAATTAGGGTTGGCGTCCAGGGCTGGACGCTAACACCACCTCAACGGCCTGGGGATTGACGCCAAATAGGGCCTTCGGCCAGAACCCTAATTTAAGCAGAAAACCATGCATACCAAGCTTCTATACATGCAATATGTACATGGTATTATATTCACACTATCATCATGCAATACATACATTATTTACGTTTAATATAAACACATGTACACGTATTTATACTATTTTAATATCCACGTAAATACGTACATACATACTCAACACAATATACACACATAAATACGAAAAATACGACGGAAATTCGAGGGTCTTACACCCTCTCCCCCTTAAAGAAAACTTCGTCCTCGAAGTTAGAACGACACTACTCAAACAAAAGGGGATACTTCTTCTTCATCGCATCCTCAAGCTCCCACGTAGCCTCCTCACGTGAGAAGTTCCGCCATAGAACTTTCACCGACGCGATACTCTTGTTCCGGAGATGCTGAACCTTCCGGTCAAGAATGGCTACTGGTTGCTCGACATACGAAAGATCTGGCTGGATCTCCACTGGCTCATGACTAATCACATGAGACGGATCTCGGACATACTTCCTGAGCATAGATACGTGGAATACCGGGTGAACGCTAGCCAAAGCTGGGGGTAAAGCTAGCTCGTACGCCACGTTGCCCAAACGTCTGAGAATCTCATATGGGCCAATGAACCTAGGGCTTAGCTTGCTATGCCTGCCAAATCTGACAACTCCACGAGTAGGCGATATCTTCAAGAAGACATGATCGCCAACCTCGAACTCCAAATCCTTTCTCCTGTTGTCGGCATAACTCTTCTGCCTATCCTGTGCCGCAACAAGCCTTTTCCTGATAAGCTGAATCTTATCCGAAGTTTCCTGAACCAACTCCGGTCCGATCAACTGCCTATCACCAGTCTCCTCCCAACATAAAGGAGATCTGCAGGGCCTACCATACAACGCCTCGAATGGAGCCATTCCAATACTAGCATGAAAGCTGTTGTTGTATGCGAACTCCACAAGAGGTAAATGACGCTCCCAATCATCCTTCCAATCCAGAACACACGCTCTCAACATGTCCTCGAGCGTCTGGATAGTCCTCTCGGACTGTCCATCGGTCTGGGGATGAAACGCCGAACTGAGCTTAAGCTCCGAACCTAACGCATCCTGAAGACCCTTCCACAATCTCGAAGTAAATCTCGGATCTCGATCCGAAATGATCGACTTCGGCACACCATGCAATCTAACGATACCGCTAACATACAATCTAGCTAAGCTCTCTACTGACTGCTTCTTCTTCATAGGCAAGAAATGAGCAGTCTTCGAGAATCTATCTACAACTACCCAAATCGAGTCATTGCCCCTTCTAGATCGAGGCAAACCCGATACGAAATCCATAGTGACAGCTTCCCACTTCCATACGGGGATATCCATCCTCTGCATAAGGCCGGATGGTCGCTGCCGCTCGGCTTTCACCTGCTGACATACTAGACATCTAGACACATAATCCGCAACATCCTTCTTCATGCCGGACCACCAAAATGATCTCTTCAGGTCTTGATACATCTTAGTGTTACCCGGATGAATAGAGAATCGCGATCTATGAGCCTCCGCTAACACATGCTCACGGACATCTACTACATCGGGGACACAAACGCGGTGCTGAAATCTAATCACACCGTCCTCATCACGAGCAATGCCCGCCTTACCCACTAACTCTAACAATCTAGGATCGGCTTTCTGCTGCTCAATCACCTCATCCAAGACTGAGGATCTAAGGGATAGCTGAGCTACAAAAGCCTGACACAACGATGGCTCTAACTCGGTCATAGAGCACGCTGCATCCTCCAACATCTTCCAATCCTGCTGGAGCGAAGACCTCTTCCTACTAAGAGCATCCGCTACGACGTTCGCCTTTCCAGGATGATACTGAAGGTCGAAGTCATAGTCCTTCAAGAACTCAATCCATCTTCTCTGCCTCAGGTTTAATTCCTTTTGGGAGAAAAGATACCTCAAGCTCTTGTGGTCGGTAAACACCTCAAATCTGACACCATAAAGATAGTGCCTCCAGATCTTTAGTGCATGAACCACAGCTGCTAGCTCTAAATCATGAGTCGGATAGTTCCTCTCATGCTCCTTCAACTGACGAGAAGCATAAGCTACTACCCTCTCTTGCTGCATGAGCACACAGCCTAAACCAATCCGAGATGCATCCGTATAAATGGCAAAGCCTTCTAGACCACTGGGCAATACCAATACCGGAGCAGAAGTAAGCTTAGCCTTCAATAGCTGAAAGCTGCGCTCACATGCCTCAGACCATACAAACTTCTCACCCTTTCTGGTCAGCTTTGTCATAGGGGCGGCGATGGATGAGAAACCCTCAATGAATCGCCGATAGTAACCAGCTAACCCAAGGAAACTACGAATCTCCGAAGGAGTCTTGGGAACATCCCAATCCATAACTGCCTGGATCTTTGCTGGATCAACAGCTACACCAGCGCCGGAGATAACATGCCCGAGAAAGTGAACCTCGCGCAACCAGAACTCGCACTTGCTGTACTTTGCATACAGTTTGTGCTCACGGAGAACCTCTAAGACTAACCTCAAATGCTGACGATGTGTGGTCTCATCCGGAGAATAGACCAACACGTCATCAATAAACACAACAACAAAGCTATCTAAATACGGACTAAACACCCGGTTCATGAGATCCATGAACGCTGCAGGGGCGTTGGTCAATCCGAAAGGAAGAACCAAAAACTCATAATGTCCATAACGGGTTCTAAATGCCGTCTTGGACACATCCTCACTCCTAATCTTCAACTGATGATAACCAGATCGCAAGTCAATCTTGGAAAAGACTGATGCCTCTCGCAACTGGTCAAACAGATCATCAATCCGAGGTAAGGGATACCTGTTCTTCACCGTCACCTGGTTTAGCTTCCTATAATCGATGCACAACCGAAGTGACCCGTCTTTCTTCTTGACGAATAATACAGGTGCGCCCCAAGGGGAAACACTGGGGCGAATAAATCCCTTATCGAGCAATTCTTGCAATTGCTTCCTCAACTCGGCTAATTCTGCAGGGGCCATCCGATATGGGGCCTTCGAGATAGGAGAGGTGCCTGGAAGCAACTCTATAGTGAACTCTATCTCCCTATCCGGTGGCAATCCAGACAAGTCATCGGGAAAGACATCTGGAAAGTCCTGCACCACATCGATCTCTGCAAGAGTCAGTGACGAACCAGCATCGGGTACTAGCATAACGCTGGCAAGAAATGCGTCACAACCCTTGTTCACCATGCGCATCGCCTTCATGGCAGAGATGACTAACTTTCCCGCTAAGTTCTTTGGCAAGGGATGAGAGAACTCATCCTCACCAGGAATGCGGAAAACAATCTTCTTTCTACGACAATCCACTAACGCATAGTGCTCCTCTAGCCAATCCAGACCAAGGATACAATCATAATCCTTCATCTTTAGCAAGAAGAAACACCCATCTAGGAACCTATCCTCAATGCACACAGGTAACGACGGAATGCACTTCCTAGTCGATACCGTACCCGCAGGGGTGTGCACAGACAAAGGGACCTCTAACTCCTCAGACTCTATGCCTGACTCTAGGGCTAACTGCCTAGCGAACCGCTCGGAAATGAACGAGTGAGTAGCACCCGTATCAAACAAAACCCGAGCGTGCACACCGAAAAGTAAAACTGTACCTTCGGTGACATGCTCCGCCTGCTCGGCGTCCTCACGAGCTAACGCAAACACTCGAGCTGGGGCTCGAGGCCTTCCTGGTCGTCCTGTAGCTGGCGCGGCTGCCGCTACTGCTGGTACTGGCGCTCCTCGCTGAGCTTCCTGCTGAAGTCTTGGGCAATCCTTGATCTTGTGGTCGCTGCTCCCACACTTTAGGCATCTACCCGCTATTAACCAACACTCCGAACCTCCATGGGTCTTCCCACAATGGGGACACTCCTTCTTCGCACCGGGGGAACGTACAGAGGGTACCTGATAGTTGCTGACTGCCACTTGTTTCTGCGGTGTCTGGTACACCGTCTTCCTCTTGTCTTGCCGCTGGAAAGTCGCTGCCGGCCTCTTCTGCGAAGCCTTCTTCTCCTCTAGATACTGCTCCATTTCTCCCTCCTGTCTGCAGGCTGCGCTGAGGGCCTCGTCTAGCGTGCGGTGGTCGAACGCCACGAGCCTCGTCCTCAGTGATGGTTTGAGACCCATCACGAACTTCTTGGTCTTCCTGCGCTCATCCTCTACTATGTGCGGTGCATATTTAGAGAGTTCAGAAAACCTTGCCTCGTATTCTAAGACGGTCATCGATCCTTGCGTCAGGGAAAGGAATTCTTGCTCCATCTTGTCCTGGATGTGCTCTGGGACGAACTTGGCTCGGAAGAGCCTCACGAACGCGTCCCACGCCACATCTACTGCTCCGTCCTCGAAGCGCGTACGCAGTAGGGAGGACCACCATACATCAGCTCTCTCCTGCAACACACCTTCATAAGCTCTAACTAACAAATAACAACCAACATTCAAGCATAAACTAAAGCATACCTGTAGCATGTAGGTGGCTAAGGTCACCTTGTCCTCGTCAGGACACCTGATAGCTCGGAAGATTTTCTCGATCTCCCTCATCCAGCTTTCTGCCAAAAGCGGATCACTCTCCCCCTTAAAAGAGGGTGGGGTCATCCTCTTGAATCGCTCCATGATGGAAGGTCCACCATGGTCCTGAGCTGGGGCCTGAGCCTGCTACATTAAACAACAAGCAATATACAATAAACACAATATCATACAATTCAAATAGCAGACTACTTAGTTGTTTTATTATTTTACCTGGGCCTCCAACTGGGCCTGGAGTGCTGCCTGAGTGTGTGCCTGGGTCTGCATGGCTTGCACCAGACCTTGCATGAACACTCCATAATCCACTGGCGGTGGTGGGGGAAGCACAGGACCCTGTGGGGCCGGGGCCTGCTGCTCCGCCCGCTCCTCACGCCTCTGCTCGTCGTCGCGAGCTGGCGCACCTCCACGTCGTCCACGGGAAGCCATGGCTGTAATAAAATTTCAGCCACCATTAGAGCTAGGTTACTAAGTTTTCTAACCATTTTCTTATCTATTTTTCACTTCTTATTAGTGTTTTCTACACATGTGGACATACTTAGCATGCAATGGGGATGATGACTTAGTTATATTCATGTGTAATCTCAACCGGTCGCTCTGATACCAATCTCTGTGACGGCCCTCATTACACCGGTACGGTTATACCAACCCACGTCGGTATAGCGAGAGTCCTCACAGTGGGACATTTACCCAACGATACAAACAGCTGAGATACACGCGAATATAAATAACAGAGTAGCGGAAGTAAAAGAGAACTATCTCCATTCATTCATCATCCACATTAAACATACATGCAGTTTACAATTTGCAAAAAGGAACTAAAATTCACATGATTTAATTTGCTGAAATAGAATACAAATGTCCACATATTACATTCTTTTAATGATAATTCTAATACAATGTCCAAGTACATACTAAGAAGTACACAATCACAAGATCTCAAAAACTGGCTAGTCTCCACGCTCGGAGTCCGTCTCCGCTGCCTCCTCCGAGGGTACTGTGTCACCAACTATACCTGTACGCCGAAGCAAGGAGTGAGTCCAGGGACTCAGCAAGTAACACTATGCATGATATACACGTACAAGTCCTAGTGGTTTCTACAAGCACATTACACTTTACAACACATAGCATGCTAGTCCATTTAAGTTTTCAACCTATCATGAAGGTTCTACAATTTTATACATAACGCATGCTTTCAGATTTCAAAAATAACATTCACCTATCACATGGTCTCTATTCAATTCACTCATGGGACTTTAATCAAAACGTGAGAGCTATTGACATGAACAATTTACATACATGAACGGGGAACATAATTAGCATGGATTCCACATGTTCTTAAGTACATACATAACTTTTTATCATGCTTTAGGTTGCTGTTTCACATGGTTCAATGACTATAAACCTACACATGAAAGCTACAACGTTGCTTAAACATAACACATGAACAATCCATCATGCCATTTTACTCACATACTCATTTGTTGTCCCTAACATGGATTCTAAACACTTTTGCACACATAAACATGAGAATAAACATGCATTTTCTGAATTCACTTGGTTTCAGATTTAGTTTCACATGGTTTCTATAACACATTTACATATCTAAGATTTCACATTTTTCTTTACACTAGGTTCCTCTTTTCACATGGTTACACTTTACACATACACATTCACATATCACTTACACATTTACACATGGTCACATACACTTTACACATTACACTTTACACATATTTTAGTGCCGTGACACATAGTCCAAACCACCAAAGAAGGACACAAACACATCACATCACATAGACGCCATCTAGGCAATACAATGGCGACTCTTGGACTGCGCAGACCGGGAGAACAAGTCTCCACCCTAACCAGTGGTACTTGTCCACCTCCAGGATTTCCCCCTAATGCCCTTAGGGTCACTTAACACAATGAACTTTCTCAGGGGGACTTTTCCCTGATACGGCTCCACTGCCTTCTCGGAAGCAGTATCACATTGGCACAGTTTACACTTTTACACATTTACCGTTTTACACATGGTTTTACACTTGACACTCTTCATTTCATTCACACTTTCTTACTCACATGAACACCTCTGTTTTCCTAACATGGTACTACAGAGTTTTCAAGATTCAACACATAGTAAACACACCAATCATGCTGGGTTTAAACAAAATCTAATCACGTTTCGATCATATGTACGAATTATTCATATTTCACATGAAAACACATAACTTTTTATTTACTGTTCCAATTAACCTGAAATTTTAACCACATGCTGTTTTCGGGTTCAAATCATACCCTCAATTTTTCAGATTTTTCTGAGCTAAATAGGATTTACAGAAAATCAAACACCTAATTAGCACATTATTCACAATTTACGTTAACATGGAATTTACACATCATGCAATTTACCACTTGCTGTTTAGCCATAAGCTACCAACATATGCATGAAATTAGAGTACAACATTTCCCTAATTCATACATCTATGGATTTAACACTACGAATCATTTTTACATACTTCTATTCTATCGAACCGAAACTATTAACAAATTGCACAATCATGGATAAGTTTCCTAAATTTGCAAACACACATGCTGACCCACAATCTTCATGATTAGACCGAAATCAAGGCATTCAACTCACTGTAGTCATGGAACATGGGTTTGCAAAATTATCTACAAGTCATGCTCACAAGATTAAAGACACCATTTTTCCACATTCACCATCACACCACATTCATTCACAACCACAATGCACAATATACATAGCTTATAGGAATACCATATATCCTCATCACGGAAATCATAACGAAATTAACGTATAAGAGGGACAGAACAGCTCACTGTTCTGTCCTGACGAACTAGACGGCGGTCTCTGGCCGCTGACTCAGAGTCAGCGGCATGGTCGATGGACGCCAAGGAAGAACTGGGCGTCCAGGGACCTTGCCGTTTACTCAGGTCTGTGCAGAAACACAGACCCGAGCTCTGAAATTTGGGTGAAATGGAGGGTCTAGGACTCGAGGAAAATTTCACAAAAATCATAAAAACCTCCTAGACTCATACGGGGACACCATAGATAGGTCACTTGCCTCTCAAAATTTCTTCTAAGGGATTTAGAGGCTTGGTGAAGACCTCCTTGGGCAGTCCCAAGAAGTTGCAGAACCTTCCTCTAGATCGCCTTCCTCCGGGTTCCTGGTTGATCTCCTCGCCGAGGGGATGATGGGGAGGCCTTCCCCTATGCTTCAGCTCCCTCCTTGATGCAGAAGATCTCCAAAACCAGCTTCAAGGGGTCGGATTTTAGGGTTCTAAAAGGGGTTTTTCTCACAGAATGCTCTAGGGTTTTTCTCTCTTCTTCTCTCCTCTTGCAAGGGTGAAAGTGAGAAGTGGGGAGAGGCCATTTCGGGTTCAGCATGTAGGAGAGGCCCTCACCCACTCACCATGCCGATTAGACAGCCTTAGAGCCGTTGGGGGACATCCCCCCAATGGTTGCCATGCCTTGTTTCAGAAGACAGCAGCTCTGCTGCGCATGCAGGCCAGAGAAGTTGGCGTCCAGATCGCTGGACGCCGGAATTAGGGTTGGCGTCCAGGGCTGGACGCTAACACCACCTCAACGGCCTGGGGATTGACGCCAAATAGGGCCTTCGTCCAGAACCCTAATTTAAGCAGAAAACCATGCATACCAAGCTTCTATACATGCAATATGTACATGGTATCATATTCACACTATCATCATGCAATACATACATTATTTACGTTTAATATAAACACATGTACACGTATTTATACTATTTTAATATCCACGTAAATACGTACATACATACTCAACACAATATACACACATAAATACGAAAAATACGACGGAAATTCGAGGGTCTTACACAAATTGTGGAAGATATGCTTCGTGCTATGGTGCTAGATTTTAGAGGTCGATGGGATGATCAGTTGTACCTGATGGAGTTCGCATACAACAACAGCTATCAGGCAAGTATCAAGATGGCTCCATTTGAAGCCTTATATGGCAGGAGTTGCAGATCACCCCTTTGTTGGGAAGAGGTTGGGGAGAACCAATGGGTTGGACCCGACTTAATTGAGGCGACTGTTAGGAAGGTTCAAATTATCCGGGAACGTCTAAAGATAGCACAGTCTAGGCAGAAGAGTTATGCAGACAAGAGAAGGAGAGAGCTAGAATTTTAGGTTGGCGAACATGTTTTCTTGAAGGTCACCTTCAAGAGGAATACAAAGATTTGGGATCAAAGGAAAACTAAGTCCCAGATTCATAGGGCCGTTTGAAATTCTGGAAAGGATTGGTCAGGTGGCATATAGACTTGCACTATCCGCAACTAGCGAACGTGCATAATGTGTTCCATATATCCATGCTGAGGAAGTATTTATTCGATGCCGACCATGTAATCAACCATGAGGACTTGGAGATTCGGGAGGACCTGACTTATGAAGAGAAGCCGATCAAACTGTTAGATCGGAAGATTCAACGACTCAGGAATCGTACCATACCTATGGTGAAGGTCTAATGGAGTCGAGACGGAGTTACTAATGGTACCTGGGAAACAGAGGAAAGAATGAAGAAAACCACTTAGAACTATTCTCAGGTACAAACTACGCCATTATGTGTAAATTTGGGGACCAAATTTTTTTAAGTGGGGGAGGTGTAACACCCCGAAAATTTAGTGATTTAAAAAATTTTGGAATAAAGGAGAATAAATTAAGTAAACATATTGAAGAGACTTCCAACATCATGTGTTAATGACCCATTAACAAGATTGGGCCAATGGAGCACATTTGGCCCAAGGATATAAATAAACTAGGACAGGAAATTACCCAGAAATTCGTGTATGTAATTATACCATAATTAGAGAGGGTAAGTTAGGGTTGGAATTAAGGTAATTAGTCATGCAAGGTAAGCCAAAACTGAACCCAACCCCAATTGGTGGTTTCCTAAACCGTTGCTACCTCTTTTGGGCGAGAGAATCCTACATTTTGTGGAAAGTGGGAAACAGAACTCGCAGCCCCTTTCCTAGTCCCGTTAGGACTCATAACTACACCCTAAAATTATAAGAACTCGTCCCTAAACTCTTGGGGAAGGTTTAGCAACAAGTTGGGGTCGAGAGTAGCAAGTTTGGAGCGCTGGGGAAGTGGAGAATGGCTGGGGAAAATCGGGGTCTTCCTCAACCTCGCTCTACATCAACCCAGAAATCTGTAGAGAGTTCTTAGCATCTAAATGTAGGTGTTCTCGGGCCAAGATTAAAGAAAACCAACACCATCATGTAGTTCTTTGAGTCTAGGTTCATTTGCACTTGGTTTGACTAGTTTTCATGGAGTATACATTGTGTATTCGTGGTTTTCCCGAAGTCTCGCACAGTTAGGGCTTTTCCCGTTCTTCTTATTATGCACATGATTTGACACCGAATTAGATTAAACTTACTTCATGAAAGTTCTTCTACTTGTAGTCACGATCATATTTTATGTTGGACATTTTGTCCAAAAGCCTTTCATTAGAGAGTTATAGGCATAGTAAGATAGTTACTGCATGATACTGTGATTTCGGGCTGCACTTAGCTTTATGTTCTTCATATATTTTCTAAGGTTTCTAGACCGAATTAGATCAAACCCCCAACATCAAAGTTCTTCTAATGGTTGTCC